>CM074788.1:8219272-8533434 GCA_037355745.1 Pseudo-nitzschia multiseries
CATTGTCGTGGATTTGACAAATACCAGGTCGGTCGGGGAAATGGGTTTCATGAATCAGTCATCATGCTGAGAGACAGCCCGATTATATTAAGGGAGGATATTTCTGCGTGTAATGGGATAGTTCATTCCATCGATACGATGCTGCTGCCTGATTGGTGGCAAACTTCATGATGGACGATCATCATTTGGGGATTTTCTATCATCGATCTATTATATGAACGGTTGAAGAAACACACACACACACACTTGTTCGTATTTATTTTAGCCTTTTTCAATAAGGCAAGTGTTTATTGACGATTGTTAGAGCTTTCTTTCGAGTTGCAGGTCAACTTAGAAACGAAAGCTCAAAGAAGCCTGGGGATTCGGGCTGGGGTATATTGCACCGATTTATTTAAATAACTGTTACTTTTAGCAATCATTATTATTTGTTCCTTCAGATTCTCTGAACACAATACTTGCACGGAAGTATCCAACAGCTCGAACGTTTACGACGTCCTTCGACTATTACCAGCTGCAACAAAATTTCCACCGACTTCTGCAACACCAAAGTCAAGATTAGTCCATGGTTTTGAATTCGTACGATGTAATACGATCAGTGCGAGAAAATGTGGCTCTTCTGCGAGCAGCTGTTTGAACAGGACAAACATTTCGTCTAAATATGTAGGGGTGCTTGATATGCACTAATTGTATCATAATTTTGATTTGTCCCCTACGAGAACATAACGGGTTATCGTACTCGAACACGTCCCGGTAGTACTCTGATTTCTACTTCGAGTCATTAGATTGCAGTAGGTAGATTTGTTGTAATATTGATTAGGTTCTAAAATTGTGAGCATTAAGATTAATCGATATCTGGACTCCACTGCACCTCTATCGGTCCCTCTTTACGGGTCGTATGTGCGTTGAGATGAATCGTATAAACAGTTATTTACTTTGGCGACTATCACGAGTAAACAATCTAGCCTGTCGGGCGTACGTCCCATAGTCTGCCTGTATGTCCTTAACCGCATGATTTCTAGAGTCCCCGTGTCTCCGTGGTAGTATAGTACTAGTAGGAGATACTTATCCTGCGGCTCTCATTTTTTCATCGACTCCATCTCGCCACATACACCTCATTGCCAGTTCAATTAGCCTGGTCCCGCTCATTAATTTAGTGAGCAGGTCCGCAATATTTGACTCGCCTGGCTCCTTTGCAATCCGGATAATTCCTGCTGCTATGCACTCCCTTGCTTTGTGATAAGCAACACTGTTATGCTTCTTCTTACAAGGGCTCTCGGGCCTTGTAGTGTTCTTCACAACTGATTCATTGTCACAATAGATATTGGTAGGGCCTTCCAAAGGAATTCCCATCATCTGTAGCTTGTATCTTAGCCCTTCTACCATCTCGATTGCTATCCTAAGCGCGACTATTTCCGAGCCAAATGTAGATGTCTCAACAGTTGTTTGCCTTTTGGGAACCACAAAATAGGTGCTCTGTTAACAAAGATGATGACTCCTGTATGAGATCTTCTAGTAGCCTTGCAACCTGCGTGATCCGCGTCTACGAAACACGTAGTGACAACAGCCTTTCCTTTTGGTTCGGGCATATCTGGAGGCAATAGTTCTTTGGCCTCTGGATAGAATTCACTCCAGTCGCACGACTGAAAATTTGACTCATCTACCTTGGGCATAGATGCATCAAATACCAACTTGGACTTACTGTAATTCTTTAAGTATGCAAACAGATGGAACAACTGATTGAGATGACCCTCTCTTGCTTGGGCAAGATATTGAGACATAAGTGACACGGGCATAATGATGTCCAATCGGCCGAGTTCGCATATCCACCGGAGTATCCCTACTAAACCTTGATAATAGTTTTGTTTCTCCGGGTCAAGTTCTGGTGACGCATCTATCTCAGGCCTATATTCAGCACTCAATGGGGACCTTGCTGTCTTGGGTAGTACCTTAAATGCGTATTGTCCGGTTGACAGTTCTTCTTCAACCGACTTGATTGCTTTTGCAGTATACTTAGATGAAGCCATGGACCAGTACGGGTTACCATCGATGTAGGTCTTCCCAATATCGGCCCCTAAGTAGAAGGAAGGTTCTTCAACTGTTCCATTCTTCAACTTGAATTGCCTTTCTATTGCATCCATCTGGAACTTTGGATCCATTCCGCATACAAGAATATCATCAACGTAGGCCACACAGTACTCGTAATAGGCCGTACCATCTGGTTTGAATGCAGATCGGAGATGCACGTCAGGATCGGCTTTGCAAGATACGTAACCAAGCTCCCTTAAGTGACTAGCCAAGTGTGATTGAAAAGATGCCCCCGCAACCGGGAGTCCGTATAAGGCCCTTACAATCTTGCAGGGTCTCCCACATAGCTCTGACGCGAATCCTTGGGCCTCTGTAGCTATTGTGAAGTACTTCTCTTTAATGGGTTCTGTTAAGTAAGCGTTCTGTATGTCCGCACTGAGTACTTCGAGGTTGTTAAGTGCTGCCACTAGGAAGAACAATCAAACCAAATCCCTACTGGGTACGCTGGAATAGGTGTATTCTTTGGAGATTTCTGGGACTTTGTGGCCATCACTGACTAAGCGTGCCTTCCGAGTTAAGCCAATCTTGACATCGAAGACCATGTGCATGGTTATTTTGGTATGCCCCACTGGTATCTTGTCTTCCTCGTTAAATTCAAAGGCAATAGAGCTGTTCCTCATTTCTTTTGCAATAGCCCGAGCCCAATGATCGGTCCCCGTTTCTCTATCAATCGTCCTTGCCTCTGCAATAGACTTAGGGAGCCGAACCCCGTACTTATGGGACTTGGTCCAGTACTTGGTTTTAGCGCCAGATAGGATCCGGTCTTTTCTCCGAAGTACCTTATAGGCCCACCACTTAAACGCTGGCTCATTTATGATGCCTTCCTCACGGGCGTATATTGCTGTTTCAATCGGGAAGCTTTCCTGCATATCACTTAACTTTGCCCAGGATGTAGTGCCATCTTTCCACCTAACAAGGAACCTCCATCCTTTGGTTGTTGGCTTTGTTCTAGTTTGTCCGGATTTTGTTGTGTAAGTAGCCTGCTCGATAGTTAAGGCTTCCACATCCCTTTCGAAATCGGTAATCTCATCCATTAGACAATACATGCGCCCTTCATCATCAACAGAAGAATAGATACTTTCTGCAAGTGTGTTGGCTGTATAAATTTCAATAGATCCATCTGGCATAGTGACCTCGTAAGACCTAGTGTCTAAGAGGGGATTGTTGTTCTTTTCACCAATCAGCACACCGTCCTTATTCCTGCAACGGCTCTTGACTATCCCCCGGATGTGTTGGTCCCCTATCTGGAGTAATACCTCGTTCCCGAGATACTCATCAAGGTCTTTATCAGATAAGTTGTCAACATCCGGGGAAGAAGCTTCAGCTTCTGCCATGAGGACTTCGTCCTCTCCCTCATATTTGCCATCGAATAGGCCCAGAGGTGGTTCGCCAAGTTCGTTTTCAAGATAAGTATCAGAAGGTTTAACCTCATCACCTATTTTTGCGTTGATTGCTTTGTTGTGTGCTTCCAACTGTGATAGAATATCCGGGTGCCGCCATTCTTCTTCTGATATAGCCCGCGTACTGTTTGTTATGTGAACTTTTCCAGTCTTGAACAACACGTAATGACAATCTCCACCACCAAAAGTATCCGCACACGGGCCCAGCCAGCGACCAAGTCTATTTGTCTTTCCATTTAAGTCATACCACCAAATGAAGTCATACCAGCCATGAATCATATAGAGGGTGATATCTGGGGTGTATCCGTGTACCAATTCAAAGCTAGTCCTCCCCATTGAGGAAGGGTCACTTGATGCCACAAGGTTCATCCGGCCGGCCGCTAACATTCCACAGAAGGCCCAACACCTCCTGGGACTGCCTTTCTTAGAAGTCATCCAGCGGATTGCCCTCCTCAGGTCCCCGGCACTGTGTTCTGCTGTATTCTGCCAAGAGCAGTGAGGCTGTATATATGTTTGTCGAATGCGGTACTCCGACCTGAGTTTGTGCCATCCAGTGTTGTGTGTTTCATGGTTGCCTTGAGCCTTTGCCCCATTGGTAACAAGATGTTCTGGAATTCCTACTTCATTGATAAAGCAAGATAAGCCATCGTGGCATCGAACTTCTCCCCTGACAGGATAGAAGGCCACATAGCCCTTGCCATTTGCAAAGATCTGAGCTGCTATATCGTTTCGGATGATACTGGGAACTTTGAACTTCATAGTATCAGCATACCATCGGCCCTTGAGCATCCTCCTATTCCTCCATTTCTGTGTCTTCAGTCTCTTTGTAATAGGCTGGGACAGTTGTCGAATGCCGTCTTGGGTAGTGACTTCAATAGTAGCCTTGGCCCGCTTCTCACTGATGTTCCACATCTTAGCAATGGCCTTGGCGTCGTACCTGTCGACCTTGTCAGGGATTCGTATTGGAGGTCCCCATTGTCCCCTTCATATGAAAGACTTCTTGTCAAGGGACATTTCTTGGTCTAGGACATCTTGTTGCCGCCTTAGTAGCTTCCTCTCCTTGGTTCGTGCCTTGGCTTCCTGTTGAATGGCAAGCTCAGCTTCAGATAATGACGACAGACCAACTGATGAATGCTTGGTGGAAACATCAGAAATCATAGAATGTGCTGAATTTCGAAGATTTTCTTGGTCCTCCCCGGTGGTTCCAGCAAGGGCTGACATCAATCGTGTGGAAACGTCCGTTGGAGTATATCCGGTGCATTGGGAAGGAACTTGACTAGTACAGACAGAAGCCAAATGGAGTAGCCGGGTTGTGTCGTACCCTGTGCCTAGCGGTTCAGGATGAATCGTGGATGAATATTTGACGGAGGTTCCACAAGCCGGCAGGCACCCTGAAAGAGTAGCAACAATTCGCGGGAAAGAGGCATTGGTGGCTTCTTCTTCCTCTGCAAAGTGAGAGGAGTAGGGGTCCCAGGTGTGGGTATCTGTAGCCAGTATGTGTTCACAGTTCGCCAGTTCCTTCTTTGTAGGCTTGCGGGAATCAAAATAGGATATGACTCCTTCGACTTTGAGAGGAATAAAGAGCTTTGTGTCTTCGGATTGGAATGTAATCCCGTGTGTAGAAGTGGAGTCGTATTGCCTTGGGGTGTCCTCAACCTTGTTGAAGTTGCAGTCCCGGACTTGATTGGGACATACCAAGCTGTGTTGCAATTTGGTGCCAAAGAACAAAGCCTGCCCAAACACCAAGATGTAGGTAATCCCATCAGTTGGGTCGGTCCAAGCTGTGGCGCAACGGGCAATAGGTGTTTGAAGTCGATCGAACGAGCGCGCGCTGTGAATGAATGAGACACGAATGAGACACGAATGAGACACGAGTGAATGAATGAGACGCGAATGAATGAGCGAATGAGTCACGCGATCGATCGGTGGAGTCATCTTGCTTCTGCAGGAATGGACCAACATGATTGGAGATGGGAATGGACGTGGGAATGAGAATTTACCACTTACCGGTTCCGGTTCTCCTTCTTACTAAAAATAGGGCCTTATGTACCAAACCTACCGGGCGCAAGGTAAATCTCTACAGCCCATTGGTACAAAGGATACGTGCAGCGCATCGGAGTATTAGCGGGTCGATGCGATTATTAGTGATTTTAGTGTGTGCATTGGAGTATTAGCGGGCCGATGCACCAATATTGTCATTTTAGTAAAAGAGCAAGTTCGCTCACAATTTCAAGTAACAATTTCATGTAATAACCAACAAGTTAAACTACCAAATACCGACTGTTCACCTCCATTTTTCAGAGCCCTCCAAACATTCTTTGAAGAATTACGGAGCGCTCCCGAGGTTGGAACTTGGTCGAAGAAGAGACATTCTTATTTTGCAGCAGGCTGGCTAAACAATCGGAGCCAGCGATTCACCTTTTTTCATCCGCGCGTTCTTCAGCGGAATATTTCTTTTTGTCCACCAAGATCGGACTGCGGGCTGGCTAATATTCGGAGCCAGCGACTTTCATTTCTTTTGTCCAACATCGGACTGCAGGCTGGCTAACATTCGGAGTCAGCGACTTTCTACGTTTTTTTTTCTTTCTCCGCGCATCTTTACCGGAAGAATACTTTTTGTCCACAAGATCGGACTGCAGGCGGGCTAACAATTTGAGCTCAGCAACATTCAACAGCAGGATTGGTATCGAAGAATCGATTTGGCCAATTACACATGTTCAACAGCAGGATTGGTATTGGAGAATCGATTGGGCCAATTACATATTTTCTGTCGGAATAGGAGTGCGACAATTTACGGGATACACATCAGAATCCACAATTTGCGGAATACGTACCGTATCAAAATACGCATCAATTTACAAAATACGCATCGAATACGGAATACGTCGAACGAAATACGCATCGGAATACGTCGAACGAAATACGCATCGGAATACGTCGAACGAAATACGCATCGGAATACGTCGAACGAAATACGCATCGGAATACGTCGAACGAAATACGCATCGGAATACAACAATTTACTTTGGATCGAGGATACGACAATTTACTTTGGATCGAACATACAACAATTTACTTACGAGACTGAATGGAGGAGGATCAACCAACCCGGAACCAAGAGATAGAGATCGCCTTTTCTGCAGAATCTACATCGGAAGAGAGCAGTGTACTGTCAAGTTCAGAAAGCAGTAGCGGCACAAGCATTGGAAGCGCGAGTACAAGCAGCGCAAGCACAAAGGGCTCAAGGAAGACGAAATACAAATACAAGATGGTGGAGTATGTGGATAGCCAAGTGCCCACGTTGGCAAAGGGGGATGAGAGCAAGTTTGAGCGTTGGTACACTCAGTTTGAAGCATTCGCGGATAGTCGGAAATACCGGGATATGTTGTCTACCAAGCCGCATAAGGACCTACCTCCAGAAGGAGAGCTTACACCTCGAGAGGACATGAGTACCGCGCAGAAAAAGGCCTACCGGTACCACAACAAAGCACTGAACGATCTGTACAAGGCCTTTGCCGACAACAGGACAGGTCTAGCCATCATGGAGAAGTCCAAGATTGATAGGGGGGCTACAGCTGAAAAGAATGCAGAGCTCCGGTCACAGTGGCCCCGAGGTAGAGTACATCGCGTGATTGAAGAGCTCATGAAGGAATACAGGCAAATGAACCAATCCCGTGACCAAGAACAATTAAAGTCTTCTGTTTCTTGTTGTTGCCGGACTTCTTGTTGGAGGAGGAGTTGCCTTCGTTGTTGCGTTTGTTGCCCCTTTTCCCCTTGAATGAAGAGATATTCCTCCGACTGCCTTTACGACTCGCTTGCATCTTCTTGATACCAAGCTCTTGAGTGAAGTGGGCAGCCGCTTTGTCAAAGTTGTTATACATGCCACCTCCTTTGTTTAGGACCAATTGGACTGCTATTTCGAGTCTTGGGTCCGATATAGAGTGGCAGAAGTCGGTAACAAACTGATCTTCCGGTGGGAAAGCCTTGTGCCGCAACAGGAACTCCTTCGCATCATACCATTGCCTTTTGTGCTTGTCAAAACTGTAGTTCTTGGTGTCCCCGGAGTAGGTAGAACTCTGTAGGAAGGCCCTCTTTTCTTCTATGAGAAGTCTTATATTTGTTGATTCGTATGCTTGAGAGTAGAGGGTGAAGTATGCCTTTCTTCCATCCCCTTCGGAGCCAAGACCTTGGATGTAGGACCAACCGGGACCCGCCCCTACCAATTTGAAAAGGATTCCCCATAGCGTATTGTTGTCTTTGGTCCAGTGGGATCCTGAATGAACCGTGCATCGTATAGAGTATTCATTCCAGTCGGCATACTTGTCTGTCGGGGCAGATCCAACGGTCCCCCCCCCTCTCAGCATCGCCCACTATAGAGTCCTTCCGGATCGTGTAGAGTAGAGATGTTTTGGTGACACCCCTTTTGTGCCGAAGATATTCCCTGAATCATTCATCAAATTCCTTGAATTTCGACATTGCAGTGAGTGGTTCTGGGAGAGTAAGATCCCCGGCCGCCGTGTTGCTATCGTCTTCCTTGAGGGACTTGAGGCGTGTTCGAGTCTTGGCCTCTGCGTCCGGGTCAGCCATCCAGTCAACCGGGGTAGCTGTGGCCCCAATGAGAGGCTGAAATTCGATCCAAGCCACAAACAACTTGAGGCAATCCCCGAAGACCCTCCCCACGTACACTTGTTTTGGGTCCGGGCAGTAGTTGTGTTTGGTCTTGTTGACACCATTCACCAAGGATTTGATTGCGGATTCATCCATGTCTCAGAGGGAGTCAGTACTACTGTAGCCAGTCCGGAAAAGTTTGCCTGCCGTAATCCGGTTCAATCCGAAAGATTCCAAGATTTCCCTGAATACTATTTCAGTTGGGGTTAGGGACCTCTCCCCTGCGTATCCAGGGATTCCGATTGCGTCTTGAACCTCTTGTGTGAGTGCCGGAGCCCGGTTAGTATCCATCATGGTCCTAATGAATTCCATTTGCGCCGCTGTGAAGCCGAGGTTGGCAGGAATGGCTGGTACATTGTTGGCATGTCCACCAGCTGCTGGGTTAGCGGCGGCAGCCGCTGGATTAGCGGCCGCATTGTCGTTGCGTTGGTTCTGTCGGGCTGTTCTTCCTCTCACCATGGTTGGTATTTTGCGTCTGGAATAGTTGTTTACTTGTTCTGTAAGTGATATATGAATGATTTTCTGAAGGGATTTTGGATTTCTCAAATAATCACTCTCTTCGCAATATCACTAGTAGTGGATATTTTCTAGTGGTTTCTCCTTGCAAAATCCTACAAACGTTTCTATTCCAAAAGTAAATCCCTCAGTTGCCCCATACTTAAGCAAACTGCTCGGGTTCTGATTTTAATCGGGGCCGTTGAGGTTACTTGTGCGGGAATCTAGCGACCGTTTGATCCGGCCCGCTACTGATTCCCACAGGAATGTGCGGCCGTTGAGTTGTTTGTACAGGGATCTGGGCCGTTGGTTTGTTTTCCCGTTATTTAAGGTTACAAGTTTAACGGGTCCCTCTAATGAGCGGGAGTTGAAACTGCTCTAGAATAGTTCAACTGCCCTCTCCGTGTAGTGGCTAGATCCAGCTTAGTGCACACGTCTGTGCGCTGCCCCGCCGTATGTGAGTAATTTCCCCTCGTGTCCAGCCCTTTGACTGTCTTTTCAGCTAGTACGGTACGATAGTACACTTTGTACTATTGGGGCCAGTGGCTTGTTGCCGTTTCTATGCACACCTAGGTGTGTTGCCAGTACTCATCGTGTTGTTTGAGGCGCCATGTGGACCTCTTCCATGTTTGAATTGGAACACGTTTACTTTTGAATGTAAAGACTGCGGCTGCATCGGCCCCGGATTTGATATCTTGTATCGTTGGCATTTGCTCTTCTCCCTAGGCCGTTATGTCGTTTGAGAGAACCAAGAGGTATTAGCTCAAGCCAGACTGCACTAGTGCCATTACCCTTCTAAGTGCTCAAAATTAAACATAGCCTTCCTGTTGTAACTCTAAAAATCGACCAAAGGTATATGATGTTAAAATTTAAAGAGATGTGAGCTCAGAGAGAGGCTCTTATTTTTTACTACGAATATTCACTGTATCGGGGCTCTCTGCTGTATTTTGCATGGTAGAGATCTTCCCCGGTTATTTGTTACCATTCTCGTACCGATACTGTCATTGCTGTTGCTGTTGCTGTATTAGCGTCGTGTCGGTCTTACTGTATCGGTCATTCGGCGGTATCGGTCATTCATGTTGTTAAGTAATCTGTTTGATGGGGCGTATGCTTGTTCATGGTATATATGCTAGATATGAGGCCCATCTGGAATCGGTATTGATTTTCTTGATTGCAATAAGTAATTTCCTCACGGGATATCAAGTATATTCTTTTGAATGTACTTATGGATTCCAAGTGTTCACTTATTGGTCAGGTCTTTGGATATGTCTTGTTTCTAACCGATTACTGTCTTTTGTTTGTAGTCCTAAGTGATATCGTTTTTACCACTTAGGGATTTCCAAGTAGTGGAGGTGCGTTTGATTCTAACGTTTGATCGTTCTCGTATTCCGCACCTCGGTCGTCGTTTTCGTTCGTTTTGTCGGCTTTTTCGATCGAATTTGATGCCGACAACGTCCGTATTTTTCGCCGACAACACACCCCTTGATCCAATACTTTACTTACATGGTATTGGATTACTGTCGGAGTATATCATCTTGAGGTTTATCGATTGATAGGTTAAACGTTTCGGGTCGAATCGACGTGTTATCGATTGATAGATCGAATCGTATTGAGAGACAAATCGAACGTTCGGATCAAGTGAAATCAAAGAATCGAATGGAATGATTTAACCTGGGTAGTGTCCCATGATGTATCTTGCATGAGGAATGGAACAGTTTGACGCTTAATCGATTGATAGATCGAATGTTCAGATCGAACCATAACGCGCAAGTAATTTAACTTGGGTAGTGTCCCATGATAAATCTTGCGTGTCGGGCGTGCAAGATCCATCCCTGTTGTTACTCTAAAAATCGACCGAAAGGTATAGGATAATTGAAATTTAAAGAGAAGTGAGCTCAGAGAGACGCTCTTATTTTACTATGTATTTTCACTGTATCGGGGCTCTCTGCTGTATTTTACTTGGTAGAGATCTTCCCCGGTTATCTGTTACTGTCGTACCGATACTTCTGTTGCTGTTGCTGTTGCTGTATTAGCGACGTGTCGGTCTTACTGTATCGGTCATTGTCGGGGTTAAGTATTCTGTTCGATGGGGCGTATGCTTATTCGTGGTATATATGCTGGGTATGACGCCCATCCGGAATCGGTATTGATTTTCTTGATTGCAATAAGTAATTTCCTCACGGGGTATCAAGTATATTCCTTTGAATGTACTTATGGGTTCCAAGTGTTTACTTACTGTTCAGGTCTTTGGATATTTCTTGTTTCTAACCGATTCTCCTTTCTTGTTTGTAGTCCTAAGTGATATCGTTTTACCACTTAGGGATTTTCATGTAGTGGAGGTGCGTTTGATTCTAAGACTCGATCATCGAAATAGTCGTATCTCTGTTGTTACTCCGTGTTAATATTCCGCACCTCAGTCGTCGTTTCGTTTTATCGGCTTTTTGATCAAAATTTGATGCCGACAATGGTCCGTATTTTTCGCCGACAACACACCCCTTGATCCAATACTCTACTCGCATGGTATTGGATTACTGTTGGAGTATATTTAACCTTGGTCATATTGAGGCTGTGTTCGATGGATCGATTGATCGAATCATATCAACGTGATTGTAATATGAAATCGTTCTAGCAATTCGGACGCGGCCATAGAGTGATCAAAGCAATCAAACGATTTAACCTGGGTAGTGTCCCATGATATATCTTGCATGTCGGGCGTGCAAGATCCATCCCAATGGTTTGGTTAGGTCATCAGCCGGGTTGATAACTCCAGGAATATGAATCATCTTGATCTCACCGTTTTCCTTCCATGCTTGTATGGCAAAGAACCTGATTTCAATATGTCTGGTTCGTTCAGTTGGCTTCTGAGCATTGATGATCTCAATTGCCGATGCATTGTCTTCATAGATAGGGGTTGGACCAGCTTGGGCAAATCCTAATTCTTTGAGTACGAATCTGAGGTATCTGGCTGTTTTGGCCGCTGTGACTGCAGCAATGAATTCTGCTTCTGTAGAACTCTGTGCAGTGAGTGATTGCGCTTTGGATCTGTAAACAATTGCTCCACCCGCATAAGTGAACACATATCCTGTGGTGGACCTGCGATGTTTTGGATCATTTCCATATGCTGCATCAACAAAACACATCAACTTGCTATGCTTGATATCTGCAGGGTATTCTGGGAGTGATCCATCTTGGACTACATCATTATATGGTTCTCCTGATGGAAGAGATGGTTCTGCATTCGGTCTATAGAACCTAATACCCCAGAATCTGGTTGTTCTGAGATACCGAGCGATGTTCTTCAGACTGGAATAGTGGAATGCAGTGGGATTGGAGCTGTATTTTGACATCAGGGTCACTGCATAGCCAATGTCTGGCCGGCAGCTCACATATGCAAACATCATTTCACCCAAGAGTGTTCTGTAGGAGAACCCTGATGTGGAATTGTAATGCAGCGTGTTCCTTGGTGCCTTCCAATGGTCCATTCGTATGTGATTGCAGTTGGCTCAGTACTTCAGTTGATAACGGCGCTGATGGCTTGGAGTGGGGTTTCATCTTAGAATCAGTCTCCCAACCATGGGATATCATGATCCGGTCGATGTAATAGTTCAATGTAATCAGCTGTTTGTTTGACGTCAATTCCATTGAAGTCCTCAAGCAATCCCAATTTTGTAAAGGGGATCACGTCTTCCTTTGGTAGTTTGAGCCTTGCACCTATAATGTCATAGATCTTGTCGGATATGGATTCTGATGTGCAAGCCAGTGCAAAATCATCAACTTGTCTCAGCATGTAGACCGTTTCACCTTCAAAAACTGTCGTGTAGATCGTCCTGTCATGTGTGGTGGTTTTGAAGTTGAGATCGGGACCTTTCAAGATCTTGTTGATGTGGGTTTCCCAGAGTCTTCCAGATTCTGGGTGGCCTTGAAGTGCTCAAAGGACTGGAAGCACCAATCGTCTGTCTATGTCCTTGTCATGCTTGTGTCTGTACCATTCTGCATATGCATCGTCAATAGTCATGTATGTAGGGATGTTGGGCCCTGGAGAATGGGCATAGGCGTCTGCAGCATCACCCCCGTACACTTTGAGGTTGAGGCTTGCAGCAATAGCAAAGAATAACCTTTGAATGGGATGTTCAACACATGATGAGTATGACATTGCTATGGCATGCAGGGTTGGGGCTGCATATTTGCTTCCATTGCAACATTGCCTGGCTCTTCTGACACCATTTCTTTTCACACTGTATTGCCAGTGAGGTCTGAGAATGATAGCGTCGGGGTCCTTAGGGTATTGAATTGGTGAGCCAAACATTTCCAAATCTTCAAACTGATCAAGCTGTTTTCGCTCCCCAGCTTGCCATTCAGGCCATGTAGATAAAGGCTTGAGATTCCTTCGAGTGAAGTGCCCTAGTGCTTGTTCTTCAGGTGTAGTTGCCTTGGAGTTGATGGCCTTGATGAAAAGTTCAAATTCTTCAGTGGACAGTGAATCTGCATCTAGTGGTAGTGCTTGATTTCCTGATTTATGAAGCTTGGTGATAGCTCTGAGGGATGCAATATCAATAGTAGGAATGACAACATCCATGTCGTCTTCAATTGGTGCCAAGTGTTTTTGGATGGAGGCATGGAGTGTTTCAGTGCTATTAACCTGGTTGAATCTTGATTGTATCAGCTGCTTGTATTTTGTACCAATGCGCTGGATAGCTTTGATGGATGAAATCCGGTCCAAGAATGGTGGATCTTCTTCAGCAGTGGGTTCCTTCCAGGAGGTATTGGGAGCAAATAAACCATATTCATTTGAGTGTTTCCTGACCTCCTTCATAGATAATTTCTCTTCAAGTGCAAAGGTAATTGGTGTATCTATTGAAGAATCCCGCACCCCTCGATTGTGGCAGAGCTGTAAAGCTGTAGTAACATCAGCAGCAGTAAAGACACGATTGTGATTGATAGATACAATATAAGCGCCTCGGAGCTTGGAGAGAGTCTTCTTGTGGGAGGAGAAAAGCGTGGAGGCAGGACTTTTGGGAAGGATGTCAGTGATGTAAGCTCTGCCAATCAGTGAGTCATTGGCATAGCAAAGGCCAAACTTGGGATCAGCACAAGATGGAGAGACAGTGAGTCGTAGATTGGTGAGGTCTGCAAAGGGGGAAATTGAGAATTGGAAATCACTGGATGAGACCTCACGGGGTTCTGCAGGAAGTGGAGTGTTGTCATCAGTCCGGAGCAGGTGCTTGACATTGGTTGGAAGATCTGCAAGAGGTAAGTCATTCATCCCTTCATCAAATCTGACATGAGTGGCGATCTTGACTCGGTGCGTTTCAGTGTCATACCAAAGAATGTTTCTGGTAGTGTAGGGGACAAAACCCAGGATAATGCCTTTGCGGGCGTTAGATTTGAGTTTAATAGATCTCTTGCCTGGAGGTCTAACCCAAACTCTACAACCAAAGGTTCGGAAATCAGTAAGGTTTTCCTTACGGCCAGTTGCCAATTCCAATGGTGAATGTAGTTGGTTGCCTTCAGGGAATGCATTGGACAACCGAAGTGCATGGTAGAAAGCAAAGGGCCAGAACTTGATGGGCAAATTAGCACCAGAAAGCATTGTCCTCATGGAGTTAGCAAGAGTTCGGTGAGCTCTTTCAACTGTACCATTCTGGTGTGAAGCATCCGCACCGGTTGGAAAGATTGAATATCCAAACGCAGAGAAGAGGTTTCTGATGTCAGGATTGTGATAGAGTTCTCCACCTTGATCAACTGAAACATACTTGTTGGCACAAGTTGGGTTGTGCTGGGCAAAGAAATGCTCCAACCAGTGTAGTGGCGCTGCTTTAGAGATTCGCGTATCTCCATATTTCATACCAGTATAGTGGTCTGTGATGAGAATCCAAGCTGTTTCTCCATGAATGCCTTCATAATCGCGCTTGCGTTTGCTGTTGGAGGATTTGGTACCTGAGAATGCAAAATCAATGGATAAACCTTGAAACGGTTGTGTGGCCTTCCGTGTGGAATGTGAGCCAGCAGGTGCTTTGGTTTGCTTACATTGTATGCAAGTTGGACATTGGTCAAGAATACTGGTTTGCCGTTTGAACTTTGGGACTCCAATGATGTGCTTATGAGCTTGATACAGAAAATCATCGCATGGGTGTCCCAACCTTTGGTGCCACAGGAGTTTCGATGTCTTGGTTTTGATGGCTTGGATTGGGATATTTTTGTCCACAATTCTTGGTGAAAAACAGTTTGGCATCAAACCTTGGCATGTCACTGGTATCAGACTGAGCTTTCGCTGATTCAGTGCATTGTTGCAGATTGACAAGATTTGTGTATATATCATACCTGTAGTTGCTAATGGCTTCTTTGGAGGCCAGTTCACAAGCCTTCTTGAACTGCATGTCAGTCGCTAAGGCATATGCCGATGACGTAGCACAATTGGCATATGGAGATGTAAGATCAACGTCTGGGATCAGTACTGGGTGGGTATAGCATTGGCCATCAATGATGCTGCCATGGAGGACAATGCTGTTGGCAGTGTTCTGCTTGTGATGACAAATAATGGTGAGGTTGCCGTTTTGTGGAGCAGATGAGTCAAGGTTGTCAGTGAATGATTTATGGATTGACTGTCCACTGAACTGACATCGTATGCGAGATGTCATTCCACAGAGATCGTTCTCACTCAGTAATGTCGTTGACAGGGAGGGAGAATAGTAGAAGAAGACTTTGATATATCCAATGTGATTCGGTGCTGGGATATGCAAATATCCTGAGCCTTCAGGAATGCAGGTAGCTGCTGTTCCTCCTATTGCTGCTGTAAGCCTGACAGGACATTTTCTTATCCTGGTGTAAGGTTTGTAACCGTGCAGTATGTGTTTGAGATTTGTGCAGGAAACCTTTGCACCCGTGTCAATCTGAGCCCTGACACCCTGTTGGAAGTAGGCTGTAGCTGCAATAGGGTCCGGTGGGACTAGGGATTGCACATTGTATGTATGAACTGGCGTAGGGTTGTCCCTATCGAAATTGGGATCCTCATTGGTCTTCAGGTGTGATTCCAATGTAGGGGTCGTAGCCCCAAATGATTCCATATCACAGTAGACATCAATGGGGATTGATGACTGGAGACTGTCCTTGGGAAGGAGGTTGACGGCACCAATTATGACAGATTCAGTAGGAGCTGACACTGCTGGAGTCCAAGGAGGGGCATAAGCTGTTCACTTGGGGCGCCGTGACGTTGTCAAATCCTTGAGGATCATCTTGAGGTGATGTCATAGTATGGCTCCAAGAAAGACTTTCTATTCTTGGCCATTGCAAAAATTTTGGGTTTCTACTGTAGCATCAGGTGAAACCTCATCTTGATCTTCATTGCCAATGTTGATCTGAGAGATTTGTTGGGTGGAATCTAAGAGTTGTTGGGTCTGTTTATTGGATTTGTTCAGAAAAACAGCCGCAGCAATCCTATGTTTCTTCAGGGACTCAATATCTTGCAATGCAGGACAATTATCAAAATTGTGACCGGTCATGTGGCAAACAATACATTTTCTGGATGTGTCAAAAAGACTAGGTTGTTTATCGAATGCCGTGATAGCATTGCAGTATGCTTGGTGGAGGAAGGGATCGTCAGATTCTTCGTCCATCTCCGGGTAGCCAAGTGATTCAATCAGGCTGATTGAGTGAGAGGTCAGAGTAGAAGGTGTTCTAACAGTGCTGTTGCTAGCGCGCTTTTGAAATTTATCATTGCGCCGGTGACCTGGTCTGGTACCTGAGACAGGCAATTGCTTGGGCTGGATTGATCTGGAAGTGTTCCTCTTGTACTTTTGTTCAGCCTTGATCTCTTGTTCATAGGTTTGAAGGGTTTGTAGAAGCCTACCTGCCTTGTATTTGTCTCTTTTGAATTGATCATCAGAGTCGCGTTCATCTTCTGTCTTTTTGAAGAGTTCTTCTGAGAGGGTGACTTCTTCTGTTGAACTGATAGTGCTGGGTTGGTTTTGGAGGAACACTCTAAGTCTCAGATAATCCTTGTACCGGAAGTAGTATTCTTCAAGGGATTCATTTGGATCTTGGTTGGGAGGGTTTCTGACCATTCTGCTGGCGTTGGATGGCCTTTTTGAGTTGGGATGTGTTTGAGCAATAACTGTGTATAGCGCTTCATATCCCTGTCCGCCTTCAAAGCTCTGAATAGTGGCCTTCATGCTTGCACATGAGTCAGGGATGATTTTATCAGTTCTTAGTGCAGTGTAAATGAGATTTCCCCATTCATTGATAGCCAATTCATATCTTGAAGGTAGGTCGTGCGGGAGGTCATCACCAATTGTGAATCCTCTGAGGTGGTCAGCTTCACGTCTGAATAGATAGTATGGGTGCACATAAATATGATGTTGCTGGGAATGAGCTGTGATTTCTCGGTACCATTTCCTAACCTGGGGGTCCGTTGCGTCCTTTAGTTGTGGGAATCCTGAGAGGAACAGTTTGTCTCTAGCAGCTTCCTTGGACTTGTCAGAAGCTCTGGTCAAATCAAAACAGTCAGCACTTCTAGTGATCAGACGTTGGTCGTTTCTACCACTGCCTAGGTTGTGTAGGTAGTAGTTTTGCCTGATGACCGTTTCATTTCCTGATGAGTCGGTGTAGGTGATTGGGAAGTCCTTCATATCATCTCTGGTGAGGAATTCATCTCTCTTGTAGTATTGGTCCTTTACAGGTGGTGGTAAGGTTGCTGGATTCCATGGTAAGTCGAGTGACGCTTGGTGGTTGGCGCCGGCATTGTTATTGTTGTTGCTGTTGCCATTGTTGACCAGTTGTTGCAGTAGGGTCGTAATTTGTCCCATCTCAGTAGGGGAGACAGTTGCAGCCGTTGCGGCGGGTGTATCTGGAACGTCTGCCTCGTCATCTGATGGTGGGTCTCCAGTGTAGGCTTCCATGAATAGGTCTGGGCGCCAATTTTT
Source organism: Pseudo-nitzschia multiseries (assembly GCA_037355745.1). NCBI lineage: Eukaryota > Bacillariophyta > Bacillariophyceae > Bacillariales > Bacillariaceae > Pseudo-nitzschia > Pseudo-nitzschia multiseries. Next base: position 8,236,839 of record CM074788.1, read on the forward strand.
CTTGAAACGCCAGTGGGTAATTGTGATTTCGATTAGAACAATTGGTTCATCATCTGTGTTGGTCCGAATGGCATGCTTCGCAGCAGCGTCAAATTCTGTTTTGTATCTCATGCGTTTTGTAGATCCGCCATTTCTGACATGTTTGATAACGCATTTATCGAGGAGATTGGCAATGTGGCCTTTTGTTATTTCATCCGGCGGGGGCTCCACTAGGTTGATGGCAATAGCCTTTGCAATGCAATTGAGGATGTGGAGTTGTGGATCCGGAGCTATTTCTAGTGGTCCTTCTTCTTCTTCTTCATCCTCGCGGGTCACAAAGAATTCTGAGAGTTCATCTTTGCCAATGATTTCAGAGTAGGCTTTGTTTAGGGATGTGGCCGCAGTTGGGTTGCTAGCACTTGCAAATCGGAATTCGATTCCAAAAATTGGAGTCCAGTCAAATGGAGTTGGCATGGTTTCGGTATCTTGATATCATCGTCGTTGTTGGCGTTTCGGTGGCAGAGTTCGTTTGAGGTGGATATCGTCGTCAATTTACTGGCGATTAATTGTTGTAACAAGAGTTCGTGTTGGAATCAGGGTCAGTGATACGAATTGACCGTTTTGTAGGACAATAGTCGGCGTTCTTGTATTGTAATTAATCCGTCGTTGTCGTTGTCGTCCGGAACGTTTGGGCGGCGAAGCGCAAAAGGGTACGATCGTCGTCGATGATAATTAACCTTGCGGGCTGATCTTGGAGAATCGATCGTCGACGTTGTTCTCGCAATTAATAACGAAAGGATACGATCGTCGTCGATAATAGTTAACCTTGCAGGCCGGTCACAGATGTCCGGAACGTTTCTTGGGATTAACCGGTGCTTGGTCGTGGATTACAAAAGAAGATTCTGGTAGGATCTGTATCACACCCCTTGATTCACGAGCAGGGAGGTGAAAGGGAAAAGAGAGAGAAAGAATGAGACGGGGAGGCCGAGAATGTGCCGCACAGGGAGCTAAGCACAGAATTTCCTCTGGATTTAACCGACAGTGGAGGTGCTGAACGGCCGGAGATAGGTAGCTTAAGGTAAACACTGGTGCTCTTGCGGGACACAAGTGTAAGTTATAAGGGCTCTATAACCTGTTGTAACTCTAAAAATCGACCAAAGGTATATGATGTTAAAATTTAAAGAGATGTGAGCTCAGAGAGAGGCTCTTATTTTTTACTACGAATATTCACTGTATTGGGGCTCTCTGCTGTATTTTGCATGGTAGAGATCTTCCCCGGTTATTTGTTACCATTCTCGTACCGATACTGTCATTGCTGTTGCTGTTGCTGTATTAGCGTCGTGTCGGTCTTACTGTATCGGTCATTCGGCGGTATCGGTCATTCATGTTGTTAAGTAATCTATTTGATGGGGCGTATGCTTGTTCATGGTATATATGCTAGATATGAGGCCCATCTGGAATCGGTATCGATTTTCTTGATTGCAATAAGTAATTTCCTCACGGGATATCAAGTATATTCTTTTGAATGTACTTATGGATTCCAAGTGTTCACTTATTGGTCAGGTCTTTGGATATGTCTTGTTTCTAACCGATTACTGTCTTTTGTTTGTAGTCCTAAGTGATATCGTTTTTACCACTTAGGGATTTCCAAGTAGTGGAGGTGCGTTTGATTCTAACGTTTGATCGTTCTCGTATTCCGCACCTCGGTCGTCGTTTCGTTCGTTTTGTCGGCTTTTTCGATCGAATTTGATGCCGACAACGTCCGTATTTTTCGCCGACAACACTTCCGGGGTCTTTGATTAACCGGTGATCAGTCGGTAATTGGTCTTGCTCCTTTTATTGTCGTGTGAACCGCTGGGACACTCATTTGAACGGTAGCCGATTGTCGACTAAGCACTCCTTTGGTTAGAAACATTGGGTCTGATAAACTCTGATTTCTACTTTGAGTCATTAGATTGCAGTAGGTAGATTTGTTGTAATATTGATTAGGTTCTAAAATTGTGAGCATTAAGATTAATCGATATCTGGACTCCACTGCACCTCTATCGGTCCCTCTTTACGGGTCGTATGTGCGTTGAGATGCATCGTATAAACAGTTATTTACTTTGGCAACTATCACGAGTAAACAATCTAGCCTGTCGGGCGTACGTCTCATAGTCTGCCTGTATGTCCTTAACCGCATGATTTCTAGAGTACATCAGATAAATCCATTGATTAGTGCTTTGCAGGGGCCCTGTGGAGTTGTTGTGTACGTAGTTTTCTTACATATTCGTAGTATTCTATGATTCCATTCTATGATCCCATTCTACTATGATTCCATTCAATGATTCAATTCCACGATTGAAATCTATGAATCAAATCAATGATTCTAGTCAATGATTCAACTCAATGATTCAATTCTATAATTCAATTCGGCAATTCAAATCAATGATTATAATCTATGATTCAAGTCCATAATTCAAGTCTAAGATTCTTATCTATGATTCAATTCTATGATTCAAGTTTAAGATTTAATTCTGTGATCTGTGATCCAATTCTAAAATTCTAGTCTATGATTCATTCCTATAATTCCATCCTATGATTTCATTCTATTATTCTATCCTATGATTCAAAACTATGAATTTAATACATGATTCTAGTTTGTGATTCAAAATTAAGATACAGTTCTATGATTCAACAAGGCAGGGATTCAATTCTGTGATTCAATTCTATGATTCAACTCTAACATTCAATACTATGATCTTATTCTATGATTTCATTCTATGATTCAATTCTATGATTCTAGACTATGACTCAACATCCGAAGTCTAAGATTAAACTCTATGCTTCAAAGCAGTACTTTAAGTCTATGCTTCAATTCCATGATTCAAGTCTGTGATTCAATTCTATGATTCAATTCCATGATTCAATTCTTTGACTCAATTTCATGATACAAGTCTATCATACAAGTCTATGATTCAATTTTCAATCAAGTCTACATTCGAGAACTGTTTCTCTACCCCCCGTGGGCTATCGCGCAATATTCCAAAACTCCCTACCATATTTTCAAAATTCCCTGTTTCATGAGGTCGGGTGTTTACTAAAAAACCTTAGTCTTGTTGTCGGCGAAAGAATACGGACTTTGTCGGCATCAAGTTCGATCGGAAAAGCCGACAAAACGAAACGACGACCGAGGTGCGATTATTACGATGATCGAGTCTTAGAATCAAACGCACCTCCACTACATGAAAATCCCTACGTGGTAAAAACGATATCACTTAGGACTACAAACAAAAGACAGTAATCGGTTAGAAACAAGACATACCCAAAGACCTGACCAATAAGTGAACACTTGGAATCCATAAGTACATTCAAAAGAATATACTTGATATCCCGTGAGGAAATTACTTATTGCAATCAAGAAAATCAGTACCGATTCCAGATGGGCCTCATATCCAGCATATATACCACGAATAAGCATACGCCCCATCGAACAGAATACTTAACCCCAAAATGACCGGTACCATCGAATGACCAATACAGTAAGACCGACACGACGCTAACACAGCAACAGCACTAGAAGAATCGGTACGACGGGAAACCAAACAGTAACAAATAACCAGGGAAGATCTCTACCACATAAAATACAGCAGAGAGCCCCGATACACAGTGAAAATACGTAGTAAAAATAAGAGCCTCTCTCTGAGCTCACATCTCTTTAAATTTCAATTATCCTATACCTTTCGGTCGATTTTTAGAGTTACAACAGGTTATAGAGCCCTTATAACTTACACTTGTGTCCCGCAAGAGCACCAGTGTTTACCTTAAGCTACCTATCTCCGGCCGTTCAGCACCTCCACTGTCGGTTAAATCCAGAGGAAATTCTGTGCTTAGCTCCCTGTGCGGCACATTCTCGGCCTCCCCACGTCTCCTTCTTTCTCCCTCTTTTCCTTCACCTCCCTGCTCGTGAATCAAGGGGTGTGATACAGATCCTACCAGCATCTTCTTTTGTAATCCACGACCAAGACCGGTTAATCGATAGTTACACCGCGGAACATTCCCAGGACGACGATCGATTGTTTTCCCCGACGAACGCTCTGGATGACAGCACCGACGACCGATTGTTTTCCCCAACAAAACACGTATCGATGATACTAATTCCAACGGTCCGATCGATTGTTTCTCCAAACATCATTGCCAAGGCTCATTCGACGCTCTCTTGTTCCTCCGACGAACGTTCCAGACGACAAGAACGTCAACCGGCAAGCAAGGTTAATTATCGTCGACATCACCACAACTGATTATCTTCCGTACCTCCGCCGATCGTTCCGACGATCACTCGATTGTCCTACAAGACGATTAATTCGTATCGGCGATGATGATTCCAACACCACATTGGACGAACTCTGCCACCAAAACGCCGACACCGACGACGATATCAAGATACCGAAACCATGCCAACAGCTCCATTCGACTGGACTCCAATCTTTGGAATCGAATTCCGATTTGCAAGTGCTAGCAACCCAACTGCGGCCACATCCCTTAACAAAGCCTACTCTGAAATCATTGGCAAAGATGAACTCTCCGAATTCTTTGTGACCCACGAGGATGAAGAAGAAGAAGAAGGACCACTAGAAATAGCTCCGGATCCACAACTCCACATCCTCAATTGCATTGCAAAGGCTATTGCCATCAACCTAGTGGAGCCACCACCGGATGAAATAACAAAAGGCCACATTGCCAATCTCCTCGACAAATGTGTTATCAAGCATGTCAGAAATGGTGGATCTACAAAACGCATGAGATACAAAACAGAATTTGACGCGGCTGCGAAGCATGCCATTCGGACCAACACAGATGATGAGCCTATTGTTCTAATCGAAATCACAATTACCCACTGGTGTTTCAAGAAAAATTGGCGCCCAGACCTATTCATGGAAGCCTACACTGGCGACCCACCATCAGATGATGAGGTAGACGTTCCAGATACACCTGCCGCAACGGCACCACCTGCCGCAATGGCTGCAACTGTCTCCCCTACTGAGATGGGACAAATTACGACCCTACTACAACAACTGGTCAACAATGGCAACAGCAACAACAATAACAATGCCGGCGCCAACCACCAAGCAACACTTGACTTACCATGGAATCCTGCAACCCTACCACCACCAGTGAAGGACCGTTACAACAGGAAAGATGAATTACTCACCAGAGATGACATGAAAGAATTCCCAATCACCTACACCGACTCATCGGGAAATGAAACCATTGTCAGGCAAAACTACTACTTACACAACCTAGGCAGTGGGAGAAATGACCAGCGCCTGATCACTAGAAGTGGTGACTGTTTTGATCTAACCAGAGCTTCTGACAAGTCCAAGGAAGCAGCTAGAGACAAACTATTCCTCTCGGGATTTCCACAGCTAAAGGATGACAGCCACCCTCAGGTCAGAAAGTGGTACAGAGAGATCACTGCACATGCACAGCAGCATCATATTTACATCCACCCTTACTATCTCTACAGACGCGAAGCTGACCATCTTAGAGGATTTACCATTGGTGATGAACTACCACACGACCTACCTGCAAGATATGAATTGGCAATTCACGAATGGGGTAACCTCATCTACACTGCACTCAGAACTGATAAGATCATCCCTGACTCATGTGTTAGAATGAGGTCCACAATTCAAAGCTTTGAAGGAGGACAAGGTTACGAAGCTCTGTACACCGTAATTGCTCAGACACATCCCAACTCAAAGAGAGAATCCAACGCAGCCAGAATGGTCAGGAATCCTCCCAACCAAGATGCAAATGAATCCCTTGAAGAATACTACTTCAGATACAAGGATTACTTACAACTCAGAGTTTTCCTCCAAAACCAACCTGGCACCTTGAGTTTGACAGAAGAAGTCAGTAATTTGATTGCAGGGACCACTCTCAGTCACGAACTATTTGAGAAAACTGAAGATGAACGCGACTCAGATGACCAATTCAAACGGGACAAGTACAAAGCAGGTAGGCTTCTTCAAACCCTGCAAACATATGAGCAAGAGATCAAGGCTGAACAAAAGTACAAGAGGAACACCTCTAAACCGATCCAGTCCAAGCAATTGCCTGTCTCAGGCACTAGACCAGGTCCCCGTCGCAATGATAGGTTTCCAAAGCGCGCTAGCAACAGTACTGTTAGAACACCCTCTACTTTGACCTCTCACTCAATCAGCCTGATTGAATCACTTGGTTACCCGGAGATGGATGAAGAATCTGACGATCCCTTCCTCCACCAAGCATACTGCAATGCTATCACTGCATTCGATAAACAACCTAGTCTCTTTGACACATCCAGAAAATGCATTGTTTGCCACATGTCCGGTCATAATTTTGATAATTGTCCTGCATTGCAGGATGTTGAGTCCCTGAAGAAACATAGGATTGCTGCGGCTGTTTTTCTGAACAAATCCAATAAACAGACCCAACAACTCTTAGATTCCACCCAACAAATCTCTCAGATCAACATTGGCAATGAAGATCAAGATGAGGTTTCACCTGATGATGCAGTAGAAGAACAAAAATTTTGCGATGGCCAAGAATAGAAAGTCTTTCTTGCAGCCATTCTATGACATCACCTCAAGATGATCCCCAAGGATTTGACAACGTCACAGCGCCCCAAGTGAACAGCTTATGCCCCTCCTTGGACTCCAGCAGTGTCAGCTCCTACGAATCTGTCAAAATTGGTGCCGTCAATCTCCTTCCTAAGGACAGCCTCCAGTCATCAATCCCAATTGATGTCTACTGTGATATGGAATCACTTGAGGCTACGACCCCTACATTGGAATCACACCTGAAAACCAATGAGGATCCCAACTTTGATAGGGACAACCCTACATCAGTTGATACCAATACTGTGCAATCCCTAGTCCCACCGGACCCTATTGCAGCTACAGCCTACTTCCAACATGGTGTCAGAGCTCAGATTGACACCGGTGCGAAAGTTTCCTGCACCAATCTCAAACACATCCTGCACGGTTACAAACCTTACACCAGGATGAGGAAATGTCCTGTCAGGCTTACGGCAGCAATAGGAGGAAAAGCAGCTACCTGCATCCCTGAAGGCTCGGGATATTTGCACATCCCAGCACCCAATCACATAGGGTATCTCAAAGTCTTCTTCTATTATTCTCCCTCCCTGTCAACGACATTACTGAGTGAAAATGATCTCTGTGGAATGACATCTCGCATGAGACGTCAGTTTAGTGGGCAGTCAATCCATAAATCATTCATTGACAACTATGACTCAAATGCTCCACGAAACGGCAACCTCACAATTATTTGTCATCACAAGCAGAACACTGCCAACAGCATTGTCCTCCATGGAAGCATCATTGATGGTCAATGCAATACACACCCAGTACTGATCCCAGACGTTGATATTGCATCTCCATATGCTAATTGTGCAACATCGTCAGCCTATGCTTTGGCGACTGACATGCAGTTCAAGGAAGCTTGTGAACTGGCCTCCAAAGAAGCCATTAGCAACTACAGGTATGATATATACACAAATCTTGTCAATCTGCAACAATGCACGGAATCAGCGAAAGCTCAGTCTGATACCAGTGACATGCCAAGGTTTGATGCCAAACTGTTTTTCACCAAGATTGTGGACAAAAATATCCCAATCCAAGCCATCAAAGCAAAGACATCGAAACTTCTGTGGCACCAAAGGTTGGGACACCCATGCGATGATTTTCTGTATCAAGCTCATAAGCACATCATTGGAGTCCCAAAGTTCAAGCGCCAAACAAGTATTCTTGATCAATGCCCAACTTGCATACAATGTAAGCAAACTAAAACACCTGCTGGCTCACATTCCACACGAAAGGCTACGCAACCATTTCAAGGTTTATCAATTGATTTTGCATTCTCAGGTGCCAGATCCTCCAACAGCAAACGAAAGTCAGATTACGAAGGGATACATGGCGAGACAGCTTGGATTCTCATCACAGATCACTATACTGGTATGAAATATGGTGATACCAGAATCTCCAAGGGAGCGCCTCTACATTGGCTGGAACATTTCTTCTCACAGCACAACCCAACTTGTGCCAACAACTATATCAGCGTTGATCAAGGTGGTGAACTCTACCACAACCCTGACATCCGAAACCTCTTCTCTGCCTATGGGTACTCAATTTTCCCAACTGGTGCAGATGCTTCTCACCAGAATGGTACAGTTGAACGAGCTCACCGGACTCTCGCTAACTCAATGAGGACCATGCTCAGTGGTGCAAATTTGCCCATAAAATTCTGGCCCTTAGCATTTTATCATGCCCTTCGGTTGTCCAATGCCTTTCCAGAAGGCAATCAACAACATTCACCCTTAGAATTGGCAACTGGCCATAAGGAAACCTTGCTGACTTCCGCACATTTGGGTGTAGAGTTTGGGTGCGACCTCCAGGGAAGAAATCAATCAAGCTTCAACCCAATGCGAGAAAAGGCATATTTCTTGGTTTTGTCCCATACACTACCAGAAACATTCTTTGGTACGACACTGAAACGCATAGAGTCAAGATCGCTACTCATGTCAGGTTTGATGAAGGGATGAATGATTTACCCCTCGCAGATCTCCCAACAAATGTCAAGCACCTGCTAAGGACCGATGATAACATTCCTCTTCCGGCCAAACCACACGAGGTGTCCTCCAGTGATTTTCAATTCTCCATCTCCCCCTTTGCAAATCTCACCAATCTCAGGCTCGCTGTCTCCCGTACTTGTGATGATCAAGCCTTTGGTCTTTGCTATGCCAATGATTCACTACTTGGCAGAGCATACGTCACAGATATCCTTCCCAACAGCCCTGCCTCCAAACTTTTCTCATCACATAAGAGATCTCTCTCCAAGCTCAGAGGTGCTTATATTGTATCTATCAATCACAACCGTGTGTTCACTGCTGCTGATGTCACCACCGCATTGCACCAATCACACGCTCAAGGGGTGAGGAATTCAATAGATACCAATACTCCTATCACTTTTGCACTTGAAGAGAAATTGTCTATGAAAGAAGTCAGGACACACTCGAATGAGTATGGACTATTTGCTCCAAATACGTCTTGGAAAGAACCCACAGATGAAGAAGATCCACCTTTCTTGGACCGGATCTCATCCATCAAGGCTATCAAGAACATTGGCACTAAATACAAGAATATCATCCAATCCAGAATCAACCAAGTTGACCACACTGAAGCCCTCCATGCCTCCATCCAAAAACACTTGGCCCCAATTGAAGATGACATGGAGGTTGTTATTCCCACGATTGACATTGCATCTCTCAGAGCCATCACTAAGCTTCATAAACCAGGTAACCATGCATTACCCCTAGATGCGGATTCACTGCCAACTGAAGAAATTGAACTCTTAATCAAGGCCATCAATTCAAAAGCAACTACACCTGAAGAACAAGCACTAGGGCACTTCACTCGACGGAATCTCAAGTCTTTATCCACATGGGCAGAATGGGAAGCTGGGGAGCGCAAACAACTTGATCAATTTGAAGATTTGGAAATGTTTGGCTCACCAATTCAATACCCTAAGGACCCAGACGCGATTATTCTCAGGCCTCACTGGCAGTACAGTGTCAAGAGAAATGGTGTCCGCCGCGCAAGACAGTGTTGTAATGGAAGCAAATACGCAGCTCCAACCCTGCATGCCATAGCTATGTCATACTCATCATGTGTTGAACATCCCATCCAAAGACTGTTCTTTGCCATTGCAGCAAGCCTCAATCTCAAAGTCTATGGTGGGGATGCTGCTGACGCATATGCACATAGTCCAGGACCCAACATTCCTACATACATGACTATTGATGATGCATACGCAGAATGGTACCAACACAAGCATGACAAGGACATAGACAGAAGATTGGTGCTCCCTGTCCTTCGAGCACTCCAAGGCCATCCAGAATCTGGACGACTTTGGGAAACCCACATCAACAAAATATTGAAAGGCCCTGATCTCAACTTCAAGACCACCACTCATGACAGAACAATCTATACGACAGTCTTTGAGGGTGAAACGGTCTACATGTTGAGACAAGTTGATGATTTTGCACTAGCTTGTACATCAGAATCCATATCCAACAAGATCTATGACATTATAGGTGCAAGGCTCAAACTACCAAAGGAAGACGTGATCCCCTTTACAAAATTGGGGTTGCTTGAGGACTTCAATGGAATAGATGTCAAACAGACAGCTGATTACATTGAACTATTACATCGACCGGATCATGATATCCCATGGTTGGGAAACTAGTTCTAAGATGAAACCCCACTCCAAGCCATCAGCGCCTTTATCGACTGATGTACTGAGCCAACTACAATCACATACTGATGGACCATTAGAAGGCACCAAGGAACATGCTGAATTGCAATCCGCATCTGGTTTCTCCTACAGGACACTCTTAGGTGAAATGATGTTTGCATATGTGAGTTGCCGGCCAGACATAGGCTATGCAGTGACTCTAATGTCAAAATACAGTTCCAATCCCACTGCTTTCCACTATTCCAGTCTGAAGAACATAGCCCGCTATCTCAGAACAACCAGATCTTGGGGGATTAGGTTCTACAGACCAAATGCTGAGCCATCTCTGCCTCATGGGGAACCATACGGCGATATAGCCCAAGATGCATCGCTTCCCAAATACCCTGAAGATATCAAGCAAAGCAAGTTGATGTGTTTTGTTGATGCAGCATATGGAAATGATCCGAAACATCGCAGGTCCACCACAGGATATGTTTTCACTTATGCTGGTGGAGCAGTTGTTTACCGATCCAAAGCTCAGTCACTCACTGCTCAGAGTTCTACAGAAGCAGAATTCATTGCTGCAGTCACAGCAGCCAAAACAGCCAGATACCTCAGATCCGTACTCAAAGAATTAGGATTTGCTCAAGCTGGTCCAACTCCTATCTATGAAGACAATGCGTCAGCCATTGAAATCATCAATGCCCAGAAGCCAACTGAAAGAACTAGGCATATTGAAATCAGGCTCTTTGCAATTCAAGCTTGGAAAGAAAATGGTGAAATCAAGATGATTCATATTCCTGGAGTTATCAACCCGGCTGATGACCTAACCAAACCATTGGGATGGATATTGCACGAATGACATGCAAGATACATCATGGGACACTACCCAGGTTAAATCAATTGCACGTTATGATTCGATTCGAACGTTTGGTTGTACCCTGGATCGAACCGGCGCGATTATAATATGAGATCAACGCACATACTTTGATTCGATCGACCGGTCAATTACGTTGAGTCAATCTCAGGTTAAATTCGTAACGCTTGAAACCGAATGCCTGAAGTCAATACTCAATCAATTCAAGAGAATATACTCCGACAGTAATCCAACGCCAAGCAAGTAGAGTGTTGGATCAAGGGGTGTGTTGTCGGCAAAAAATACGGACGTTGTCGGCATCAAGTTCGATCGGAAAAGCCGACAAAACGAAACGACGACCGAGGTGTGATTATTACGATGATCGAAGCTTAGAATCAAACGCACCTCCACTACATGAAAATCCCTACGTGGTAAAAACGATATCACTTAGGACTACAAACAAAAGACAGTAATCGGTTAGAAACAAGACATACCCAAAGACCTGACCAATAAGTGAACACTTGGAATCCATAAGTACATTCAAAAGAATATACTTGATATCCCGTGAGGAAATTACTTATTGCAATCAAGAAAATCAGTACCGATTCCAGATGGGCCTCATATCCAGCATATATACCACGAATAAGCATACGCCCCATCGAACAGAATACTTAACCCCAAAATGACCGGTACCATCGAATGACCAATACAGTAAGACCGACACGACGCTAACACAGCAACAGCACTAGAAGAATCGGTACGACGGGAAACCAAACAGTAACAAATAACCGGGGAAGATCTCTACCATGCACAAAATACAGCAGAGAGCCCTGATACAGAGTGAAAATACGTAGTAAAAATAAGAGCCTCTCTCTGAGCTCACATCTCTTTAAATTTCAATTATCCTATACCTTTCGATCGATTTTTAGAGTTACAACAAGTCTATGATTCAATTCCATGATTCAAATCCATGATTCATTATTTAAAATTATGATTCAAATTCATGATTCAATTCCATCATACAAGTCTATGATTCAATCCTACTATGATTCAATTCTATGATTCAATGTTGAGTTAAGTCTATGAGTCAGGTCTATGAGTCAATTATATGATTCATTTTCATGACTCAAGTCAATGATTCCATTCCATGACTCAAATCTATGATTCAATTCTTCAATCCAAGTCTATGGTTAACTTCTATGATTGAATTCTTTGATTCACGATTCAAATCCATGATTCAATTCATGATTCAATTATATGATTCAATTCCATGATTCAATTCCATGATTCATGATTTAAAATCATGATTCAAACTTCATGATTCAATTCCATCATACAAGTCTATGATTCAATCCTATGATTCAATTCTATGATTCAATGTTGAGTCAAGTATATGAGTCAGGTCTTTGAGTCAATTATATGATTCATTTTCATGACTCAAGTCAATGATTCCATTCCATGACTCAAGTCTGTTATTCAATTCTTCAATCCAGGTCAATGATTCAATTCCATGATTCAATTTCATGAGTCAATTATATGATTGAAGTCTATGATTCAAATCCATGATTCTATGATATGATTCAATGATATGATTCAATTCCAGGATTAAAGTCTATGATTCAATTCCATGATTCAAATCCATGATTCAAATCCATGATTCATTATGTAAAATCATGATTCAAATCCATAATTCAATTCCATCATACAAGTCTATGATTCAATCCTATGATTCAATTCTATGATTCAATGTTGAGTCAAGTCTATGAGTCAGGATCTATGAGTCAATTATATGATTCATTTTCATGACTCAAGTCAATGATTCCATTCCATGACTCAAATCTATGATTCAAATCTTCAATCCAAGTCTATGATTCAATTCCATGAATCAATTCCATGATACAATTATATGATTCAATTCCATGATTCACTTCAAGCATTCAATTCTATGATTCAATTCATTGTTTGACTTCAATGATTCAATTCTATGATTCAATTCTATGATTCAACTCTAGTATGATTCAATTCTATGATTCAAGTCTACTACAACTCAAGTCTATGATTGATTCATTTTCATGACTCAAGTCAATGATTCCATTTCATATGACTCAAGTCTGTTATTCAATTCTTCAATCCAGGTCTATGATTCAATCATGTGATTAAAGTCTATGATTCAAATTCATGATTCAATTATATGATTCAAATCCATGATTCAAGTCTATGATTCAAATCCATGATTCAAATCCATGATTCATGATTTAAAATCATGATTCAAATTCATGATTCAATTCCATCATACAGGTCTATGATTCAATCCTATGATTCAATGTTGAGTCAAGTCTATGAGTCAGGTCTATGAGTCAATTATATGATTCATTTTCATGACTCAAGTCAATGATTCCATTCCATGACTCAAATCTATGATTCAAATCTTCAATCCAAGTCTATGATTCAATTCCATGAATCAATTCCATGATACAATTATATGATTCAATTCCATGATTCACTTCAAGCATTCAATTCTATGATTCAATTCATTGTTTGACTTCAATGATTCAATTCTATGATTCAATTCTATGATTCAACTCTAGTATGATTCAATTCTATGATTCAAGTCTACTACAACTCAAGTCTATGATTGATTCATTTTCATGACTCAAGTCAATGATTCCATTTCATATGACTCAAGTCTGTTATTCAATTCTTCAATCCAGGTCTATGATTCAATCATGTGATTAAAGTCTATGATTCAAATTCATGATTCAATTATATGATTCAAATCCATGATTCAAGTCTATGATTCAAATCCATGATTCAAATCCATGATTCATGATTTAAAATCATGATTCAAATTCATGATTCAATTCCATCATACAGGTCTATGATTCAATCCTATGATTCAATGTTGAGTCAAGTCTATGAGTCAGGTCTATGAGTCAATTATATGATTCATTTTCATGACTCAAGTCAATGATTCCATTCCATGACTCAAATCTATGATTCAAATCTTCAATCCAAGTCTATGATTCAATTCCATGAATCAATTCCATGATTCATGATTCAATTCCATGATTCACTTCAAGCATTCAATTCTATGATTCAATTCATTGTTTGACTTCAATGATTCAATTCAATGATTCTGTTGTTACTCTAAAAATCGACCGAAAAGGATAGGATAATTGAAATTTAAAGAGATGTGAGCTCAGGGAGAGGCTCTTATTTTTACTGTCTATTTCTCTCTGCTATATTTTACATGGTAGAGATCTTCCCCGGTTATTTGATCTTCATCATACCGGTATTGGCGCTGTCGCTGTATTAGTGTCGTGTAACGGTCTTACTGTATCGGTCATTTGATGGTATTGGTCATTTACGAGGTTAAGTGTTCTGTTCGATGGGCCTATGTTTGTTTGTTGAGTAGGTAGATAAATGAGGCCCATTTGGAATTGGTATTGATTTTCTTGATCGCAATAAGTAATTTCCTCACGGGATATCAAGTATATTCTTTTGAATATACTTAAGGGTTCCAAGCGTTCACTTCTTGATCAGGTCTTTGGATATGTCTTATTCTAACCAATTATCCTCTTTTGTTTGTAGCCTTAGGTGATATCGTTTTTACCACTTAAGGATTTCCAAGTAGTGGAGGTGCGTTTGATTCTAAGGCTTGATTGGCGGAATATTCGTGTCTCGTATTTCGGACCTCGGTCGTCGTTTCATCTTGTTGGCTTTTTCCATCAAATTTAATGCCGACAAGAAGTCCGTATTTTTTGCCGACAACACACCCCTTGATCCAACTCGCTATCAATTTTGGATTACTGTCGGTTCGCGTTGTATGAAGTCGAAGTATTAACCTTCATCCATGTGGAAGTTGGTTATTTATGTTAACCTGGATCGAATCGGAGATATGATCGGTCGAATCGAAGCAAACGTAATATGAGATCAAATCGTGATCCAATTGCTAATTGAAGCAATCGTCGAAGAGGAATCATAGTATCGTCTTAACACAAACGGTTCTGAGTAAATGATCAAATTGAATCATAGTAGAATTTGCGTCTGAAGGTGTATGATTTAACCTGGGTAGTGTCCCATGATGTATCTTGCGAGCCGGGCGTGCAAGACCCATCCCAATGGTTTGGTTAGATCATCCGCAGGGTTGATAACTCCAGGAATATGAATCATCTTGATTTCACCTTTTTCTTTCCAAGCTTGAATTGCAAAGAACCTGATTTCAATATGTCTGGTTCTTTCTGTTGGCTTCTGGGCATTGATGATTTCAATCGCTGATGCATTGTCTTCATAGATTGGGATTGGTCCAACTTGGACGAATCCTAATTCCTTGAGTATAGACCTGAGATATCTGGCTGTTTTGGCTGCCGTAACTGCAGCAATGAACTCAGCTTCTGTAGAGATCTGTGCAGTGAGTGACTGAGCTTTGGATCTATAAACAATTGCTCCGCCAGCATAGGTGAAGACATACCTTGTGGTGGACCTACAATGTTTTGGATCATTTCCATACGCTGCATCAACAAAACACATCGATTTGCTTTTCTTGATATCTTCAGGGTATTTGGGGAGCGATGCATCTTGGACTGTGTCCTCGTATGGTACCCCTGAAGGCAGGGATGGCTGAGCATTTGGTCTGTAGAACCTAATACCCAAGGATCTGGTTGTTCTGAGGTATCCAGCTATGTTCTTCAGACTGGAATAGTGAAAAGCATTGGGATTGGAGCTGTATTTTGACATCAGGGTCACTGCATACCCAATGTCTGGCCGGCAGCTGACATATGCAAACATCATTTCACCCAAGAGTGTCCTGTAGGAGAAACCAGATGTGGATTGTAAATCAGCATGTTCCTTGGTGCCTTCTAAAGGTCCATCAGTATGTGATTGCAGTTGGCTCAGCACTTCAGTTGACAATGGTGCTGATGGCTTTGAGTACGGCTTCATCTTATAATCAGTTTCCCAACCATGGGATCTCATGATCCTATCAATGCAATTGGCACAAAAGAGTTCAATGTAACCAGCTGTCTGTTTGACATCGATTCCATTGAAGTCTTCAAGCAATCCCATTTTTGTGAAGGGGACAACTTCTTCTTTGGGTAGCTTCAGTTTCTCTCCAATGATGTCATAGATCTTGTCAGATATGGATTCTGATGTGCAAGCTAGTGCAAAATTGTCAACTTGTCTCAGCATGTAGACCGTTTCACCCTCAAAGACTGTCATGTAGATTGTCCTGTCATGTGTGGTGGTCTTGAAGTTGAGGTCAGGTCCCTTCAAAATCTTGTTGATGTGGGTTTCCCAAAGTCTTCCAGATTCTGGATGGCCTTGGAGTGCTCAAAGAATGGGGAGCACCATCCTTCTGTCTATATCTTTGCAATGTTTGTGCCTGTACCAGTCTGCATATGCATCATCTATAGCCATGAAGGTTGGGATTTCAGGTCCAGGACTGTGTCCGAAGGCATCTTGGGCATCACCTCCGTACACTTTGAGGGTGAGGCTAGCTGCAATGGCAAAGAACAATCTTTGGATGGGGTGTTCAACACATGATGAATATGACATTGCAATGGCGTGCAGAGTTGGGGCTTCATACTTGCTTCCATTGCAGCACTGTCTTGCTCGTCTGACACCATTCCTTTTGACACTGTATTGCCAATGGGGTCGGAGAATAATGGCCTCTGGATCCTTAGGGTATGGAATGGGTGATCCAAACATTTCTAAGTCTTCAAACTGGTCAAGTTGTTTGCGCTCTCCAGCTTCCCATTCAGTCCATGTGGATAATGACTTGAGGTTTCTGCGAGTGAAGTGCCCTAGTGCTTGTTCTTCAGGTGTAGTTGCTTTTGAATTGATGGTCTTGATTAAGAGTTCAATTTGTTCAGTTGGTAGTGAATCTGCATCTAGGGGTAATGCATGATTGCCGGCTTTATGAAGCTTGGTGATGGCTCTGAGCGAAGCAATGTCAATAGTGGGGATGGCAACATCCATGTCATCTTCAGTTGGTGCCAAGTGTTTCTGGATGGATGCATGGAGTGCTTCAGTGCTATCAACGTGGTTGATTTGGTATTGGAGGATTTGCTTGTATTTGGTGCCAAGTTGCTTGATAGTCTTGATGGATGAAATCCTGTCCAAAAATGGTGGATCTTCTTCATCGGTGGATTCCTTCCAAGAAGTATTGGGAGCAAAGAGTCCATATTCATTTGAGTGTTTCTTGACGTCTTCCAAAGATAATTTCTCTTCAAGCGCAAAGTTAATAGGTGTATCTGTTGTCGGTAGAAAAGTACGGACATTGTCGGCATCAAATCTGATCAGAAAAGCCGACAAAACGAAACGACCGAGGTGCGGGAAAACGATGCGAGATACGAATATTCGCTTAGAATCAAACGCACCTCCACTACATGAAAATCTCTAAGTGGTAAAACGATATCACTTAGGACTACAAACAAAAAGGGGGTTAATTGGTTAGAAACAAGAAATATCCAAAGACCTGAACAGTAAGTGAACACTTGGAATCCATAAGTACATTCAAGAGAATATACTTGGTATCCCGTGAGGAAATTACTTATGGCAATCAAGAAAATCAGTACCGATTCCAGATGGGCCTCACATCTAGCATATATATCACGAACAAGCATACGCCCCATCGAACGGATTACTTAACCCCAAAAATGACCGATACCATCAAATGACCGATACAGTAAGACCAACACAACGCTAATACAGCAACAGCAACAGAAGAATCGGTACGATGGTAAAGAAGACAGTAAAAAATAACCGGGGAAGATCTCTACCACATAAAATACAGCAGAGAGCCCCGATACACAGTGAAAATACGTAGTAAAAATAAGAGCCTCTCTCTGAGCTCACATCTCTTTAAATTTCAATTATCCAATACCTTAACGGCCGGTTTTTAGAGTGACAACAGGTTATAGAGCCCTTATAACTCGTGCTGTTGAGCGTATACCTTAAGAGCCTATCTCGGCTCGATCAGCACCTCCACTGACCGGTCACAGCCAGAAGACATTGCTGTTGAGCGATAGGCCTTCCCCCCAGCGCAGAGATTGTTGTGACCCCGCTGTTGAGCGACTCCCTTCCAATCTCCCTCTTACTCCGAATTTTTCTCTACGGAACGTTCCTTCGGTCCCTTCCTAGGTTAATTATCTCCCCCGCCTCGAATCTTCGCCCGTCTCTTCCGCCGGTTGATCTTTCTTTGGTTGTTTTTTGTTGTTTCCCGCTCGTCGGTTCTTCCTCCTCCCGTTACGCCGCCGGTTACAACGAACGCATTTCCTTTCTCTTCTTGGCTTCAATCGTTCCTTCGACGCTCGCTTTGATTGTCCTCCTGCATTATTTGCGGTCTTCCTTTCCTTTCTTCGCCCGTTCTTTGGTTCCTCCACTGAACGCCTCGTGTCGCCGACACCGTTTTTTTTCTTCTTCCCCTCCTGCTTGTGAATCAGGGGGTGTATCCACTGTTTCTACACACAGTTCTTTGATAATCCACAAGCAAGCATGGTTGACCCCTTTGATTGGAATGCTATGGAAGGCATCCAATTCCGGTTCAAGGGCAATAGCCCCTACGACGCAAAATTGAATGCTGTCTACTCCCAGATCATGGACGACACCGACATGGAAGATTTATTCGTGGAGAGCGCAGACGCAAAGATGCTAGCCCCCTCCATGATGTCCAGCCTCCGGGACAGTGTTGTCAACGCAATCACCTCCTATCTACCCAGCTCCACAGAGCTTGAGAAAGGACACATCACCCAACTCCTCTCAGGATGCACCATATCCTATGTTAATCACGCCGGTGCTGAAAAGAAAGTTCGTGGACCCATCGACTTGGAAAAGGCTGCAAAGGAAGCACTCACACACCACACAGACAATTCCACCAAACCATTCATTATCATTGAACTACTCATCACCGAATGGCAATTCAAACCCACCTGGAGACCCCAACGTTTTGACAAGATCTATGAAGGTGCCACACAGGCCGACTCAGATGATGAAAATGCCGCAGCTCCAATCCCAGTACCCGCGACAGCAGGCACCGACATGCAACAACTGACCACCCTACTCCAGCAATTGGTCAACAACGACAACAACAACAACAACAACAATGCTGGCGCCAACCATCAAGCAACACTTGACCTTCCATGAAATCCAGCCACCTTACCACTACCAGTTAAGGAACAATACTAAAGGAAAGAAGAATTCCTCACCAGAGATGATATGACAGACTTCCCAATCGCCTACACCGACTCCTCGGGAAATGAAACAATCGTCAGGCAGAACTACTACCTACACAACCTAAGCAGTGGTAGAAATGACCAACGCCTGATCACTAGGAGTGGTGACTGCTTTGATCTAACCAGAGCCTCCAACAAGTCGAAGGAAGCGGCTAGAGACAAACTCTTTCTCTCAGGATTCCCACAACTAAAGGATGCGTCACACCCGCAGGTTAGGAAATGGTACAGAGAAATCACAGCTCATGCACAGCAACACCACATTTACGTCCACCCTTACTACCTCTACAGGCGTGAAGCTGATCACCTCAGAGGATTTACAATTGGTGATAGTCTTCCACACAATCTACCTTCAAGATATGAATTGGCCATCAATGAATGGGGTAATCTCATTTATACCGCACTCAGAACTGACAAAATCATCCCTGACTCATGTGCAAGTATGAAGGCTACCATTCAAAGCTTTGAAGGGGGACAAGGTTACAAAGCTCTGTACACGGTCATCGCTCAGACACATCCCAACTCCAAAAGGCCATCCAATGCAGGCAGAATGGTCAGAAACCCCCCAAATCAGGATGCCGGTGAATCACTTGAAGAATACTACTTCAGATACAAGGATTACTTAAGACTTAGAGTGTTCCTCCAAAATCAACCCGGCACCATCAGTTCGACAGAGGAAGTCAGTAACCTCATTGCAGGAACCACTCTCTCGGAAGAGCTCTTCAAAAAGACAGAAGATGAACGCGACTCAGATGACCAATTCAAACGGGACAAATACAAGGCAGGTAGGCTCCTACAAACCCTCCAAACGTATGAGCAAGAGATAAAGGCTGAAAAGAAGTACAAGGAAAAAAACTCCAAACCAAGCCTGTCCAAACAACTACCCGTCACAGGAATCAGACCAGGTCCCCGTCGCAATGATAGGTTTCAAAAGCGCGCTGGCAACAATACTGTCAGAACGCCTTCCACTTTGACTTCTCACTCAATCAGCCTGATTGATTCTCTTGGATATCCCGAGATGGATGAAGAATCTGATAATCCCTTCCTCCATCAAGCATATTGTAATGCTATCACTGCATTTGACAACCAACCAAGTCTCTTTGACACAACCAGAAAATGCATTGTTTGTCACACATCCGGTCATAGTTTTGATAATTGTCCTGCCTTACAAGATGTTGAGTCCCTGAAGAAACATAGGATTGTCACAGCGGTTTTTCTAAGCAAATGCAATAGAGAAACCCAACAACTCTTAGATTCCACTCAACAAATCTCTCAGATCAACTTTGAAGATGAAGAACAAGATGAGGTCCCCCTCGATGATGCAGTAGAAGACCACAATTTTTTCCAAGGCCAAGAATAGACAGTCTTTCTTGCAGCCATACGACATCACTTCAAGATGACCCTCAAGGATTTGACGACGTCACAGCCCCTCAAGTGAAAAGCCTATGCCCTTCCTTGGACTCCAGCAGTGTCAGCTCCTACAAATCTGTCAAAATTGGTGCTGTCACTCTGCTCCCTAGGGACAGCCTCCAGCCTTCAATCCCAATTGATGTTTACTGTGATATGGAATCACTTGAGGCTACAGCCCCTGCATTGGAATCACACCTGGAAATCAATGGGGATCCCAACTTTGACAGAGACAACCCTACCTCAGTTGATACCAACAATGTGCAATTCCTGGTCCCACCAGATCCTATTGCAGCTACCGCCTACTTCCAACATGGCATCAGAGCTCAGATTGACACCGGTGCAAAAGTTTCCTGCACAAACCTAAAGCATATCCTGCATGGTTACAAACCTTACACCAAGCTGAGAAAATGTCCGGTCAGGCTTACCGCAGCGATTGGAGGAAAGGCAGCCACCTGCATTCCTGAAGGATCTGGATACTTGCATATCCCAGCACCCAATCATGTAGGGTATCTCAAAGTCTTCTTCTATTATTCTCCCTCCCTGTCGAAAACATTGCTGAGTGAGAATGCTCTTTGTGGAATGTCATCACGCATGCGCCGTCAGTTCAGTGGACAGTCAATACACAAATCGTTCACTGACAACCATGACTCATCTGTTCAACAAAATGGAACCCTCACCATTATTTGTCATCACAAGCAGAACACTGCCAACAGCATTGTCCTACACAGAAGTATTATTGATGGTCAATGCTATACACACCCAATACTGATTCCAGACATTGATCTTGCATCTCCATATGCCTATTGTGCAACATCTTCAGCCTATGCTTTAGCGACTGACATGCAGTTCAAGGAAGCTTGCAAACTGGCCTCCAAAGAAGCCATTAGCAACTACAGATATGATGTATACACGAATCTTGTCACACTGCAAAAATGCACAGAAGCAGCTCAAGCTCAGTCTGATACCAGTGACATGCCAAAGTTTGATGCAAAATTGTTTTTCACCAAGATTGTTGACAAAAATATCCCCATTCAAGCCATCAAAGCAAAGACATCGAAACTTCTGTGGCACCAAAGATTAGGACACCCATGCAATGACTTTCTATACCAAGCTCATAAACACATTCTTGGAGTACCGAAGTTCAAGCGTCAAACAAGTATTCTTGATCAATGCCCAACTTGCATCCAATGTAACCAAACGAAAACACCTGCTGGCTCACATTCCACAAGAAAGGCTACACAACCTTTTCAAGGTTTGTCTATTGACTTTGCATTCTCCGGTGCACTATCCTCCAACAGCAAACAAAAGTCAGAGTACGAAGGCATACATGGTGAGACAGCTTGGATTCTCATCACAGATCACTATACTTGTATGAAATATGGTGATACCCGAATCTCCAAAGCAGCACCTCTCCGTTGGTTGGAACATTTCTTCTCACAGCACAACCCAACTTGTGCCAACAAGTATATCACAGTTGATCAAGGTGGTGAACTCTATCACAACCCTGACATCAGAAACCTCTTCTCTGCATTTGGAAACTCAATTTTTCCAACTGGTGCTGATGCTTCTCACCAGAATGGTACAGTTGAACGAGCCCATCAAACTGTGGCTAATTCAATGCAAACCATGCTCTCTGGTGCGAACTTACCCATCAAGTTCTGGCCTTTTGCCTTTTATCATGCCCTTCGGTTGTCAAATGCCTTCCCAGAAGGCAATCAGCAGCATTCACCATTGGAATTGGCAACCGGCCATACGGAAAATCTTGCTGACTTCCGAACCTTTGGCTGCAGAGTTTGGGTGCGACCTCCAGGGAAGAAATCAATCAAGCTTAAACCCAATGCGCGAAAAGACATATTTCTAGGTTTTGTACCCTACACTACACGAAAACATCCTTTGGTATGATACTGAGACCCACCGAGTCAAGATAGCCACTCACGCTAGGTTTGATGAAGGCATGAATGACTTACCCCTTGCAGACCTTCCAACTAATGTCAAGCACCTGCTCAGAACCGATGACAACATTCCTCTCCCACCGGAGCCAAATGAGGTGTCGTCCCGTGATTTTCAATTCTCCATCTCACCCTTTGCAGATCTCACCAACCTCCGGCTCACTGTTTCCAGCTCTTGTGCTGATCAAGCATTTGGTCTTCGATATGCCAATGATTTACTACTTGGCAGAGCCTACGTCACCGATATCCTTCCCAAAAGTCCTGCATCCAAGCTTTTCTCCTCCCATAAGAAATCTCTCTCCAAGTTAAGAGGCGCTTATATTGTATCTATCAATCACAACCGTGTGTTTTCTGCTGCTGATGTTACCACAGCCTTGCATAAATCCCACGCTCAAGGGGTGAGGGATTCAATCGATACACCCATTACCTTTGCACTTGAAGCCAAATTGACTATGAAAGAAGCCAGGAAGCACTCGAATGAATATGGACTATTTGCTCCAAATACGTCTTGGAAGGAACCCACTGATGAAGAAGATCCACCGTTTTTGGACCGGATTTCCTCCATCAAGACTATCAAGCAAATTGGCAACAAATACAAGAATATCATCCAATCCAGAATCAACCAGGTCAATAGCAATGAAACACTCCATGCCACCATCCAAAAACACCTAGCACCAACCGAAGATGACATGGAGGTTGTCATTCCCACTATTGACATTGCTTCGCTCAGAGCCATCACCAAGCTCCATAAACCAGGCAACCATGAACTACCACTAGATGCAGATTCACTACCAACTGAAGAAATTGAACTTTTAATCAAGGCCATCAATTCCAAAGCAACTACACCTGAAGAACAAGCACTCGGACAATTTACTCGAACGAATCTCAAGTCATTATCAACATGGGCTGAATGGGAAGCTGGGGAGCGAAAACAACTTGATCAGTTTGAAGACTTAGAAATGTTTGGATCACCCATCCCATATCCTAAGGATCCAGAAGCTATTATTCTCCGACCCCAATGGCAATACAATGTCAAAAGGAATGGTGTACGAAGAGCCAGGCAATGTTGCAATGGAAGCAAATATGCAGGTCCAACCCTGCACGCTATTGCCATGTCATACTCTTCTTGTGTTGAACACCCCATCCAAAGATTGTTTTTTGCCATCGCAGCAAGCCTCAATCTCAAAGTGTATGCTGGAGATGCTGCTGACGCATATGCCCATTCTCCAGGGCCCAACATTCCTACATATATGACCATTGATGATGCATATGCAGAATGGTATAAACACAAGCATGGCAAAGACATAGACAGAAGATTGGTGCTTCCTGTCCTTCGAGCACTCGAAGGTCATCCGGAATCAGGTAGATTATGGGAAACCCACATCAACAAGATCTTGAAAGGCCCTGATCTCAACTTCAAGACAACCACACATGACAGAACGATCTACACAACAGTTTTTGAAGGTGAAACAGTCTACATGCTGAGACAAGTGGATGATTTTGCACTGGCTTGCACATCCGAAGCCATATCTGACAAGATCTATGACATCATTGGCGCAAAACTGAAGCTACCTAAAGAAGATGTAATCCCCTTCACAAAAATGGGATTGCTTGAAGACTTCAATGGAATCGATATCAAACAAACAGCTGATTACATTGAACTGTCCTGTGCAAATTACATTGACAGAATCATGACATCCCATGGTTGGGAAACCAACTCTAAGATGAAACCTCACTCCAAGCCATCAGCACCATTATCAACTGAAGTACTAAGCCAACTGCAATCACATACGGATGGACCATTAGAAGGCACCAAGGAACATGCTGAATTACAATCCACATCTGGTTTTTCCAACAGGACACTCTTAGGTGAAATGTGTAACGTACGGCAATCATACGTACCAAGCTGCGTATGTACCAAGCTACGTACTACAATCTACCGTACATGTCGTACTATCCAAGATACCATCGAAAGATACGTACGATAGAACTAATGAGACTTGGGCTACTCTAAGAATCATTAAGTAGCGAAGCATTATCTGTATACAATGGTATACGATACCATGCCGGCGCACGATTCATATCACAACACTCTATATGAATATCGACGAGCGATCAAAGCTAGCAGGGCACGATGGAAGCCAGCATGGCCTGATCGCTCATTATTTTATCTGTTAAGTTTCCATCCATTTTCGTAAAGTATTAATCCATTCATAATTATCACTCCTACTCAAATTCTACCCCTAGTGTGTTACACAGTAATTACTCTTACAGCTACTGTAGAATAACGATTTTTTCGAAGAACGAATTTTCGAACAAGGCTCTTTCTTCGATAACAAATAACGTTAACGAATTTACGAACGCTAACGAATAACGAATTTGCGAACAACAACGGTTTTTTTTTTTTCGCCAACAAATAACTTCCGAAACGAAATTCGTCTCACGACAATTCGACATTGTTAATCAACAAATTCCTGTCTCTGTCTATTTTTCCTCTCGTCACTACGCGTTTACACGTGTAGTCTGCTAGATATTCTTACTAGCAGTATTCAGTGATTTCAAGTATTAGTATTTAGATTTGTGAGCAATTACGTGTAATATGATCTCTGAGATCGAACCTCTATCGGTGCTCTATTACTGTTAGCGATTCAGCGAGTCGGCTCGCTTATTTGCCTGTTAGTCATACGTGTGTGTTATCTCATTCGTGTGTATTCCCGAATGTTCGTACGTCTGTACGTGTGTTACCGGCGCTTTTCTAGAGTCCCCGTGTCTTCGTACTCGTACTGTTAAGTACTTGTAGAAGATACCTTAAGGGCCGGTCCCTTATTTGCACCGCCACATACATCTCCTACATAAGGAGAATAGCTTTACCCCACCCATAAGTTTAGTGAGTAGATCTGCAATATTAGTTTCACCGGGTTCCTTTCCAATTCGGATAATCTTTCCTGCAATGCATTCGCGTGCCTTATGGTAAGCAATGCTGTTATGCTTCTTCTTACAAGGGCTTTCCGGGTGTGTTACATTCTTAACAACCGAGTCATTGTCACAATACATGTTGGTTGGTCCTTCTATAGGTATGCCCATCATTCTGAGCTTATACCGTAGGCCTTCTACCATTTCGATTGCAATCTTGAGTGCCACAATCTCTGAACCAAACGTGGATGTTTCAACAGTTGTTTGTCTCTTAGAGAACCATAGGATTGGTGCCCTGTTAACAAAGATGATGATTCCCGTATGAGACCTCCTAGTAGCCTTGCAACCAGCATGGTCAGCGTCCACGAAACATGTGGTAGTTACGGAGTTTCCTCGTGGCTCGGGCATATCCGGAGGAATTAGTTCCCCCGCTTCCGGATAGAATTCGGCCCAGTCACATTCATGGAAAACTGATTCATCAAGTTCTGGGATGGAACAGTCAAACACCAACTTTGATTTGCTGTAATTCTTTAAGTATGCAAACAAATGAAACAATTGGTTTAGATGTCCTTCTCGGGCCTGTGCAAGATACCGGGACATAAGTGAAACAGGCATTACAATATCTAGCCTCCCGAGTTCACATATCCAACGGAGTATACCAATTAAACCCTGGTAATAGTTTTGTTTCTCCGGAGCAAGTTCTGGTGAGGCATCGATTTCGGGCCTATACCCAGTTGCCAATGGTGATTTTGCGGATTTTGGGAGTACCTTGAAGGCATATTGCCCCCTACTCAGTTCCTCTTCAACAGACTTAACGGCTTTGGAGGTATACTTTGTTGAAGACATGGACCAGTACTCGGCCCCATCAACAGATGTGTTACCAATATCCGCCCCTAGATAGAAAGTGGGTGGTTCAACAGTTCCATCCTTCAGTTTGAACTGTCTTTCGATTGCATCCTTTTGGAACTTTGGATCCATCCCACATACAAGGATGTCATCCACATATGCCACGCAATATTCGTAATATGCTGAGCCATCTTTCTTTACAGCCGGTCGCATATATACATCTGGATCCGCCTTGCAAGACTTATATCCAAGTCCCCTTAAGTGCTCAGACAGATGAGATCGAAATGATGCGCCCGCTACTGGTAATCCATACAGAGCTCTCACAATTTTGCAGGGCCTTCCACATAACTCCGGTGCAAATCCTTGTTCCAGTGTAGCCACTGTGTAGTACTTTTCCTTAATTGGTGCGGTTAAGTATGCATTTTGGATGTCAGCGCTTAAGACCTCAAGGTCATTAAGTGCAGCAACTAAGAAGAACATCCGAACCGAATCCCTGCTGGGCACGCTTGAGTATGTATACTCCCGTGATATTTCGGGCACTTTATGCCCATCCCCAACGAGTCGAGCCTTCCGAGTTAAGTCTATCTTCACATCAAATACCATGTGCATAGTGATTTTTGTATGTGCCACCGGTACTTTGTCGTCATCATTGAACTCAAAAGCTATGAAATTGTTCTTCATTTCTTTTGCAATAGCCCGGGCCCAATAGTCACTGCCAGATTCCTCATCTATCCTTCTTGCTTCAGCAATTGTTTTTGGTAGTCTAACCCCATACTTATGGGATTTGGTCCAATATTTGGTCTTGGCGCTGGAGATAATCCGGTCTTTCTTCCGAATTACCCGATAGGCCCACCACTTGAAGGCTGGCTCATCTATTATGCCTTGATCCTTGGCGAACAGGGCCGTTTCGACGGGGAAACTTTCCTTCATGTCACTTAACTTTGCCCAAGAGGAAGTTCCATCTTTCCAACTGACCAGGATTCTCCACCCTTTGGTTGTCGGCTTAGTCCGAGTTTGTCCGGACTTAGTAGTGATAGTTGCCTGTTGTACTGTCAGAGCCTCTTTATCCTTTTCATAGTCAAGTAGCTCATTCAGGAGACAATACATGCGCCCTTCATCGTCCACGGAGGAATAGAGATTCTCCGCTAGCACATTTGCTGTGTAGATCTCAATGGATCCGTCCGGCATAGAAACCTCGTAGGACCTTGTATCTAGGAGTGGATTGTTATTCTTTTCTCCGACTAGGATTCCGCTTGCGTCCCTGTACCGGTTATTAACCGTACCGCGAATCCGTTGGTCCCCTATCTGCAGTAGCACTTGGCTTCCAAGGTACTCATCAAGATTGTCGGTTAAGTCATCAATGTCCGGGGAAGACGCCTCTGGCTCAGCCATAAGTACCTCGTCCTCACCCTCATATTTGCCATCAAATAGGCCCAAGGGTGGTTCCCCTAACTCGTTTTCCAGGTAAGTATCCGAGGGTTTTGCCTCATCGCCGATCTTTTCATTAAGTAGCTTGTTGTGTTCCTCTAACTGTAGGATAGTGTCTGGGTGTTTCCATTCCACTTCAGATATAGGCCGTGTGCCGTTTGTTATGTGTACTTTTCCAGTCTTATACAATACGTAGTGACAATCGCCACCTCCATAAGTATCTCCACATGGGCCCAGCCATCTTCCGTATTTCTCCGACTTATCCTGTAGGTCGTACCACCGGATGAAATCGTACCAATCGTGTATCATGTATGGGGTTATATCTGGAGTATATCCATGGACTAACTCAAACCCCGTTCTTCCCATCGCAGATGGGTCCCCAGATGCGGTGTTACTTAACCTTCCTGGCCGCTAACATTCCACAAAAGGCCCAGCACCTCCTCGGGCTTCCTTTCTTAGAAGTCATTAATCGTATTGATCTCCTTAGGTCCCCTGCACTGTGTTCTGCCGTATTCTGCCACCAACAGTGGGGCTGTATGTAGGTTTGGCGTATGTGATACTCCGATCGAAGTTTAGTCCATCCGGTGCTGTGTGTCTCATGATTTCCTTGGGCCTTTGCCCCATCAGTGACAAGGTGTTCCGGTATTCCTACCTCATTTATGAAGCAAGATAGTCCGTCGTGGCATCGTTTCTCCCCTCTTACTGGATAGAATGCCACATATCCTTTCCCATTGGTAAAGATCTGTGCGTCAGTATCATTCCGAATGATACTCGGTACTTTGAACTTCATGGTGTCAGCGAACCACCGACCCTTAAGTACTTTTCTGTTTCTCCACTTTTGGGTCTTTAGCCTTCGGGTGATTGGTTGTGTAAGGTTTCTTATACCTTCCTGGGTAGTGACTTTAATCGTTTCTTCGGCCCTCTTAACACTGATGTTCCACATCTTTGCAATGGCCTCTGAATCATATCTGTCCACTTTCTCCGGAATTCTTATCGGAGGTCCCCATTGTCCGCGGCGGATAAATGATCTCTTCTCTAGGGAAGTTTCCTTATCTATCACATCCTGTTGGCGGCGGAGTAGTTTCCTTTCTTTTGTCCGAGCTTTTGCTTCCTTTTGGATGGCAAGCTCTTCCTCTGTTAGGGAAATCGAAGTTTTGGTTGAAGTAGCTGAAATTCGGAGTATCTCCGAGCTTTCTCTGTCCCCGGTACTCTTAACAAAAGCTGAGTGTAACCGGTCGCCAATCTCTTGTTGAGTATACCCCGGCCGTTGAGTACGGGTTGTACAGATTTTCTGTAGGTATCTGAGGCGATAATCCTTGTGTTTTACATTGATGAGTATAGGGTTGTCCGTGGAGCGTATCCAAGATTCAGTTGTCCCAGTCGAAACTCCTCCAGAGAGGGCGGCCACTATTCGTGGGAACGACGCGGTTGCTGCTTCTTCATCTTCTCTGAAGTGGGGGGCGTATGGGTCCCAGGTATGAGTGTCGGTTGCAAGGACTTGGTCACATGTATCGAGTTCCCGGCGTGTCGGCTTCCGCGTGTCAAAGTATGACAGAACACCATCAACTAACAATGGTATTGCCAATTCAAAACCGTCGGCCCGAAAGATAAGACTGTGACTGGAAGAACTGCAGTATCTTCTTGGTATGTCTTCAACCACATTCAAATTGCATTCTCTGATTTGGTTCGGGCATATCAGACTGTGCTGCAATATTCTCCGAAATAGAGGGCCTGTCCGAATACCAATATGTATGTGATACCGTCCGTTGGGTCTGTCCAAGCAGTAGCACAACGGGCAATAGGAACATCTTTCATTGGTGAGTACACGTCTGAAAATGGAGCAACATCAGCAAATGTCATGATAGAATCCAGTGAATCGAGTAATACCATGTTAGATCCAGCTGCAGTTGTGTCTGCATGGCTATCCAGCTCGCAACGTCCTGGCTTAACACTGGATGACTGGGTCATCTCTTTGAGATGGACTATCGGCCGGCCTACCCGAGGTTCTATCTTAAGGCCCCGGCCGGCGAATCAATTCCTATTCCCGTTTCCAATGTGGCTGTGACAGCCAAACTGGTTCCCAGCTGAACTGTGGTTATTGGGAGGGTTTGCAGCTGTGGCTGCTGCCACTTTTGATTGTTGGTTGCCCCCGCTATTGCTTGCATTCTTTGCTTGTTTTAGCGCTCGGACTTTTTGTTGCTGCTCTTGGGACATGCTCAACCATATTTCTTGTGGATAGAACTTGCATTCAACGGGCCCTTTATAGGTCCCTGGTTGTGCCTTTGAGCCACCACTATTGTTGTTGTTGTTGTTGCCTTGTGGCTTGTTGGAAGAGAAGTTGCCGCGTTTGTTGTCACCTTTCCTCTTTTTATTGTTAGTGAAGGCTGACACATTCCTACCCCTCTTTTGTGGTTGATTCTGGAGTTTCTTTACTCCGAGCATTCGAGTAAGATACGCCGAAGCCTTCTCAAAATTTGCGTAAAAGTCCGACTCTTCTGTTATTACATTTGGGATGGATTGTTCGAGTCGTACATCCTGTAGGGATCGTACGAAGTCGTACACAAACTGGTCCTCAGGTGGGAATGCGCCGTATCTTATCAAAGTTTGTTTTGCATCATGCCATAGCCTCTTGTGCCTGTCAAAATTGTAGTGTTTGGAATCCCCCGTGTACACCGATTCCCGGATAAACTGCCTTTTTGCTTCGACAATTAGTTTTACGTTGGTTGCCTCATATGCTTGAGAGTAGAGGGCAAAGTATGCCTTTCGGCCGTCACCCCCTACCCCGTGTTTGGTCCCAAAGCTTTGTATATAGGACCAACCGGGTCCGGATCCCACCAGCTTAAACAATATCCCCCAGAGAGTATTGTTGTCTTTAGACCAATGAGAGTTGGCGTGAATCGTGCATCTTATTGCATACTCAGTCCAGTCAGGGTAAGTGTCATCTGGGCCCGATCCGACCGTTCCACACCTGTCGGTTTCTCCGACTGCAGATTGTTGTCTTATCGTGTAAAGTAGGGATGTCTTGGTGACACCCCTCTTATGCCGTAGATATTCACGTAAGTTCTCATCAAATTCCCTGAACTTTGACATTGTAGTCAGTTTGTTGGGTAGTGTTAGATCCTTAACCGCCGTATTTTCATCGTCCTCCTTTGTAGATCTCAAACGTTCCCGTGTATTCATCTCGGCCGTTGGGTCCTTGATCCAGTCCACTTCGGTGGCCGTTGCGCCTATCATAGGCTGGAATTTGATCCAAGCCACAAACAGCTTCAGTCGATCGCCAAATGCCCTTCCAATAAAGACTTCCTGTGGATCCGGGCATAGATGGTGTTTTGCCTTGGTTAGCGACCCTAGAGTGGACTTGATCCCTTCTGAATCGAGGTCTGCAATGGCCTTCATGTTAGAATATCCATGCCTGAATATTTCGTTTGCCGTAGGCCTGTTGACCCCAAAGGATTCGAGGATTTTCCTGAAACAAACCTCGGCTGAGGTCAGCGACCTTTCTCCTTCGTAGCCGGGGATGCCATCATTGGCCTCTGCCCTTTCTTTGGCTTCTCTTGCTGTCGTTGATAGGGATATGTCCCTGCTTGATAGTCTTGCGACCAGGGTCACCGTGAGTTGCTCAAGCTGTTGTGGGTCCAATCTTGTTGTTACCGATGGAGGTAGTAAGCCTATCAAGTTGCCCGCCGCCTCTGTTGCGGCCGCGTCCGCTGCTTCTGCTTCTGCTACTGCTGCTGCCGCGGTTGCAGCTAGTTGAGCTCTGGTTGGTGGCGCCATGGTGTGTTGTTTCGGAGTATGCTGTAGGAATTAGGCTTATAATAAGGGGTTTGTTAGCTTTTGCTTTCATGAGGAAGCTGTGATTGTGATTTTCTGAGTTCTGAAGCAACTTGTGGAGTGTTTTTCTTTCCACGTGCTTTTGCTAGTAAACAGGTTCATATCCACGGTATGAGGATTGATTCCTATCGGAACCCCAATTTTTCAGTTCCTCTATACTTAAGCTCAACAGTTGTTTCCCTTTTTCCGAAACGGTATCGAATATTCGTTCGTCTCTTATTAAATATTTGGTCCAGCATTTTTCGTCATTTCTATTTTTTGTGTATGTGTTTATCCAATACTGGGTATGTATATTACCTCGGCTGGTTTTGTTATCATATCATTTGTATACGAGTGAGTATACTTGGGCTCTTTTCTGTAGGAATTGAATTTGATTCCCATTTGCTTTGTTTCCGAGGTCACGTTTTCGAGGTCGCATGCCTCTCTTTATTAACGGTTCTTTTGTAGCCGTTATACGATTCGCAGTACCGAACACACGTACATCGCATTATTCCGGACGTTATTTTGCCGTTGTATTTTCGACACATCTTTTGCTGTTCCCATCGTTGGGGGACCTCTTGCAAGTGTCTATTTTGGTGGGTAACAAGCTTTTGGTGTTCATTTCTCTCCCCTACAAACCTCAGTAGAAGCCACGGGTATTAGCCTGGTGTGCTCTGCTGCGCTAGTGTTGTTAATCTTCTAAGCGCCTGAGTCTCTTCTGTTGGAGAGGGTCTTTAACATCCAGCCTCTTGGCTTCAGACGGCGATTAACCGGTGATCAGTCGGCAATCAGCTTTCATTTTCTTTACCCAGACTCTTTGAGTCCATTTGGGTCTGATAAACTCTATTTTTCCTCTCGTCACTACGCGTTTACACGTGTAGTCTGCTAGATATTCTTACTAGCAGTATTCAGTGATTTCAAGTATTAGTATTTAGATTTGTGAGCAATTACGTGTAATATGATCTCTGAGATCGAACCTCTATCGGTGCTCTATTACTGTTAGCGATTCAGCGAGTCGGCTCGCTTATTTGCCTGTTAGTCATACGTGTGTGTTATCTCATTCGTGTGTATTCCCGAATGTTCGTACGTCTGTACGTGTGTTACCGGCGCTTTTCTAGATCTGCATCGAAAACATCGAAAATCATCGGGAAACGAAATCATCGAAAACATCGAAATCATCGGGAAACATCGAAATCAAACAAAATAAACAATCTGAATATCAGCTCAGGCAAGTATCAACCATGTCGACCGGATTGCATCGTGAACCACCAATCACCTATGATTCCAGCTTTGACCAGACTAAGAACAAACTTGCCACTTTGAAAGTCTACGATGCCGATGGTAATTCACAGGAATGGAAGGTACCCATCTTTTCAGAAGAAGGGGGCCTGGAAGAATTATTGTATTGTGAGGAAGCCTTTCTCATCGCGGCAAACACCCTGCCACTCTCTGAAGACCGATACTATGAATCATTCACCAAGATTCTATGCCCTGAAGCACAGTGCAAATGGCAGGAAACAACCCGCGACGACAATCACGATATGAATTATCCAGACAACATTGAAGGCTATGAAGAAGCAATCAAGGATTACATTCAAGAACATTACTGCGATGCGGGGGATGCAAGAGAAATCATGCAAACCTACATCCGCAGTGATGCATGCAAGAAACCACATGATACCACCTCCAAGGATCATGCGTTGCGCATCAATCGGCTCATTCGGTACTCGGAGAAGCTGCAAGGTCACGGCCAAAACCTCAACAAAATCAACAAAACAACAATGCTGCTCCACACCTTCCCCAACCTGTGGGTTGAGCAATATGGCCAAATTCATGGTGGCATCACTGCAGAAACATCCATCCAAAAGATTGTGGAATATATGTCCAGTCGAGAACGAGAGTCCAAGCTGAGGAATGGAGGAGGCAAAAAACAAGGGAGACGTCCTGGAAACAATGCCAACCAATCCAAACGCAAAACCAGCAACAAAAACCAAGGACAAAAATCTTCTAATCCCTGTCGCATTCCCGGGCACAACCATGACTGGTCCAAATGTCCCAAGAACAGGTACTCCAAACAGAAGAAAAAGCAACGCGCCGACAACAAGAAAAACAATAATGACTCAGCCGGCAAAACTACCACAGCCAGCAATGAATCATTCCAAGCACACATGCAGCGCGCAAAGGAAGCTTTCCTCCAACAACATGGCAGCAAAGCAGAACACAGCGTACAGAGCGGTGAGCAAATCTGGCTTCCCTGAGGCCAACCAAGAGCAGTCACCCTGCCTCCAGCTCCACAGGACCTGGATGCCAATTTGGCACAGCCAATTGGGCTCGCAGGAGGAACTCTCTCCACAGAAGGGGAGAAGAAGCCTACAGAACGTATATCTGATGTTGACAAGAGCTCATGGCGAGTCCAGTTTATGGATGAACGCGTCGGTAAAAAGAAAAATATGGGTACAGAAGCCAAAAATACAGCCAAAATGAATGACGATTCGATTGGCACGGGTACGAACGACCAAAATAATGGGGCAGCGGCATCGACACGCTCGATGACAAC
The DNA here is from genome assembly GCA_037355745.1 of Pseudo-nitzschia multiseries. Classification (NCBI taxonomy): domain Eukaryota; phylum Bacillariophyta; class Bacillariophyceae; order Bacillariales; family Bacillariaceae; genus Pseudo-nitzschia; species Pseudo-nitzschia multiseries. The sequence continues at coordinate 8,271,090 of CM074788.1, forward strand.
GAGCTGGACGTCTTGTCTAGCAAAAAGTACAACCCTAGTACAACCAAATACGGAATATCCCGTATCTACCAAAACAAAGAGGAGCGATGTGGCTCCAATTGTTCTAACGACCATCCAATACATTCAAGGCATTCCGGTAAAAACAACAAGAACAATGCTTGCCCTACTTGACAGTGGCAGCACAACAACCCTCATCAACAAAAGGGCACTTCCCTTTGGAGTTCTACCAATTCAATCCAAAACAAAAACCATCACAACCACAGCCAATGGATCATTCGACACCTCGTTGTTCGTCGTAATGAAGAATCTCAAGCTACAAGAATTTGGGAACACAACAATCGAGCGTTGTGAGGCCAGATTATTTGAATCCAAATCATGCAGATATGATATTATCTTCGGTCGAGACTTTCTATGCGGCACCAATATCAACTTGTTATTTGAATCCAGCAATGATTCAATGGAACAAACCACAAATTCCAATGCGCAAAACAGCCAGTTTTGATATTACTCCAGATCTGCAAGAAGCATATTTTCAAGCATTACTGGAAGAATCCATTGATTCCGAGCTATTTGTCCATAGTGCAGTATCGTCGTCACCTGTCATCCTTGACAGAGCTTATGAAGCAACTGATCCAACCTCGGTTGCTGAGCAGCAATCACACATGACAACATCGGAAAAACAACAATTCCAAGCGGTCCTGTCCAAATACCCAAATGTCTTCAACGGTAAGCTAGGAAAATATCCACACAAGAAAATCTCACTCGACCTGAAGCCCAATGCCAAGCCAGTTCACAAGAAGCCATATGCAGTCGCATATAAAAGAGAAGAACTATTCAAACGGGAACTCCAGAATCTTGTAGATGATGGAGTCCTCAGATGATGCGAGGGACCAGCTGAATGGGCATTTCCTACTTTCATCATTCCAAAGAAGGACAACAGGGTGCTAATAAGACCAAGGTCGTAAACGTCGTTGGGTTATGTAGTTAGATTGTTATTTTGGTTTATTTTACTGTGTTGGAAAGAGTTATCGATAAGATTATGATCGGATTGTTTCTGGACCATATTGTTCTCTCAATTACTAATTTGTCTTTCCTTTGTGTGGGGATGTGGGGATACTCATATCGAGAGTTCGATCCTCATATCGTGTACCTCTACTCAGTGCTTTAAGTATCTCTTGATACTCACGTGCACTTATGTATGATTTACTTATTGCGCTCATCTGGTGATAGAAGATCTTGGAATCGTACGTCTCGCCGTATTTGCGTCTCACGTATACGTAAATTACACATTTCACGTATACGTAAAACATGTACGTTTACGTATTACGTTTCACGTATACGTAAAACATGTACGTTTACGTATCACGTTTCACGTATACGTAAATTGTACGTTTACGTATCACGTATCTTTTAGTAATTCAACAAGAATAAGTAGTATTTCAAAATTCATACTGTGTACAAGAGGAACCACCTTCAAAATAATACTGTTGGTTTCATAGTAATCCACATAACAATAAGTGTTAGCAATATTCATGATGAAATTGATGGAAATGACACAAAGTTGCACTCTAAAAATTATTATGACTCACAGTTTTGGTAATTTTATTATGTCCAGGGACAATGTGTATTTCAAAAATCGTACTGTCTAAAGCACTATCAGGTTGAAAATTAAACAGTTATTTTCAGATTCTATCACATACATAGTGTTAACAACATTGATGATGAAAAGTTACTTTTATTGATAAGATGAATCATGAAAGAAACTGAAGTGAGTTATAGGTGATAGTTTGGGTGTAACCACCTAATTAGTGCATTTGGGTACTGCATTTGGAGGAGAAATACACACTAATTTGCATTTAAAAATTCCAAAAACAGATAATTTGTGTGATTCAACCATGAATATGGTTCCTTTTATGGATATGATGAATCATGAAAGAAACAGAAGGTAGTTATCTGTCGTGGATTGTATGTCACCAACTAATCAGTGCATTTGGGTACAGGATTTGGAGGAAAAATACATACTATTTTGCAAGTAAAAAATCCAAAAACAGATATTATGTGTGATTGAACAATAAATATTGTTCCCGTTATGGGTAAGATGAATCATGAAAGAAACTGAAGTGAGTTATAGGTGATAGTTTGGGTGTAACCACCTAATTAGTGCATTTGGGTACTGCATTTGGAGGAGAAATACACACTTATTTGCATTTAAAAATTCCAAAAACAGATAATTTGTGTGATTCAACCATGAATATGGTTCCTTTTATGGATATGATGAATCATGAAAGAAACAGAAGGTAGTTATCTGTCGTGGATGTTTGGAGGGCTCTGAAAATGGAGGTGAACAGTCGGTATTTGGTAGTTTAACTTGTTGGTTATTACATGAAATTGTTACTTGAAAAAGTGAGCAGAAATTGCTCTGTTACTAAAATTCACCATGTTGGTGCATTGGCCCGCTAATACTCCAATGCACACACTAAATCACTAATAATCGCATCGGCCCGCTAATACTCCGATGCTCTGCACGTGTCCTTTGTACCAATGGGCTGTAGAGATTACCTTGTGCCCGGTAGATTTGGTACATAAGGCCCTATTTTTAGTAAGAAGGAGAACCGGAACCGGTAAGTGGTAAACTCTCATTCCCACTTCCATTCCCATCTCCAATCATGTTAGTCCATTCCTGCAGAAGCAATATGACTCGTACGATCGCTCCCGAGACTCATTCGCGTCTCATTCATGTCTCATTCATTCACTCGTGTCTCATTCGTGCCTCATTCGTGTCTCATTCATTCAGTCGCGCGCGCTCGTTCGATCGACTTCAAACACACTCCCCTGCTTCAAAGGATAGATGGACTCAATCGATGATACTGCTTCAGAACTTGCTGTAGGCCGAAAATGCTTCCTTCGTGTCTACAGTAGAGAAGCTTGTATCCTTGTTGCTTTTGGGCTTCGTGCAGTACTCGTCTTTTCCATAGAATTTGGAGCCATGCTTTTCAAATAGGGCTCCAGTAAGATTCTTGGTGAAGAGGTCACTTGTCATTTCATCGCCTGTCTTCCACATCACCTTGATGATGCCCATTTCCTTCAGCTCTCGCAGGAAATACTGTTTCACTTCAATATGCCTGGTGCGACCGGCTATGGACCAATTGTTGCAGAAATCAACTGCGCCCTTATTGTCCACATATATCACCATGGGTAGCTTGATTTGCAATCCGAGACACATCATGACTCTCCAAATGTACAGCATGTCCTGGACACATAGAACAGCTGCATACAGTTCGGCTTCCATAACCGACAGGGCAATGATTGGCATCATTCTGGACCTTGCTGTGACATTGGCGCCATTGAGCCAAGTCGACCAGCCGTTGACACTGTGCCGAGATTCATCTTTTGCATACTCCGAGTCACTGAATCCAATCAGCTCAAAAACAAAGTCCTTGGTACCATCCCACACTGCATTAGGGGCTAATGTGAGACCTCTCTTGGGTGTTCCGGCGCAATACTTCATTACTCGCTTCAGCGCCTTCATGTGGGACTTCCTTGCTTCAGTCATGAACCTAGACAGCTCCCGGACAGCATTCTGTGTTTCAATTCTTGACCATCTCATCATGTGCAAAAGGATTGCTGTTCCGGACCTGTACTTGGTTTGGGCTTCCTTGGTGAGAACAGTATCGGTTGGTCCTTCACCTTCTTTCTTCAGCACTGATCCTGGTTCTGCTGGTGTGGTGGGATTGCCTCTGCATTCATCAAGCTCAAATTCATCGACAAATCTCTTGATCTTGACCGGTTGGGTCATTCGGAGTGTCCTGTTCTTCTTGTCCCGCTCAATGTGGCATCCAACGTACTCATCCATCTCTCCAACATCCTTGCATTCAAATAGGGACTTGAGTTGCTCCTTGTGCTTCAAAACTTCTGCTGCTTCACCCATGATGCAAAAATCGTTGACCCATAGTAACATCAGAAGGAGTTTGTTGTTGATCCACTTGAAAAATAGACAGGGGTCAGCCTTGCATCTTTCCATCTGCATGGCATGCATTGCGCGTCGGGCTTCTCTCCAGAATTGGATGGCTGCTTGAATTGTCCCATAAAGGGTTTTCTGCAATTGGAGTAGTACATATGATGGATAGAATTTCTGATAGCCTTCTGGAATCTTGGTGAAAATCTTTTCTCCATTCTGAAATTTGCCATTCAGAAAAGCTCCTTCCACATCCACAATGTAAGCCATAAAATTTGCCATGACCATCAATATCATTGCAATTCGAATTGAGATATCACTAACAACCGGTGAAGACTTGTCTTGCCCGTCGTAGTGCTCACCATCTAGCTGCTTGAATCCTCGGATGGCATTCCTGCATCTTACTGTGCCATCGGGTTTCATCTTGTTGGCCCAAGTGGTATCCATGATTTTGGTGCCCGGTGGGATATTGGCTTCATCAATTTCTTCAAAGACGCCATACTTGACCATCTTCTCATGTTCAGCATCAACACCCGCTGTAAACTTGTCTCGCATTGGACTGGCCATAGATTCTTTGTAGTTCATGGTCTTTAGCTCATTGGTGTTGTCAAAGGCATTCCCGGCCGCGCCAACTAGACTGAGTTCACTCATGGCACCTTCCTGAGATGGAATAGAGACTGACAGAAGATTGAATTCTTTCAGCGCAGTCATTGCCTTGTGGAACTGGATTTCAGCATTGGTGAATTGAGCTGCGTAGCTTGCCATGTCCCCATAGCGAATATCCGGATTGAGATGAGAATTTCTCACGACACGACCATATCTGGTGGTTGTTACAACATGTGGATCCTCTGCTTCAGTGTCATCATTGCTGTCGGAGTCCTCCTCGCTTTCATATTCAATCTTGGTTTCTTCAATATCGTCGGAGTAGTAGTCATCAGGACTATCGAAGGCAGGGTCCTCTGTTGCTGGTTCAGATTCAGGTTCAGGTTGGAAGGGAATTGCTGGTGCTGTGGCTCCCCCACTTGCATCCTGAAACTGCACTCGTCTGGTGGTGGTGCGCAAAATGGAGACAGGTTGTGGAGGAGGCGGGGTATTGATCGGGAGATCCATATGCCCGCCTTCAAGGAAATCAGCATGAAAATTAATAGCTTCACCCGCTGGTGCTGTGGGTGGAAAATACATACGCTTCAACCAGTAGATATCGCGGGTAACTGTAAAGGTGTTCTTCAATGGGTCGTACATCACATAGCAGTCTCCAGGCCGGTCAGTGCAATAGCCAGCAAAGAAAGCTGGGTTCCCGAGATAATTGAGTTTGGGACTTGTGGAACGTTTGACCCGTACTACTCCAGCCTCGCCAAAGGTTCGCAGATGGGCACTAAATGCAGGGACCTTTCCAGAGAAATGTTGGATCTTGGGCATAGTAGTGCCATTCACAGTGACAGCCTCCAACCAGTCCAACTGAACACCACATCTCATTGCCAAGGGGAAGAATCTAAACCGGTACGCCCTAGGGACGTTGGCTTGAGAGCAAAGAGCCATTGCGCGGCAGACTGAGCGATAGATTGCTGTTTCGACCAAGCTGTTCTGCTGAGGAGTATCCACTGAGGTATACTCGAACTTGCAAGAAAATTTCCAATCTGCTGAGGCCAGGCGAGCTTCAAGTGCGGTGTTTTCGCCAGCCTTATCACATCGGATGTGCTTCAAATTTTGGCCTTTGGATCTCCATTGGTTGAGCAATGCGCAAGTTGGTTCAACCATTCCATCCTTGGTGGCAAAGAAATTGACAAACCGGCATGAGGAGTACTCATCAACAATCATGCGAAAATGTGGCTTGGTAATGAATGGAGCGGTCAGCTTGTTGCTTTTGGCAGCTTTGGGCGCCTTCACTGAGGACATATCCACAAAGAGTCTTTCTCCAGGTTTGGTAGCAGCAACGTGCTCGCTATCCGTGGGAATCACTTTCCTTTTTGCTTTTGCTTTGGCACAATCTTCGCAAGGAAGCATCGGACCACGAGTGATGGTCCAGCCAAGTGTTGCAGCTGTTCGGCGTGTCTTGATCTCATTCATGTGTCCCAGGAGCCGGTGGGCTTTGTTGATGTTCATCTTGGTCCCTTCATCCGTAGTGGTGGTAGCAGTCGCTGCATTGATTTCAATGTTGTTTGTAGGGTGTGCAATCCGATCAAAATAGCCCACCCACACACAGCTCGTGTAGGTGGGGATCTGAATATCGAAATTCACTTGGTGATTCCCTTTCCTGAGTGACCATCCGGTCTTGTCACTGCCGGTGGCGATCCAACCATTCTGCAGAGCCAAGTTGGCGGAGAACAGGTTGAATGCAAAATTTGGGTTGAAATTCACACCCTGCAACTGCGTTTGGAACTCCATGTTTCCATCCTTGTCAATCTTCTGACAGGAAATGTCACCAACCTGGCAGCCCTTCAATTCATCTCCACTTTGGGTGGTGATGGTGGCACCACTAGCTCTCAAATTGGTGGCACATCGGAGGCTGTTGGAACTGTGGCTGGTTGCGCCTGTATCAAAAACAAAGACATTGTCGTCATACAGTAGGTCAAATCCTTCGGGCACAACCTCGCCTTTGGTGGCTCGCTTCTGGGCATTGAGTAGTTGGATTGAAGTGGTAGAGGTTTGCATTGCTGAGAGACAGAAGTCGTAGTCAATTGTTGCTCCCTGAACATCCTTCAACTTGGATTTCCAACCATTTGGGCGTCTGGACGCATTCTTCTCGTCTTCAAAACAAACAGATGTTCCATGATTGCCACCACAAAGTCCACATTTGCGACGTCGGCCCCTGTAGCCATTCCTGTTGTTTCGATTGCTGTTGCCATTGCCATTGCCATTGCCAGTGTTGCCGTTGTTGTTGTTCCGATTGTTGCCGTTGTTGTTGTGCCGATTGTTGCCGTTGTTGTTGTTCCGATTGTTGGTGTTGCGGCTGCCATTACCGTTGTTGCCATTGTTGCCGTTGTTGCCATCATCGTCGGCACGTGGGTGCCCTGCTGCACGTTTGGGACAGTTGTAGGCTTTATGCCCTTGTTCTTTGCACCAGTAACAGAGTGAATTGGTGGACCACTTGTCCCTCGGATCAGCAAAATCGGTCATTTCAGCACCAAACAAACTCATTTCTTGGCCTTTACCTCCCCTGCTTTGGATACGCCGAGCTGATTCATATAAACTTTTGGCTTGAACATTGAGTGCTTCCCAAAACTCCAATTCAGCGGTTCCATTCGCTTGCAGCAAATCAATGAAGGGTGTAAGCTGCATCAATAGGTAGCCCGGGAGGGCATTTTTGTAGGCCACAATAAGTTGTGCCATAGTGGGTTGAACAGATTTGTATTGGTACTGCCTCTGTAAGTCGTAGATGTCCTCAACCAAATCCTGTGGAGAGGCGCCAATGGTCAATTTTAGGCTCCTAAGGTCAGTGTCCAATTGTTGTTGGTCGCGGGACTGGTTCATGAATCTGTATTCCCTCATGAGCTCCTCAATCACACGATGTACTCTCCCTCGGGGCCACTGTTTCCTGAGCTTTGCATTCTGTTCGGCCGTACCCCCCCTATCGATCTTGGACTTCTCCATGATGGCGAGGGCTGTCCTGTTGTCGGCGAAAGCCCTGTACAGATCGTTCAGTGCTTTGTTGTGGTACCGGTAGGCCTTCTTCTGTGCAGCACTCATATCCTCCCGGGGTGTAAGCTCTCCTTCGGGAGGTAGGTCCTTGTGTGGCTTGGTAGACAACATGTCCCGGTACTTCTTGTTATCTGCAAATGCTTCAAATTGGATGTACCATTTCTCGAATTTCTTCTCATCCCCCTTTGCCAATGTGGGCACTTGACTGTCCGTATACTCCACCATCTTGTATTTGTACTTTGTCGTGCTCGGATCCTTCGTGTGGACGCTGCTTGCGCTTCCAACGCTTGTGCCGCTGCTTTCTGAACTTGACAGTACACTGCTCTCTTCTGATGGCGATTCTTCAGAAAAGGCGATCTCTATCTCTTGGTGCCGGGTTGGTTGATCCTCCTCCATTCAGCTGTAAGTAAATTGTCGTATGCTCAGAGTAAATTGTCGTATTCTGTTCGACGTAAGTGAATTGTTGCGTATTTCCGATCAACTGTAAGTAAATTGCCGTATTTCTGATCAACTGTATTCCGCAAGTCGATGCGTATTTCTGTTCAACGTAAACCAATCGATGCGTATTTTCGATTCAAACGTACGTAAATTGCCGTAGTTGCAAACTGTGGGTTCTGATGTGTATCCCGTAAATTGTCGTACTCCTATTCCGACAGAAAAAAATATGTAATTGGCCCAATCGATTCTGGTGTGTCGATACCAATCCTGCTGTTGTGTTGATAATAATCGGCCCTATCGATTCTGGTGTGTCGATACCGATCCTGCTGTTGAAAATGTCGCTTGCTCTGAGGTCCAATCTTGGTGGACAAAAAAAATATTCTTCCGGTAATGCGCGGAGAAAGAGAAACGTAGTAAGGCGCTGACTCCAATGGTGGCCAGCCGTCCGCTGAAGAAGATGCGGATGAAAAGTAAATAGTAGAAAGTTCCGCTGAAGGCGTGCGGATGAAAAATAACGAATTGTAGAAAAGTCGCTGGCTCCGAATGGTGGCCAGCAGTCCGCTGAAGAAGGTGCGGACGAAAGAAATGAAATGTAGAAAGAAAGTCTCTTTCTTCTTCGACCAAGTTCCAACCTCGGGAGCGCTCCGTAATTCTTCGAAGAATGTTTGGAGGGCTCTGAAAATGGAGGTGAACAGTCGGTATTTGGTAGTTTAACTTGTTGGTTATTACATGAAATTGTTACTTGAAAAAGTGAGCAGAAATTGCTCTGTTACTAAAATTCACCATGTTGGTGCATTGGCCCGCTAATACTCCAATGCACACACTAAATCACTAATAATCGCATCGGCCCGCTAATACTCCGATGCTCTGCACGTGTCCTTTGTACCAATGGGCTGTAGAGATTACCTTGTGCCCGGTAGATTTGGTACATAAGGCCCTATTTTTAGTAAGAAGGAGAACCGGAACCGGTAAGTGGTAAACTCTCATTCCCACTTCCATTCCCATCTCCAATCATGTTAGTCCATTCCTGCAGAAGCAATATGACTCGTACGATCGCTCCCGAGACTCATTCGCGTCTCATTCATGTCTCATTCATTCACTCGTGTCTCATTCGTGCCTCATTCGTGTCTCATTCATTCAGTCGCGCGCGCTCGTTCGATCGACTTCAAACAGTGGATTGTATGTCACCAACTAATCAGTGCATTTGGGTACAGGATTTGGAGGAAAAATACACATTATTTTGCAAGTAAAAATTCCAAAAACAGATATTATGTGTGATTTAACAATAAATATTGTTCCCGTTATGGGTAAGATGAATCATGAAAGAAACAGAAGTGAGTTATCTGTCATGGTTTGTGTGTCACCACCTACTATTTAGTGCATTTGGGTCCTGGATTTGGAGGAAAAATACACACTAGCTAATTTGCAATTAAAAATTCAAAAATCAGATATTTTGTGTGATTGAACCATGAATATTTTTCCTGTTATGGGTAAGATGAATCATGAAAGAAACAGAAGTGAGTTATCAGTCTTGAATTGTGTGTCACCACCTAATTAGTGCATTTGGGTACTGCATTTGGAGGAAAAATAAACACTAATATGCAAGTAAAAAAACAAAAAAAAAGATATTTCGTGTGATTGAACAATGAATATTGTTCCTGTTATGGGTGAGATGAATCATGAAAGAAACAGAAGTGAGTTATCTGTCGTGGTTTGGGTGTCACCACCTAATTAGTGCATTTGGTTACTGGATTGGAAAGAAAAATACACACTAATTTGCAATTAAAAATTCCAAAATCAGATATTTGGTGTGATTGAAAAATGAATAATGTTAATGTAATGGATAAGATGAATAATGAAAGAAACAGAAGTGACTTATCTGTCATGGTGGTTTGTGTGTCACAACCTAATTAGTGCATTTGGGTACTGGTTTTGGAGGAAAAATGACCAGTGACCAAAACTATTAAAACATTCATACAGACTAAAGTATCAGCCTTAGAATTATCAACATACTTTTATACTCTAACCAATCCATAGAATGAACAGTATTCATCCTTAAACTGCAGAAACTAACAAACTTTTGCACTCAAAAACTTAGTAGCAATCACTATTTAGGTTACTTCATACAAAAATAAAGAAATAGAACTAGTAGGAACAAAAAGTGATGAGGAAAGTACTACGTATGGACCGTTCTAAGGAGGAGTCGAACCACAAGACACAGTGACTTCAATATAACCTAATCCTTGCAAAATGACGAAATTTACATTACTTAAATAAGTGCGGTAAGAATTATTCCTTAACAGTTTACAACGAGTAATTGAACGAAAATACCTCAGTATTTGTCCAACGTAAATCATTACTACAAGGAAGAGCAAAATGGAAAACACAACACCACAATCAGCGTACAAGAGGAAGGTTTTGAAGCCTAGGTATCTTTTGGATTCGGCGGAGTACTGTGCAAGAAGGACTGAGCTAAATGACAGTGACAAAAACAACGAGAAAAATCCATTCTTATATCATTTTGAAACTGGGTTCGATGCGCTATGTGCCAAAAACGGCAACTTGGTACTCACAATACTTGATGGATGCAACAAGATAGACGGCGTTAGAGATAGACTCAACAGCCCAAAAGGGCATTTCAATGAAGAAGAAGCTTTAGAAATTTGGGAACAATGCTTGAAGTACGTAACTGAGGACATATTTCCTTTGTACAAGGAAGGCGACACTGATGCCGTTGACCACGTGTGGGCTTTGGGTATCATTATGGCACACATTTTATGCAGTTATCCAGCATTGAAAGGAACGGAGGACATACAGCGCTACAACAACGTGGGTATTGGGCGACCAGTACAATCAGGAGAAGGAGAGAGGCTCGAACTCAATGGTCATACATTTCCACCAAAAAAATGGTGTAACCTGACGCCGGAAGCCAGAAAACACATAAAGCAATGCATACATTTTCACCCGGGTAACCATCCCTGTCTGACAACCCTTTGGTTCAACGAGTGGCGCACAATGACTGAAGAGGCAATCATTGAAAAGTACAGTATAATGTACATCAAAGAAACCAAGGACAGAAAGGAACAAAACGAAGAAACGAAGAAAAACAACAAGAATAAAGACAATTGGAATTCATTCATGAACAAAGCAAAAAAGCAGTCTAAGAGGGAAAAAAGAAAACTAAAACAATTTGCAAACAAAGAGAAAAGGGAGGAAGAGGATAGAAATGAGAGAAACATTGTGCACTGGCTACAACTTTACGAAAAACGTTGGATTTCACCGGAAGATTTTAGAGGAGTACAATAACTATCCCGTCCCTTGTGGTGCGTGGGGACGTGTGAAATAGTGCTAGTAACAAGCTTTACTATGGCAATACTTACCCCTACTTACGAATACGTGCACGATCCTGTCCTCATTAAATACGTAAATATAAAAATTAACTACTGTGAAAAACGTTAGTTACAAATGAAAAAGTCAGAATTGCCATTCCAGAAAACTCAATCTGAAACGCCGTTCCAGAAATTTAACCCTGAAACGCAAATAAAGACGTTCTGTGGATTTTCCCTAACAGTGAATTGTTATCTACAACACCGTTCCAGACACATAACACGGAAACGCCGTTGCAGATATTGTGCTTATTTTCCATTACAGGCTCATCAATGCAACTAGTTCCTTACAAATGAAGAAGTCAGAATTGCCGTTTCAGACAACTTCATTGGGAACGCCGTTACAGAAAGTTAACCCTGAAACGAAAATACATATGTTGTGTGGATTTTCCCTAACAGAGAATTGTCATCTCCAACACAGTTCCATACAATGTGCCTGTTTTCAGTTCTACAGATTTCAATATGCAGTGGTGTGATACGGTAGGATGGGGAACAACAAAATAAATTGGTATCGTACAATCTAGTACAGGTAGTACTACTTGTGTGGAAATAAGAAGCTAATGTAGGGGAAAAAAAAATTGGCGCGGCTAGGCAGACAGTTCTTTTTGGTTGGCCCGCGCTCACAAGCCCGCTTCCACAAAGAGAAATGTATTGCAACTTGATGACTTCGTACAATCGATGCAAAAACAACAAGGCAGCATAAAAATACACAAAATTGCCAAAAACACAGACAATTGATAAAAATACAAGATGCCAAAACAAAAATGGTCCAACCTACCCAAGGCAAAAATAACACGTCTCCAAGAAAAGAAAATAGCAGATATGGCAAACGCAGCCAGGGACGGAGACAATAGAGATAATACCAAAAATACAAGCATTACTACCATGTCCACAGAGAAGAACACAACAATTGCAGCAACACAAAAAGGCACCACTATGGCGGAAAGAGAGACACCACTAAAAAGAAAAGCTGAAAACATTAGCATGATGGACAGCAGCAACAGTGAAAGTGAAAGTGACACTGACAGTGACACTGATTCGAGTTTGGTTAGTGAAGACAATGATGGGAGCTCCAACAAGAATAAGGATACTAGAGAAAATACCAAAGAGACAACAAAACAAAAAACTACGGAGGGCGGACAACAGAAAAAGAAAAACGTGAACCAAACGGTGAAAAAATTAACAGAAATAGCGAATGAGAACCCAGATCTAATAGAGGATATCCTGAAAAGGGTGAGAGCTGCTAAGAAGGAAGACAATTCTGAAGAGGATGCTGCAAAAACTACCAACACGGTTCCATTGAAAACAGTGCAGGGCGGCGATAGCGTTGATAAAGTGAGTACATAGAGTTGTGGAACTATACATAGTATGAAAACGGAAACTATGAAACTATTGAAAACACATAAAGATACAATTGAAGGACAGGTGAGGGCCTATGTGAAGAAGGAATGGTATGGTGGCCTGAAATTTATGACAACAAACACACTCTCCAATAAAATAATCGTGCAAGGAATCGATGCGTGTGTAATATCCGTTCCAAAAAATATACCCATTAAGAAATTCTGTGCCTACTTTGATAATGCAGTACCAAAAGCCCTGGCTAAATTGAGACACAATAATCAAACATTGGCTAGAAAAAATTGGTTTGGTAAGTGACGGCATAATCGTTGAATCATCTGGAAATTATGGTGCTTTCGACGTTCTTCCATATGTGCCTACAACCAACGTACAACTAACCAAGCCATACTATGATATCATACTGCCATTTGTTGTCATCACCGCAGCTGATAGTGAAATGGCAAAAGTGTTGGCATCATTCCCTGGTACTGTAGCTCTAAATACGGACTCAATGGAAATTCTGGCAAAAGACTACCGGCAATACGGAAATGCGGATAATGAAGAATTTTATTATTTTGTGACAAGAATCCTGTCTGCCGTTAATCCGGGAAAGATGAACTTTAGGCTGATGAAGACAAAGGATCTTATTAGTACCATCTTTACTGTTACGGATGAGGCTTTTGCCCTTATGATAATTGACAACGAGTACAGCAATTGGGAAAAGCAGAAGCAAATGAAACTTGATGGAACATACACGACACAAAAGAAAACAAAATACATGAAAAAAAATATTGCGATTCAAAAAGTGGAAGTGCAAATGGATGGGACAAAGAAGGACAAAAAGTGTTCACTAAATTGTGCAAGAAGGTACAAACGTTAAGAGAAAATCCCGAAACGGGTAAAAATTTGGAGAAAATGATGCTGGAAAGATTCAACTCGGAAAGCAATCCTAGTACCAGTACTGTATCGAAAAATGGTGGCACTATTGCCAGTAGTCTTGCTGAAGAGGAAAGTGAGGATGACAACTATATTGATCCGGCATGGATGCGATTGCTTGACTAAATGGAGGAAGTTTAGGCCTTGTTTTCAGAATCGATACTGTTCATTGTGGCAGTCCATTCACTAATTTGACGCGGGATGGTTCACACCTACGACACGGGAAAATCTTCGGGGAAAGTGATTAGGGTAAAAGGTACATATTCTACATACATTGCATACCATTGCAATACATCGTACATTGTGTGACACAACCGATTAAAATGTATGAAAAGGAGTACTCATACATATCATACATATTTTGCATATGATAGTACTAGGCAAATTCTTGACCCGAATAATTCAACTGGAGTGGTAGGTAGTCGCAAGCGATGATATTAAATTTTAAGGGTTGGGTGTCGCGAGAACAAATATTAAATTATAAGGGTAGTGTGTCAAGAGCACTAATGTTAAACTGTAACGGTTGTGTGTCGCAAGCATAGAAGATACATTTTAGAGCGTAAAGTGTCACGAGCCTAATTATTAAGTTACAGGGGTAATGTGTCACGAGCAACGGAGATACATTTTAAAAATTATGTGCCTCGAGCACTAATGTTAAATTATACTGGTTGTGAGACGTTACCTTCCGTATTTCATTTTTTTAGGTGTGATTCGCAAACGTACAGGTAAGTGATATTAAAATTTAATAATAATTATTCATGACCCAAGGGGAAAAATTATCGCGAACCAGGTATTGAGAGTTATGAGGGCGGGCTTGATACTGACCCAGTGAATCAGAGGGGGGCTTGGGTGTGAGTCATGACCATGCGTATTTAATTTTCAGTACGTGCGATTCATGAACGTACAGGTAGGTGAGATTAAAAATTAATAGTAATTATTCATGACCCGAAGAAAAAAATAATCGCGAACCAGGGATTGAGAATACGAGGGCGGGCTTGATACTGACCTAGTGAATCACAAGGGGGACTCGTGTTAAAATTACACACAAAAAGGGGTTGCAACAGTACCTCGCGACAAAAAAAAAGGGTCGCGTGACAGTTATCGGACGTTCGAAGCGCTGCTCACGAACCTGTCTTCTGCTGTATTAAATACGTGCTGTATTAGCGGCAACATGTACATTCGCGTGCTGTATTAGCGGCAGTACCGACCTTTAGAAGAGATACTTGCTCTCCAGCAAGGATCATCTCTCTATCTCATTACTTTTAGATTATTTGATTATTCAACCTTAAACCTTGCATCGGTAGCCATGCTTCCCACTGTAGAACTACAAGCCTAAGATCTAACTGACTGAGCCCACCGGTAGTTAGAATAGATCTGATTGGACTAGCGTTCAATCGTAGTGGATATCAGAGAAATATTAGACCACAAACAGACCGGCACCTCAACCGGCCTGCAGCCACAGCTCCTGTTGCTCTTCTTTGCCTTTGGATTGAGTCAGCTCAACAGCCAGTTTTAAAAGGAAATTAACAGATTAACAGTCGCAAGCTTAATTTCTATGACTCCATTCTATATACTCATCATTCTATGATTCAATTCTACGATTCAATTCTTTGACGCACTTCCATGCTTCAATTCCATGATTCAACTCTATGATTCAATTCCATGATTCAATTCTATGACTCAAGTCTTTGATTCAAGGCTATGATTCCAGTCCATGACTCAAATCTACAATTCAATTCTGTGACTCAATTCTATCATTGAAGTCCATGATTCAATTTTATGATTCAATTTTATGATTCAAGTTTATCATTCACGTTTATCATTCAATTCTTTGACTCCAGTCAATGATTCAATTTAATGATTTAAGTCTATGATTCTAGTTTATGATTCCATTGTCTGACTCAAACCTACAATTCATTTCTAGATTAATTTCTATGATTCCATTCTGCTACTCATCATTCTATGATTCCATTCTATGACTCAATTCTATGACTCAATGCTTTGACGCACTTCCATGATTCAATTCTATGATTCAACTCTATGAGTCAATTCCATGATTCAATTCTATGACTCAAGGCTTTGATTCAAGTATATAATTCAAGTATATAATTCAACTCTTTGACTCCAGTCAATTATTCAATGTAATGATTTAAGTCTATGGTTCTAGTTTATGATTCCATTGTCTGACTCAAACCTACAATTAATTTCTATGATTAATTTCTATGATTCCATTCTATTACTCATCATTCTATGATTCCATTCTATGACTCAATGCTTTGACGCACTTCCATGATTCACTTGTATGATTCACTTCTATGATTCAATTCCATGGTTCAATTCTTTGACTCAATTCAATGACTCAAGTCTATGATTCAAGGCTATGATTCCAGTCCATGACTCAAATCTATTATTCAATTCTGTGATTCAATTCCATGATTGAACTCCATGATTCAATTTTATGATTCAAGTATATAATTCAAGTATATAATTCAACTCTTTGACTCCAGTCAATGATTCAATTCAATGATTTAAGTCTATGATTCTAGTTTATGATTCCATTGTCTGACTCAAACCTACAATTAATTTCTATGATTAATTTCTATGATTCCATTCTATTACTCATCATTCTATGATTCCATTCTATGATTCCATTCTATGATTCCATTCTATGACTCAATGCTACATCCATGATTCACTTGCATGATTCAATTCCATGGCTCAATTCTTTGACTCAATTCTATGACTCAAGTCTATGATTCAAGTCTATGATTCAATTCTGTGACTTAATTCTATCATTGAAGTCCATGATTCAATTTTATGATTCAAGTATATATTTCAATTCTTTGACTCCAGTCAATTATTCAATGTAATGATCTAAGTCTATGGTTCTAGTTTATGATTCCATTGTCTGACTCAAACCTATAATTCATTTCTA
Organism: Pseudo-nitzschia multiseries; assembly: GCA_037355745.1. Classification (NCBI taxonomy): domain Eukaryota; phylum Bacillariophyta; class Bacillariophyceae; order Bacillariales; family Bacillariaceae; genus Pseudo-nitzschia; species Pseudo-nitzschia multiseries. The sequence continues at coordinate 8,287,717 of CM074788.1, forward strand.
TGATTAATTTCTATGATTCCATTCTATTACTCATCATTCTATGATTCCATTCTATGACTCAATTCTATGACTCAATGCTTTGACGCACTTCCATGACTCAATTCTATGATTCAACTCTATGATTCAATTCGATGATTCAATTCTATGACTCGAGTCTATGATTCAAGGCTATGATTCAAGGCTATGATTCCAGTCCATGACTCAAATCTATTATTCAATTCTGTGACTCAATTCCATGATTGAAGTCCATGATTCAATTTTATGATTCAAGTATATAATTCAACTCTTTGACTCCAGTCAATGATTCAATTTAATGATTTAAGTCTATGGTTCTAGTTTATGATTCCATTGTCTGACTCAAACCTATAATTCATTTCTATGATTCCATTCTATTTCTCATCATTCTATGATTCCATTCTATGACTCAATGCTTTCACGCACTTCCATGATTCACTTGCATGATTCACTTCTATGATTCAATTCCATGGTTCAATTCTTTGACTCAATTCAATGACTCAAGTCTATGATTCAAGGCTATGATTCCAGTCCATGACTCAAATCTATTATTTAATTCTGTGATTCAATTCTATCATTGAAGTCCATGATTCAATTTTATGATTCAAGTATATGATTCAAGTATATAATTCAACTCTTTGACTCCAGTCAATGATTCAATTTAATGATTTAAGTCTATGGTTCAAGTTTATGATTCCATTGTCTGACTCAAACCTATAATTCATTTCTATGATTAATTTCTATGATTCCATTCTATTACTCATCATTCTATGATTCCATTCTATGACTCAATGCTTTGACGCACTTCCATGATTCACTTGCATGATTCACTTCTATGATTCAATTCCATGGTTCAATTCTTTGACTCAAGTCTATGATTCTTGTCTATGATTCATTTGTATGATTCAACATTAAGATTCAGTTCTATGATTCACTTCCATGATTTGAATCTATTATTCTTATCCTTGACTCAAATCTACAATTTAATTGTATGACTGAGTTCCATGATTCAACTGTATGATTCGACTCTTTGACTCAAATCTATTATTCACTTGAAGGATTCATGATTCAATTCCATGATTCAAGTCTGATTCAAAGTCTATTGATCGAAGTTAATGATTTAATTCCACAACTCAAGTTGATGATTCAAGCCTATGATTGAATTCTATGATTTAAGTTTATCATTCAATTATGTGGTTCAATTATTTGATTCCATTCTTTGACTTAAGTCGATGGTTGAATTCTTTGACTCAATATTGAATTACTAAATCGAATGATCATTCAATTCTATGGTTCAATCCTATCTTGCGTCATACTTCATTTTTGAGAGGTTGAAAGAAACTATTTTTTTTAGTTTTCTTCTTACAAGGGCTCTCTGGTCTTGTAGTGTTCTTCACAACTGACTCATTGTCACAATAGATATTGGTAGGGCCTTCCAAAGGGATTCCCATCATCTGTAGCTTGTACGTTAGCCCCTCTACCATCTCGATTGCTATCCTAAGCGCGACTATTTCTGAGCCAAATGTAGACGTCTCAACAGTTGTTTGCCTCTTAGAGAACCATAAAATAGATGCTCTGTTCACAAAGATGATGATTCCTGTATGAGATCTTCTGGTAGCCTTGCAACCCGCATGATCCGCATCTACAAAACATGTGGTAACGACAGCTTTCCCTTTTGGTTCGGGCATATCTGGAGGCAGTTGTTCCTTGGCTTCCGGATAAAATTCACTCCAGTCACACAACTGAAAATTTGACTCATCGACCTCGGGCATAGATGCATCAAATACCAACTTGGACTTGCTGTAATTCTTCAAGTATGCAAACAGATGAAACAACTGGTTGAGATGACCCTCTCTTGTTTAGGCAAGATATCGAGACATAAGTGACACAGGCATAATGATATCCAACCAACCAAGTTCACATATCCACCAGAGTATCCCAACCAAACCTTGGTAATAGTTCTGTTTCTCCGGATCGAGTTCTGGTGACGCGTCTATCTCAGGTCTATACTCAGTGCTCAAAGGGGACCTTGCTGTTTTAGGTAGTACTTTAAACGCATATTTTCTGGTTAAAAGTTCCTCTTCAACTGACTTGACAGCTTTTGCAGTGTACTTAGATGAAGCCATGGACCAGTACGGGTTCCCATTGATGTAGGTCTTCCCAATATCAGCTCCCAAATAGAAAGAAGGTTCTTCAACTGTTCCATTTTTCAACTTGAATTGCCTTTCTATCGCGTCCATCTGGAACTTTGGATCCATCCTGCATACAAGAATATCGTTGACATATGCCACACAGTACTCATAATAAGCCGCACCGTCTGGTTTGAATGCAGATCATAGATGTACGTCTGGATCGGCCTTGCAAGATACATAACCAAGTTCCCTTAAGTGACTAGCCAAGTGGGATCAAAAAGATGCCCCTGCAACCGGAAGCCCGTATAAAGCTCTTACAATCTTGCAGGGCCTTCCACATAGTTCCGGTGTAAACCCTTGGGCCTCTGTGGCTATTGTAAAATACTTTTCCTTGATAGGTGCTGTTAAGTAAGCGTTTTGTATGTCCGCGCTCAGTACTTCAAGGTTGTTAAGTGCTGCCACCAGGAAGAATAATCGAACCAAATCCCTACTGGGGACACTAGAATAAGTGTATTCCTTGGAGATCTCTGGGACTTTGTGACCATCACCGACTAAGTGAGCCTTCTGAGTTAAGTCAATCTTGACATCAAAGACCATGTGCATGGTTATTTTGGTATGCCCCACTGGTACCTTCTTGTCTTCCTCGTTGAATTCAAAGGCAATAGAACTGTTCTTTATTTCTTTTGCAATGGCCCTAGCCCAATGGTCAGTCCCCATTTCAAGGTCAATTGCTTTTGCCTCTGCAATCAACTTAGGGAGCCGAACCCCGTACTTATGGAACTTGGTCCAGTATTTGGTTTTAGCACCAGATATGATCCGATCTTTCCTCCAAAGTACCTTATAGGCCCACCATTTAAATGCTGGCTCATTTATAATGCCTTCTTCACGGGTGTATATTGCTGTTTCAACCGGGAAGCTTTCCTTCATGTCACTTAACTTTGCCCAGGACGTAGTGCCATCTTTCCACCTAACAAGAAACCTCCATCCTTTGGTTGTTGGTTTTGTTCTGGTTTGTCCGGATTTTGTTGTGTAAGTAGCCTGTTTGATAGTTAAGGCCTCCTCATCCCTTTCAAAATCAATGATCTCATCCATTAAACAATACATGCGCCCTTCATCATCGACTGAAGAATAGATACTTTCTGCCAGCATATTGGCTGTATAGATTTTGATAGACCCATCTGGCATAGAGACCTCGTAAGACCTCGAATCTAAGAGTGGATTGTTGTTCTTTTCGCCAATCAGCACACCATTTTTATCCCTGCAGCGACTCTTGACTAGTCCTTGGATACGTTGGTCCCCTATCTGGAGTAACATTTTGGTCCCAAGATACTCGTCAAGGTCTTTGTCAGTTAAGTCATCGACATCCGCGGATGAAGCCTCAGCTTCTGCCATGAGAACTTCATCCTCTCCCTCATATTTGCCATCAAAGAGACCCAGAGGTGGTTTGCCAAGTTTGTTTTCAAGATAAGTATCGGAAGGTTTAACCTCATCGCCTATTTTTGCGTTGATTTCTTTGTTGTGTGCTTCCAACTGTGATAGGATATCTGGATGTCTCCATTCTTCCTCAGATATAGCCCGGGTCCTTTTTGTTATGTGGACGTTTCCAGTCTTAAATAAGATGTAGTGACAATCTCCACCGCCAAAAGTATCCCCACATGGGCCCAGCCACCGACCGAGCCTATTTGTCTTCCCATTTAAGTCGTACCACCAAATGAAATCATACCAGTTATGGATCATATACAGTGTGATGTCCGGAGTATACCCATGTACCAATTCAAAGCTAGTCCTCCCCATTGAAGAAGGGTCACTTGAAGCCATGAGATTCATCTGTCCGGCTGCTAACATCCCACAGAAGGCCCAACACCTCCTGGGACTGCCTTTCTTAGAAGTCATCCAACGGATTGCCCTCCTCAGGTCCCTGGCACTGTGTTCTGCTGTATTCTGCCAAGAGCAGTGAGGCTGTATGTACGTTTGTCGAATGCGGTACTCCGATCTGAGTTTGTGCCATCCAGTGTTGTGTGTTTCATGGTTGCCTTGAGCCTTTGCCCCATCAGTAACAAGGTGTTCTAGAATTCCTACTTCATTGATAAAGCAGGATAAGCCATCCTGGCACCAAACTTCTCCCCTGACAGGATAGAAGGCCACATAGCCTTTGCCATTTGCAAAGATCTGAGCTGCTATATCGTTTCGGATGATACTGGGAACCTTGAACTTCATAGTATCAGCATACCATCAGCCCTTGAGCATCCTCCTATTCCTCCACTTCTGTGTTTTCAGTCTCTTCGTAATAGGCTGGGACAGTTGTCGAATGCCATCTTGGGTAGTGACGTCGATAGTAGCCTTGGCCCGCTTCTCACTGATGTGCCACTGAAAAGAATTCACCATGTAAACGCGTACTCGTACGTACGAAAAGTCATAAAGAAGGCAATAACCTTATTCGTAAGGTTATTAACCTGATGAGTGAATAATTGTCGGCGATTCGATCATGTGGATTGCCTCTTAGAGGGATTTACCCATCAGCTCACTCTTTGAAGAATTAACAACTCTAAAACACTATCATGCCCTAAAATCTATGTACATCCTAGTACTAATTCTACATGATAAGGTACAATCACATGTGATATTACAATGAGAATATCACGGTGAATTATACGGTAACACGAAAGACCGATCAAAGATGGCTTTGCGTGTGTTTTGTGTCTTAAGATTAGGTGTGTTTTGTATGCTTAAAATTACACGGTAATATGCTGTAAATCGACACGACGATACGATGAGTAATTAACCTGTCGTCCGCTAAGTCCGACTGCATCTAAGATGATTACTCTTACTCACTAAATCAATTGATCGTAAGACCAATTGCGTTTGTTTGTTTGTTACGACACGCTTTCTTTAGTTTATCAGACCCACAGCATCTACGGGCTGTGGCCAGCATCCTACAATGCTGAGGACGGCGTTTCAAAAGAAACGCAGTTGAGCTTGAAGACCAATCCGGATTAGCCTGATCAGCAACCGGCATCAACCCTCAAGGATGTAAAATGGGCAATTGCTTGCGGAGCCCCGGAATAGACCAACACCAGGGCGGTCTCCCTGAAAGAAGAGACCAAAGAACCGAACCAAGATGGTAGGCTCCATCGGGTTTCGAGATCCAGCAACAAGCAAGGGAAAAGACACTGGACGATTCAGCTGAAAGAGTCGCCCAGGTTGGCATCAGTTGAAAGGAATCAATATCCAAGAACACTGATCTTTCACTGAAAACAAGAATGACGTGAGCCAGAAGATTGAGCCTCAAGTATTCTGTGGTGGAAAACAAACGGAATGGACAGATTGCAAAGAACATCTGCCCGCAAGGAAGAAAATCCAAAGATATGAGAACACCAAATCTTGAAGATCGAAAAATCTCAAAAATCCGAAAGAAATAGAGAACACCAAATTCTCAGGAAACAAGACGATGAAATATTCAACGATCTCTCACCACAGAAATACAGAATGAGCAAATCCCAAGAAAGGATAGGAAATCTCACAATCTTAAATTGCGACAAAAGCAAAAGCTCACACAAACCGGAACGAGAACTCGATCCGACCCAGTACACAAACCGGAACAAAAATTCGATCCGGATATACAAACACACAAACAGATAAGCAAATCACTCGACAGTCACCAACAATTAATATCCATCTCTCACATCCAATCCTTTGATTCGATTACACTCTCTTCCTCCACATACCACCTTCGATTAAATATTCGATCGTGTCATCGAAACGACCATCCAAACTTCCCTTGAATATCGCCCGAACATTTGAATCTCGTCCCTATCATGGCTCCAGCAAAAAGACAAACAAGATCAAAAGCAAAGCCAAAAGACGATGATGATTGTGGCTCCATTGAGGAAACAAAAATGGACGTGGATCAAGATCTACCAGGAATCACCATGGATGGTGCGAGTGATGAGGAAAGTATGGAAGAAGACAGATTGAATGAGAAAACAATCATGCGTGTAATGGAAAAGGCTATGACTGATCCGGAAATGAACTCAACTTGGAAAAGAGTCGTCAACAAAGAAGTAAAGAAAAGGATCAGAGCCATACAAGATGCAGTGGCGCAACGCAGAAATCCAGATGATGTTAATCGAAGTGATAGCAGTGATGATGATGAGGATCAACAAGATGACAGTTCAAGGTCTAAGCGATACGAAAGGAGGTCCTTCCAACCCAAAATAACAATCAATGGATTCAACAATGGCAAAATTTTGAACCCAGAACAGCTTGCTTTCAGAAGCAGCTTAATGGATTTTGGTATCAACTATGAATCAGCTGAGGAAATTATGAGGGGAGGAATGTCTAATATTCGTGAAATTACAGACCTCAACAAGGAAAGCATCAAATCATTCATGCATGGATTGAAATCAATCAGTCCAGACTGTCCTAATCCAAAAAGTATCCACTATGGTAACAGACTATCATCGAGGCTCCTCACATGGGCAAATTGGGCTCGGTATCAACCATTGATTGGAGTCAAACCAAGAGCCATTGACTGGAACGCGAACCCAAATAATCTGGAATTGCAGCAATTCAGAATCAAGATGATGGAGTCAAGTGTTAAATCACAGGAAAAAGCAATGCCACCTGAGTTACAGGATCTTACAAAATTCAGAGAGTGGGGAGAAGGTTTTCGCCAAAACTTGAGATACAGATTCAACTCTGAAGGTTTCCCAATCCTGTATGTCATAAGACCCCAAGAGAAGGAAGATGTTACTGATGAAGCCAGGTCTGGAACAGTTGGGCAAAGTCCATCAGATACCTATCCAACTTGGAGTGACTACAACGAAAGGTTTGGTGTTTTGTCAGGTCATCAGTATGATGAAGATAACAATGTCGTCTGGAGGTTGTTATGTGATGCAACAAGAAAAGGGCCTGGTTGGGAATATGTGGCACATTTCCAAAATACTGAACTGAACTCAGGAAACGCTAGAAATGCTTTTATTTCATTGATGCAGCATGCTTACACTGATACCAATATCACTATGGTTCTGAACAAAACCTACCAGGAAATGAAAGAATCACATTACACTGGCGACGCTAAGAATTATGATTGGAACAAACACAAGAGGAATTGGACTGCTTTCCATGGAACGATCCTGAGATTTGAGAAGAACCACAATGAAAGGAGATTTGTTTGGGACTTTATCAATTCAATCAGTGATGAGAGACTTGATGCTGCCAAAGCCGATGCAATTGATGAGAGCAAAGACTATCGTGACAACTTCAATGAATGTTTGATTCTATTCACAAATCAGCTTGGATTGAAGAAGCTTGCAAATGGAAAGCATAAAAGAGGTTCCAGAAGTGTGTATTCTGTGGGCACTACAAGCAACAAGAAACAGAAAACAAGTGGAAAGTTTACAGGAAAAGTTGAGTGCAAGCCCTACCCAACAAGTGTGTATAAAACAATGTCAAAAGAACAGTGACAGGAGCTTTACCAGATGAGACAGGCAAAGAAGAAGAGAAATCTCAAGGCTGCTGAGACCAAAAAGGCAAAAGATGATGAAAAGGAAGGCACAGGTGATAGCTTTGGATCAAAATCTAAGAAATGACATAATAACCGGACACTAGAAAACAAATTGTTAAAAATGGTGAGCCAGTCATTATATAAGATGAATATCCCTCTAGATTTTGATGATGGAGAAAATGAAGAAGGATACTGTGAGTTAGATTCACATGCAGACACCACTGCGGCTGGAAGCAATATGATATTGCTCAATCCTGATCAGATCACAACACATGTTGATGTTGCGCCCTTTTCTGAAGAATACAAGCCAATCAAGAAAATCCCAATTGGAAGTTGTGCAACTGCTTGGACAAATCCAACATCAGGTCAAGTCTACATCATAGTGTTCCACCAAGCGCTGTACTTTGGGAACAAATTGAAGAACAGCTTGATATGCCCAAATCAAGTGAGGGATTGCAATTTCAATTCTGTTGAAGAGACACCTTGTCAGTTTGACCCTAGATTCAAGCATGGAATCACAATCCAAACACCAATGGAGGATGATGATCCGAAGAAAGTTTTTATAAAACTAAGTATGAGAAATGTGATTTCGTATTTCCCCACAAGGAAGCCAACAAGAATGGAGCTTGATGAATGTCAACATTTGATTGCAACAAATGACACCCCATGGGACCCACATTCACTGAAGTTCAGGATGGCAGAGTTAGCAATTGACAATGGTGATCCAATTTCAGGGGACCAGTTTAGCGTTCAAGCCATGTCAACTGGAGACGCAAGCTCAGTTGTAACAGAACCAACAAGTAATGTTACAGACATGCTCTCCAAGACTAGCTTAGAGACCAGGCATCCAAATCTCATGCAGCAATGCAAGCTGATGAGATTGCACCAGGTATCAACCAGAAGAATGCTGACTGAATGCCAAATTGCAACGGATGACAATATTTCTCATCGGATTTCTTCAGTAACAAATATTTCAAGCGCGCGAAGGGTAGACCAGTTTTTATTTGATGACACAGAATTTGATTTCACGGAAGCTCCTGAAGATGAATCAAAACCGGCCCCTAGCTTGCAAGAAATTGACAATACACTTGAACGACGGTTGCTTGACAGAAGGAATCAATGGGGGCCATCAGTGATAACTATTGAAGGTCCAAACAAAGTTGATTGTGAACGCCTAGTTAAGACTTGGAATATTAGTTTCAAGAAGGCTGAACAGACATTGAAAGTCACAACTCAGAAGGCACTGAGGAATCTGCAACTACCATTGATGAAGAGGCTGCCTACACAGCGCTTTAGAAACAAGAGAATTGCACAAGGAACCTGGTACACTGATACGTGGCATGCTAGAACCACCAGTATTATGAGGCGAGAAAAATGTGCACAAATCTTTACAAATGGGAATGGTTTTGAGATATTTATACCGATACAGGACAAATCACAGGCGCATCAAGGGTTGAAAATATTCATTCATGAAGTTGGAATCCCTGAACATTTGATCTCTGATGGCGCACCAGAACAAGGATCCCCAAGAACCTACAAAACTCACTGGAATTCAATTGTAAAACGCAACCACATTCATCAAACATTCATCCAACCACATTGCCCATTTCAAAATCAAGCCGAGCAAGCAATTGGTCATCTTGGTGGTGCAATCACAACGAAGACAGCAAAGAAGAAATCACCAAAAAGACTATGGTCATTTTGTGGTGAACTATGTGCTAATATCAGGCAGAGAACGGCATCGAGCAACCCTTCTTCAATGGGGAGAACTCCATTTGAATTGGTTCATGGCTATAGGCCTGATATCGCACTATACACGTCATCAGAATGGTATGACTTTGTATTTTACTTTGATAAAGGTGATTCTTCCTCTCGTGGAGTTGAAAGATTGGGTCGATGGTTGGGCCCTTGTGGCAGTAAGGTAGGTGGAGGTGATTGTTTTTGGCTCCTGACTGAATCAGCAATACCAATATCTACAAATTCAATAAGGCCTGTCAAGGAATATGAATGGAGGGATAGAGATGTCCTAAGAAGAATGGAAGCAATCAACAAATCAATTGAATCCAAGATTGGTGATGAAGTGAAAGACAGCGCGTCCTTCTTCCAGGAAAACTACCCGGAGCCTCCAATGGAGCTATTTGAACAACAACCAGTGAAATCACCTGATCTGAAAATTGAAATGGCTGAGCCAGAGGCGTCAGTCGAAGATATTGATGAACCAGATGAGTATCTGGGGAATGAAGTAATCATTGAAAAAAATGATGAAAGGCTCAGGTGCATTGTCAAAGATAGGGTGCGAGATTTGCAAAACAGGCCAATTGGAGTAAGAAATGAGAACCCAATACTCGGCACAAGGCTGTACAATTTGCAACTACCTGATGGCATCATTGAGGAATACACAGCAAATATTGTTGCAGAGAGTCTTTACAGTTCTGTTGATGATGATGGACGAATGTTCACAATGTTAGATGAGCTAATTGACCATGAATGCGACAACACTGCTCTAACTGATGAGGAAGCCACAACTGTAGGCAAAAATGGCCGGCAAAGCCATAAGCCGACGACTAGGGGTTGGAGGATTTTGGCCAGTTGGAAAGATGGCACCGAATCATGGTGTAAGCTAAGTGATGTTAAAGAATCATTCCCAGTGCAACTAGCTGAATATGCAGTCAACAATAATATTGAAAAGTCACCAGCATTCAGATGGTGGGTGCACAAAATTTTGAGAAGAAAGGAGCGAATCCTTAAGGCAGCCAAAACAGCCAAGTATTGGTTGAAGACTCACAAATATGGTGTTGAGCTACCACATTCAATTACACAAGCGCTGGCAATTGATAAGAAAACAGGTACTGACCACTGGGAAAGAGCAATTCACAAAGAAATGACCAACAATATGGCAGCGTTTGAATTTTCTGATGATGATGTTATCCCAGTTGGTCATAAGGAAATCACAACGCACATGATATTTGATATCAAGCTTGGATCCCTAACAAGGAAAGCGAGGTTGGTAGGGGACGGTCATAAAGTTCCTGCCATAGCAAAAGAGAATACATATTCATCTGTTCCCAGTCGTGATTCAGTAAGAATATTCTTCTTGCTAGCAGCACTGAACGATTTGAAGGTTCTCTCAGCAGATATTCAAAATGCATATTTGACAGCCCCGATTAAGGAAAAATACTTTCTAAAAGCAAGAGCTGAAGATGGATTACCGCCACATCTTGCAGGAAGGCCTTGCAAGATAGTTCGAGCATTGTATGGATTGCCAGTTGCAGGTGCACCCTTTAGATCATATCTCACACAGCATTTGAGAGATCTTGGATATTCACCTTGCAAAGCTGATCCGGATGTGCACTTACGAATTGAAACCAGGAAAGATGGATCCAGATATTGGGCGATGCTCATTGCCTACGTAGACGATATCTTATGTTCTGGTGAAGATCCAAAGTTCCAGCTTGAAAACATTGAACGAAAATTCAAATTGAAGGATGATACAATTGAAGAGCCAACTCTGTATCTGGGAGCTGATATTGGAAAGTTTTACTTTGAAGGTGATTCAAAGCCAAGATGGTCACTATCAAGCACCAAATATATGGCAAAAGCTGTTGCAGCTGTCAAACAAGAGCTAGGAACTGAAAAATATGGCTACAAGTATCTACCAAAATCAGCGTCCAGTCCACTGTCACATGATTATCGACCGGAAATTGATATATCAGAGGAATTGAATCCTGAATTGCAAAATTACTATCAAGGTTTGATTGGAGTCCTCAGGTGGATTTGTGAATTAGGAAGGCTTGACATTGTAATGCCGGTTTCCCTCATGTCAAGGTATTTGGTTCAAGCAAGAAAGGGACATCTAAACCAGTTATTTCATATATTTGCATATTTGAAAAAATACAACAGGTTAAAATTGGTGTTTGATGATTCAGTACCAAGCGTTGAAGAGAGTAAATTTCAAAAATGTGACTGGTCTGAAGTCGATCCTGGCGCCACTGAAGTCATACCAGCAGATATGCCTGAAGTTTTGGGAAAACATGTGACAATGAGTTGTTTTGTTGATGCCAATCATGCCGGATGCAAGGCAACAAGGAGATCTCATACTGGTGTTATTATCTTCATTAATAATGCACCAATTATTTGGTATTCCAAAAGACAGACAACAGTTGAAACATCAACTTTTGGATCTGAAATCATTGCATTGAAAATTGCAATCGAATTGGTTGAAGGTCTATATTAAATTACTTCCACATACGTACTCACGAAATTTACTTGTTCTTCTTTTCGAGCTATGTGACACACTTTATCACGTTCAAGAATCTGGGGCATTTTCTAAGGATAATGTTGTTCCAAGCTCCGATCATGCCATCGTACCAAGCACAAGTCATGCCTATCCACAGCATGGTGCATCTTCTTGCCCTGGTCGGAAGCCTCTCTATGGGGCACATTCTTTGACCTATGACTTGCCTGCTGTGTGCTTACGGACCGGATTCAGAAGGAAAATAATAGTCTAAGGTACAAGTTGAGAATGATGGGTGTTCCAATCGATGGAAGCACCAATGTGTATTGTGATAATGATTCTGTTGTCACAAATGTTACATGACCTGAAAGCCCATGTAAGAAGAAGCACAACAGCATTGCATACCACAAAGCGCGTGAATCTATTGCAGCAGGAATTATCAGAGTTGCAAAGGAACCAGGTTCAACAAATATTGCTGATTTGTTTACAAAGTTAATGAGTGGCGCTGTTTTCTGGGAACATTGTTCTCGTTGCATGTGGTAAGGAATTTGTTAAAAATCAATCGTTCGATGGAATGTTCCATCCATCGTCCGATCGAAGTAACAAGTTGATTTTATGTTTGATCATGGAAACAAAATCGATCTGCAATGAGCATTTCGAGAATGGATAATTTTGATTTATGAATACAATATATCAAACCGGCAAGGATCAGGGCAAAATGCCATGATACAAGACAGATTGAATGGCAAAATGCCTCCCCATTTTTGATAGGGCCTCTGATAGTAGACTGGATACAGTTTGGTATTCAACACACGACAATGACTCACGATGAATAGGTTAAGTCATAGAATCCAGCCGCTTAACGGTTGGAGGATTTACGACTGAAGGGGACTGAAAAAAATTCACCGTGTAAACGCGTACTCGTACGTACGAAGAGTCACGAAGGCAAATAACCTTATTCGTAAGGTTATTTAACCTGAGTGAATAATTGTCGGCGATTCGATCATGTGGATTGCCTCTTAGAGGGATTTACCCATCAGCTCACTCTTTGAAGAATTAACAACTCTAAAACACTATCATGCCCTAAAATCTATGTACATCCTAGTACTAATTCTACATGATAAGGTACAATCACATGTGATATTACAATGAGAATATCACGGTGAATTATACGGTAACACGAAAGACCGATCAAAGATGGCTTTGCGTGTGTTTTGTGTCTTAAGATTAGGTGTGTTTTGTATGCTTAAAATTACACGGTAATATGCTGTAAATCGACACGACGATACGATGAGTAATTAACCTGTCGTCCGCTAAGTCCGACTGCATCTAAGATGATTACTCTTACTCACTAAATCAATTGATCGTAAGACCGATTGCGTTTGTTTGTTTGTTACGACACGCTTTCTTTATCACATCTTAGCAATGGCCTTGGCGTCGTACCTGACGACCTTGTCAGGGATCCTTATTGGAGGTCCCCATTTCCCCCTCCGTATGAAAGACTTCTTGTCAAGGGACATTTCTTGGTCTAGGACATCTTGTTGGCGCCTTAACAGCTTCCTCTCCTTGGTTCGAGCCTTGGCTTCCTGTTGAATGGCAAGCTCAGCTTCAGATAATGACGACAGACCGGCTGATGAAGGCTTGGTGGAAATATCAGAAATCATATAATTTGCTGAATTTGGAAGATTTTCTTGGTCCTCCCCGGTGGTTCCAGCAAGGGCTGAAATCAATCGTGTAGAGACATCTATTGGAGTATATCCTGTGTGTTGGAAAGGAACGCGGCTGGTACATACAGAGGCAAGATATAGTAGCCGGGACTTGTTGTACCCAACACCAAGAGGTTCAGGATTAATTGTGAATGAATAGTTGACTGGAGTCCCGCAAGCTGGCGAGCACCCTGAAAGGGTAGCAACGACTCGTGGGAACGAGGCATTGGTGGCATCTTCTTCCTCGGCAAAGTGGGAGGATTAGGGGTCCCATGTATGGGTATCTGTAGCCAGTACATGTTCACAGGTTGCTAGTTCCTTCTTTGTAGGCTTGCGGGAATCAAAGTAGGATATGACTCCGTCGACTTTGAGAGGAATAAAGAGCTCGGTGCCCTTGGATTGGAAAGTAATCCCGTGTGTGGAAGTGGAGTCGTACCGCCCTGGGGTGTCCTCGACCTTGTTGAAGTTGCAGTCCCATACTTGATTGGGACATACCAAGATGTGTTGCAACTTGGTGCCAAAGAATAGGGCCTGTCCGAACACCAGAATATAGGTGATCCCATCAGTTGGGTCGGTCCAAGCTGTGGCGCAACAAGCAATAGGGATATTCTTAAGGGGTGAGTAGGTGTCTGAAAATGGTGCAACATCCACATACGTCAAAATGGAATCCAATGAATTGAGTAATACCATATTTGATCCCGCGGCTGTAGTATCAGCATGGCTGTCCAACTCGCACCGACTGTTATGGGAGGATGGTGAGCCAAAGCTCTTGATATGGACTACTGGCCGGCCTACCCAGGATACAATTGACAGGCCCCGGCCGGCAAACAATCTTGACTCTTCTTCTTGTGAGTATGGCTACCGAATTGGTCGCCCGCCGACCCCTTTGCTGTAGTATTCTCGCCCTTGGCTTCAACCAGAGAAACTTGCGCAGACTTTCCAGGGGAGTTGAGAGCGGGGCGTAGGGCCCTTATTTGGTTCTTTTGGGCCAAAGTATTAAATTCCTTTCGTGACCAGAAGTACCAAAGCTACCAAAGGGTAGATTTCCTATGCGCATGAATCAATGAGTCCCGTATCCATCTAAGTGATCGATTCCCACGGCGCATCGATTCCCATCGCGCATCAACGGTGAGCAATCCCTGTTTTACAGTATTGCCATTGTTCTTCGGTGAGCAAACTCTGATTTCATAAAATATCACAAGAGCTACGGGAGCAATTCCTGACCTTAATGATAAACATTTCATGGAGTCTTCCTAACGGAACAAGAGAAGAAAACCGTTGGCGTGTGATTCTCACACAATACATATACATGCATACAGATATATATGGTCAACGACCGATACATGTACGGAAATAATCAGCAAGTAATCTCAGCACTACGCAACAGCAGTTGCAACGTATTCATCTCAATAAAAGAGATATCTTGCATTTCAGCAAGATTTCACTTTATCTCATACTTTTAACATTCAACTGATTTATATCCCAAAATTCACACTAGTTGCTATCAACTACTTGTAATCTACATACTAAGGTCTGTCTCGCTGCAATCTGAATAAGTCACAGCAAGAAGAGATCTGGCGTCTCCCTAGCTTCGCCTGTAGTCCGATTATCCGTTGCGAAAGTATCCAAACACATTTATCACGCGTAGAGTGCAATCGTTCGTCTACTAACACACTAACGCAGCGTTGCTGTTCCTCAGAAGCCTTTGAATCAGTCTCTCAACGAATCGGATTCAGAAGGAAAATAATAGATTAACAGTCGCAAGCTCTAAGAAGGCTTGCACACAAAGAGGAACAAGAACGTACCTGAGTTCAATCTCTACGCTGGCATATGCCAGTCGCACACCGTACACGAAGTAGTTCTCATTCCCAGTCACCGCGCAATTCTTTCGAAGGATCCGAACCGTCACTGATGCCGAACGTACCGACGATGGCCGGCGGCGAAGAAAAGAATGACGCAGAAGTCGCTGCGATCAATCACTTCTCCAGTTTCGATGCTGCTATGAAGAAGATACTCGTATCCCTACTCAGCATAACAAGTGAAGACGGTAGGAAACTGTGTTTAGCCCTCAAGGAAGGCGGATTGTGCAAGTGGAATGCATTCCTCAGCGCACTCATTGAACCGGATTTTGCACGCGAGCTTACCTATACTGATGGAGGGCTACCAATGAATATCCCTCGATCCGTTCAAAGGAGCGTAGAAGCACTTGCGGATTTTGCTATCGATCTACAAGAAGACGATGGCGCTCTAGCAGAAGACTTGAGAACCTGGAAGGATGTGAAATCATATACATATAAGGAATTCGAGACTTTCCGCGAAGGGCGTGCCCAACACATGCGCAATGAATCCGCTCTGAACCCCCCACCTCCTCCAGCGGGGAGTAGCAAAAAGTCCCCTCAGCAGGTAAAGTACAAATCTTGGTGTCGAAAAGCACGGGATGAAAAGTCCTTTACACCCCTCACAAATGACTCAAGATTCGAACACTGGCTCATTGGCTTCAAGGCTAAACTCGAGGCATACGACATCGACACTGAGACATTCCTCGATGAAACTTGGCCTCCAGCCACGCTTGTGGGTTACACCCGTGATCTCTTTGTCAAACAATGTGCCTTCTTTTGGGTACTAATGTTGGAAGTCTTCAAAAGTGACCTTTCTGCGTCGTGTGTACACAGCCATTCTACCACTCGTGATGGACGCAAGGCCTACTTCGATTTCGTAAACCTTCATAGCAAATCAAAGGCAAAGGTATACGACAACTCGACTCAGCTACAAGCGTTGCTCAAGTTGAACCTCAACAATTGGAAGGAATCCAAAGTGAAATTCATCACACATTGGTTTGATGAATTAAATCACCTCAACAAGCTTCGTCCTTCCAACAAGCCCCTTGAGTACCATACTGTTAAATCAGCATTGTGTCAGGCATGCTATTCCAGCTTCCAGCTAAGCAAACAGTTTGCCAAAGTCAAGGATCCAGGTGGGACGAATAGCACCGTAACGGATGCGGTTGCCGAAGCCGCTGCTATCCACAATCTTAAAATCACGCTTTTACTCGAAGCAACTCGACTTGATTCCCAGTCCGCGATGTCTGCTCCTTGGTCGACCGTACGTGCACATGTTCATGATTTTTCTTCTGAATCGAGCCAAAACCATGATGACTACGCTCTCCCCATCGAATTTGAAGGAGACTATCAAGATTATGCTGTGTTTAAGGCTGGACGTACCCCTGACCCTACCACAAGATTGCCTACAAACATATGGAAGGCCTTGTCACGTCAGGACATGAAGAGTTGGCTCAGTTTTTCTCCGGAAGGCAAGAAAATCGTGGTTGCCTCATTGCGACACGACTTACTTAACACGGACCAACCTGACCCCAACAGTGTCAAACCCATTACCCGGAAGGCATACCAACATGAACAATCGGTATCATTTCGAGAAGACGATACTTCGACCAAAGATGAGCATGCCAATTCCACAGCAGACCTTCACCCTGCTGTAGAGAATGATCGTAGAGGTGTTTTCCATGCATCCCTAGGTGTATACAAATCCACGACCTCTTCATCTAGGGACCAGCGACCTCTCAAGTCTGATTCCTTTCAGACAACCCTGACATTCAGTACAAAAAGGACGGTGACACCCAAATACCTGTGGGAACACCATCGTATTCCGCCAATTTTCACCAGTGGTATACTCCCGAGGATGATCTTACCTTTCCTAACGATGGTCCAGTAACGTCATACACATACCGTATACACAAAACTACGATTACGAGCCCTGGTTTTGCCATGGTCGATCGCGGCGCAAATGGTTGCATCATCGGTAATGATGCGTGTCTCATCTCCAAGGATATCCCACCACGATATGTTAACGTCACCGGCATTAACAATCATCAGGTACAAAATATTCCCATTGCTACATGCGGAGCATATTCCATGTCGAACAGAGGCCCCGTCATTCTCATTTTCAATGAATGTGCCTATACAGGACGACATCCTTCTATATTGTCATCCGGCCAGATGGAAGAATATTTTTCCACTGTCGACGACACGTCCATCAAAGCAGGCGGAGGACAGGTCATCACCACCTCCGATGGCTATGCACTGCCTCTCAGCATACGACACGGTTTACCATACCTTGCGATGCGAAAGTATACGACTGTTGAATTTGACACGCTACCACATGTTATCATGACATCCGATAAACATTGGGACCCATCTGTTCTCGATACCACGATCAGTGCGAAGGATGAACAATTTCTCCAGAAATATCCTCCCCAACCACAGCAACTCCCTTATGCCGATTACGACGAATATGGGAACCCACGCTGTCTTGAAGGATTAGATATCTCTGTTTCTCCCGGGTCCTCCACGGTCACATCCCTCAGCTCGTATTCCAGCCATTCCACTCGATCTCCCTTTCTTCCTATTGATGATCATAGGGCCAAAGATCGCTCCTTTTGGCTTACTTCCACCGACTACGCTCATCAAGAACGTCTCGCATGCTGCGCGCTACCCGCAGTCTCTGGAACAGTCACTGCGTTTCCGACAGATTGCACTGCCTGTGACACTACACGCATTGCAGCTACGCCCCGCGAAAGATACCCCAACGAACATGACTACTTATCCCTCAAACCTTTCTTTTGTTGGGTTTCCACCGATCGCATCAAAGCTACGTTTGAAAACTCAACCCAATACGGTTCGTTAGCGGTTAGCCCTGATGGAAACATTTTCAAACGGTTTCACTCCCCTCAACCGGCCATGAACGTTCGCCTCTTCAATGACGATGTCATGTCCGATGCTGTCTATTCAGATGTCCCAGCAATTGATGGTGGCTCCAAGATTGCTCAGATCTTCTTTGGCCGCAAATCACATATTATCCAAATTGAGGAAATGCGTACCACCGGCGATTTCCTATCCTGCTTTCAGAACTTTGTTCGAAAATGGGGCAGGCCCATCCGCCTCCTTTGCAACCACGGTAACTATCAATCAAGTAAGAAAGTCATGGATTACCTCAAAATGTTATGGATTGGACTCTGGCAAAGTGAACCGTACCATCAACACCAGAATCAATTCAAACGACGATACCAAACGTTCAAACGCATTGTCAATCGCGTCATGGATCGTACCGGCACACCACCACACCTGTGGCTACTGTGCATGACATACGTCGCGGGTCTCCTCAATGTTGTCTCTGACCCTACGCTGTCCGATAAACAACCGATCTTCATTGCCACGGGTACACTTGGCGACATCAGCGCATACACCAGTTTCTTCTGGTTTGAACCTGTGTATTTCAAAACCAATGACTCTCCTTTTGGTACCAAGTCTACCGAACGCCTAGGTCATTTCGTCGGCATCGCCGAACATGTTGGTAATGGGCTCTGCTTCCGAATCTGGGATCCAGTTACCAACAAGTTACTTGACCGGTCCGGTGTTCAATCTGCTCTTACACCTGAGTCACGTAACAAACGCGCGGGCCTATTTACTGATGACGGTTTCATCAAATGGCGTAACGCAAAGGATTCCTTACCCCGTTTATACGCCACTGGAGAAGCTCCAGCATTCAAACATGGGGAGCATATCACTCAGATAAAACTCATTCACGAGTCTACAAAACCAAACAGCTCAGTTCCCCCTAGCGTTACACCCGCTGATTCTAACACCGCTGATGACACCGTTCCATCTACACCCAACAAACAACCAGATACTACGCCCCACTCATCTGGCACTCAACCAATTCTTCAACCACCCTCCCACCCCTCGTTACCAAGCTTTCTTTATAAGAAGGTTGATGACAGCCCTAGCTGGTCACCTTCTCCACTCCCTAACAACTATGGGGCGAGTCTTGATGGTCCTCCTATGACACACATCTTCAGCAAGAACCCCGATGGCGTCCTCCTTACTGAAGATGATTTTGATCCTCCGGAGCTAGCATACTTTGATGTTAGTGACGTCACAACTCCACACATCAACCCCGCTACTCCTTCAGTAGACCCATCACAGGTAGTTGTTACCGACGAAGAAGGCAACGCACAATTTGACGATGATGGTAAACCCATTACCATTCCTACGATCCCGATTGCCGATCTACAAGGACGATCCTTCCTTGTAACTAATCCAGATGGCACACGGAAACGTCTTACCATCGTCGATGTTGAAGACAGTCTTGAACGCAACAAAGACTTCATCAAGTTCAAGTGCAAACACTCCGATGACGAACTCGATGATATCATTGCTTATAATGATGTCATGAATTACATACATCGTGATTCAACACAAGAAGACGGCAAACTCTGGTCGTTTCGCCGCATCCTAGGACACCAAGGTCCACTGGATAACAAGCATCCTCAATACAAAGGTTCCAAGTATAACCTTTGGATTGAATGGGAGAACATGGAACGCACATATGAACCCCTGGCCAACATTGCGGCTGATGACCCTGTCACCGTTGCAAAATATGGGAAAGACAACAACTTGCTTGACCTCCCAGGTTGGAAACGCCTCAAGCGAATCACCAACCTAGCCCAACGAACCAAGAAACTTGATCGACTCGTGCACCAAGCCAAACTACGTTCTTTCCGTACCACTCCGCAGTATCAATATGGATTCAAAGTGCCTCGTAACCACAAAGAAGCCCTCCGATTTGACCAAGCCAACGGCAACACCAAATGGGAAGATGCCACCACTCTGGAAATGGCACAACTCAATGAGTACAATACATTCATTGATAAAGGCGTGTACAAGACGAGCTCCATTCCCCCGGGATTCCAACAGATCAAGGTACACATGATATACGCTGTCAAGCACGACGGAAGACATAAGGCCCGCCTCGTTGCTAACGGTAATCTCACTGAGGCCCCTATCCACAGTGTTTACGCAGGCGTCGTATCTCTCCGCGGCCTACGTATGTGCCTATTCCTAGCTGAACTCAACGACCTAGAAGCATGGGGCACCGACATAGGTAACGCCTACTTAGAAGCAGTCACCTGCGAGAAAGTATGCATCAAGGCAGGTCCCGAATTCGGATCACTGGAGGGTCACCTGCTGATCATTTACAAAGCCCTATACGGTCTCAGGTCTTCAGGCAAGTGCTTTGGAGACTTACTCGCGGCTTGTCTCATCGAACTCGGCTTCGAAAGATCCCGCGCAGAACCGGAAATATTCCTCAAACCCGGAACGAACAAGCATGGTGAACGTGTATATGAGCTTATATGCACATATGTCGATGACCTATGTCTCTGCATGGCAGATCCCAATTCCTTCTTGAAGATATTGCAATCGTCACCATATAACTTCAAACTGAAGGGATCCGGACCTATAAACTTTCACTTAGGTTGTGGATTTGAGCGCGATGAACATGGTGTTCTATGCATGAATCCCATAAAGTTCATCGAAAAGATGGAAGCTTCTTACGAACAAATGTTCGGATGCAAACCTAGCACTAGGTTCCAATCACCCATTGCGGAGAACGATCATCCTGAATTGGACTCCTCAGCCTTTCTCGAAGAAACCGGTATACAGAAATACCAAAGTATGATCGGTTCACTACAATGGATCATCGCTATTGGCCGTTTCGATGTACAAACAGCCGTGATGACGCTCTCAAGTTTCAGAGCTTAGCCACGAGATGGACATCTCCAACGTGCAAAACGTATCTATGGATATATCTCCAAGTTTAGACATTTTAAAATCAGATTCCGCGTGGAACCACCCGATTTTATATTGACTAAACCCAACACCATCGATTGGTCCAACACCGTCTATGGGGAGTATTCTGAAGAGCTACCCGACGACGCTCCTGTACCGCTTAGAAAGACAGTAGTGTTGACACATTTCTTTGATGCCAACCTCATGCATGATATTCTCAGTGGTAAGGCAGTTACCGGCATTCTTCATTTCGCGAACAAGACTCCCATGATGTGGTTCTCGAAGAAGCAGTCTACTACGGAGACAGCCACCTTTGGAGCCGAATTTGTTGCAGCAAGGACTTGCATCGAACAGATCGTCGATTTACGGCACTCATTTCGATACCTAGGAACACGAGTCCATGATGTCTCGTACTCCTGGGGTGACAACAAAAAGATGATCCAAACGTCGACCTTTCCTTACGCAAGGTTGCACAAGCGTCATAATATTCTGTCGTTTCACTACATACGAAGCATGATAGCGAGAGGTTTCATTTTAATGATGCACATCCCAGGTAAGGATAACTGTGCAGACATTCTCACCAAGCATTGGAGTCACTCAGTTGTGTATCCACTGCTCAGGCCCATCTTCCACTTCTGTGGTAATACCGGTGACCTTCTTCAGGATGATGGAAGCATCATGTAGAGCGTGATGACCCTTCACAAGGAGACATGGGGAGTATTAAATTCCTTTCGTGACCAGAAGTACCAAAGCTACCAAAGGGTAGATTTCCTATGCGCATGAATCAATGAGTCCCGTATTCATCTAAGTAATCGATTCCCACGGCATATCGATTCCCACGGTGCATCGATTCCCATCGTGCATCAACGGTGAGCAATCCCTGTTTTACAGTATTGCCATTGTTCTTCGGTGAGCAAACTCTGATTTCATAAAATATCACAAGAGCTACGGGAGCAATTCCTGACCTTAATGATAAACATGTCATGAAGTCTTCCTAACGGAACAAGAGAAGAAAACCGTTGGCGTGTGATTCTCACACAATACATATACATGCATACAGATATATATGGTCAACGACCGATACATGTACGGAAATAATCAGCAAGTAATCTCAGCACTACGCAACAGCAGTTGCAACGTATTCATCTCAATAAAAGAGATATCTTGCATTTCAGCAAGATTTCACTTTATCTCATACTTTTAACATTCAACTGATTTATATCCCAAAATTCACACTAGTTGCTATCAACTACTTGTAATTGGTGGAGTTGTTAGTTGAACGTTTAACACTAACCCTAGGAGTTGACAACGTAACCTTGTAGACGGAGTTTATGTGGGGGGGGTTTGGGGGGGGGAAAATACGTAGAAATATTAAAAAAATCTGTTTTTAACAAGTAGACTTGGTACAAACGCTACGACTAAAAATCGTAAAAAACAGGACCCAAATAATTATTTACGGAAATGAGATGCTTCTTCTAAAAGCAATAGTAATAGCTAGTGGCGCGCGCTCATTTTTATGGTAGCAAACTCTCATTTTTATGGTTGCAAGTAACCATAAGATTTAACCTGAATAAAGAAAAAAATCATACGATTAAAATCTGTCTTAGATCAAGTTGGTCGTCACGTTGTCATCAACCTTGCCAGATGAGAGAGTTGGTGAGAAATAATATCGGACTTGTTAGAATTGGTACAATTTGTACATGAATGAGTCGGACTTGATGTATTTACAGTCATATGCCAGTTCGTACTCTGAATTCGATCGAAAAAGCGAAATATTGTACGGTACGTACGGTGAGTAGGGACTGGAAAGATTTGCACTGTGTTCAAATCTGGTGAGTTTGTGGGTTGACGATTGAATTATATTTTGGTTAGGGACTGGAAAGATTTGCAGTGTGTTCAAATCTGGTGGGTTTTTGGGTTCACGATTGAATTATATTATGGTTGGGGACTGGAAAGATTTGCACTGTGCGTTGACAATTGAATTATATTTGGGTTAGGGACTGGGAAGATTTGCACTGTGTTCAAATCTGGTGGGTTTTTGGGTTGACAATTGAATTATATTTGGGTTAGGGACTGGGAAGATTTGCACTGTGTTCAAATCTGGTGGGTTTTTGGGTTGACAATTGAATTATATTTTGGTGGGGGATCGGCAGGATTTGCACTGTGTTCAAATCAGGTGGGTTAGGGACTGGAAAGATTTGCACTGTGTTCAAATCTGGTGGCTTT
This sequence comes from Pseudo-nitzschia multiseries, assembly GCA_037355745.1. NCBI lineage: Eukaryota > Bacillariophyta > Bacillariophyceae > Bacillariales > Bacillariaceae > Pseudo-nitzschia > Pseudo-nitzschia multiseries. The sequence continues at coordinate 8,311,179 of CM074788.1, forward strand.
TTGGGTTTATGACTGAGTTATATTTTGTTTGGGGATTGGCAGGATTTGCACTGTGTTCAAATCTGGTGGGTTGGATTTAAACAGACAAACAAAAATTAGAGACACTGAAAATACTTCATTGTTGTTTTTCACCATTCAGATTCCAAAGAGTCTGTTTGAGGAAAACAATGCTTGAGTGTAGCTCATATTATTCCAATTACATCAAGAATACATAATTGCTGACAGAGGATGTGTCTTACCCACAAGACTATAGTCGAGTGTGCACACCATGTATTTTTCACCAAATTGTAATTAATGCCACTTGTAATGCATGAAGCTTCAAGTTCAAGATTGAATTCATCATTGTAAGCCAACAGTACCATTTCAGATTATACTTATGGAGAAAGCCTCAGCACCTTAAAGTACACCACTGTGAAACGATCTGCAAAGCAGATTTTCGCACGCACAATGTACAAGTGGGCTTTGTCTCCGTAAAGCGACAATTCTATCCCCCCCTAGAAGGTGAAGGATGGAAATGCCATCTAACTATGGCTTTTAATTTGTTTGCAAATTTGCATACTCCAAGAACACTACTAGGTCCATGCTACAAATGTATACACTTTTGCCATACACTTTTCATCTACAACAATACCAACGAAAGGTAGGATCATACATCCAATTGTAACGTAAGCTACGTACGACGAAGCTACGTACTACGATCTACCGTACAAGTCGTACTATCCAAAGATACCATTCGAAGGATACGGACGATCGAACTAATGAGACTTGGGACCACTCTAAGAATCATTAAGTAGCGAGGCATTATTTGTATACAATGGTATACCGATACCAGGCCGGCGCACGATTCATATCACAACACTCTATGTGAATATCCACGAGCGATCGAAGCCAGCAGGGCACGATCGAAGCCAGCATGGCCCGATCGCTCATTATTTTATCTGTTAAGTTTCCATCCATTTTCGTAAAGTATTAATCCATTCATAATTATCACTCCTACTCAATTCTACCCCTAGTGTGTTACACAGTAATTACTCTTACAGCTACTGTAGAATAACGATCTTTCGATAACGAATTTTCGAACGACAACGATTTTTCGCTAACGAATTTTCTAACAACAACGGCTCTTTCTTTGATAACAAATAACCTAACGAAATTCGGAACAAACTTTCTAACTCATCGAAATAACTCCGAAACGAAAAAGCGGTCTCACGCCAATTCGACATTGTTAATCAACAAATTCCTGTCTCCAACAATCGAAAACATCGAAAAACAACCAGAAACAAACAATCTGAACCTCAAATCAGGCAAGTATCAACATGTCGACCGGATTGCATCGAGAACCACCAATCACCTATTATTCCAGCTTTGACCGGACTAAGAACAAACTTGCCACTTTGAAAGTCTATGATGCCGATGGGAATTCACAGGAATGGAAGGTGCCCATCTTTTCAGAAGACGGGGGCCTGGAAGAATTATTGTACTGTGAGGAAGCTTTTCTCATCGCGGCAAGCACCCTGCCACTCTCTGAAGACCGGTACTATGAATCATTCACCAAGATTCTATGCCCGGAAGCACAGTGCAAATGGCAGGAGACAACCCGCGACGACAACAACGATATAAATTATCCAGCAAATATTGAAGGATATGAAGAAGCAATCAAGGACTACATTCAAGAACACTACTGCGATGCAGGGGATGCAAAAGACATCATGCACACCTACATCCGCAGTGAGGCATGCAAGAAACCACATGATACCACCGCCAAGGATCATGCATTGCGCATCAACCGGCTCATTCGATACTCTGAGAAGCTGCAAGGTCATGGCCAAAATCTCGACAAAATCAACAAAACAACAATACTGCTCCACACCTTCCCCAACCTGTGGGTTGAGCAATATGGACAAATTCATGGTGGCATCACTGCAGAAACATCCACCCAGAAAATTGTGGAATATATGTCCAGTCGAGAACGCGAGTCCAAGCTAAGGAATGGAGGAGGCAAAAAACAAGGGAGACGTCCTGGAAACAATGCCAACCAATCCAAACGCAAAACCAACAACAAAAACCAAGCACAAAAATCTTCTAATCCCTGTCGCATTCCCGGACACCACCATGATTGGTCTGAATGTCCCAAGAACAGGTACTCCAAACAGAAGAAAAAACAACGCGCGGACAACAAGAAAAACAATAATGACTCAGCAGGCAAGACTACCACAGCCAGCAATGAATCATTCCAAGCACACATGCAGCGCGCAAAGGAAGCTTTCCTCCAACAACATGGCGGCAAAGCAGAACACAGCGTACAGAGCGGTGAGCAAATCTGGCTTCCTTGAGGCCAACCAAGAGCAGTCACCCTGCCTCCAGCTCCACAGGACCTGGATGCCAATTTGGCACAGCCAATTGGGCTCGCAGGAGGAACTCTCTCCACAGAAGGGGAGAAACCTACAGAACGTATATCTGATGTTGACAAGAGCTCACGACGAGTCCAGTTTGAACCGGATGAACGCGTCGGAAAAAATAAAAACAAAACCGAAAACAAAAACAAAAATATAACAGCCAAATCGGATGACGATTCGATTGGCACGGGTACAGCAGCCAATAAAACGGGTACAATGACCACAAGCTGGACCTCGCGTCTAGCAAAGACCCTACAACCAAAAACGGAATACCCCGTATCTACCAAACATAAGAGCGATGTGGCTCCTATTGTTTTAACGACCATCCAATACATTCAAGGCATTCCTGTAAAAACAACAAAAACAATGCTTGCCCTACTCGACAGCGGCAGCACAACAACCCTCATCAACAAAAGGGCACTTCCCTTTGGAGTTCTACCAATTCAATCCAAAACAAAAACCATCACAACCACAGCCAATGGATCATTTGACACCTCGTTGTTTGTCGTAATGAAGAATCTCAAGCTACAAGAATTTGGGAACACAACAATCGAGCGTTGTGAGGCCAGATTATTTGAATCCAAATCATGCAGATATGATATTATCTTTGGTCGAGACTTTCTATGCAGCACCAATATCAACTTGTTATTTGAATCCAGCATGGTTCAATGGAACAAACGACAAATCCCAATGCGCGAAACAGCCAGTTTTGATATTACTCCAGATCTGCAAGAAGCATATTTCCAAGCATTACTGGAGGAATCCATTGATTCCGAGCTATTTGTGCATGATGCAGTATCTTCATCACCTGTCATCCTTGACAGAGCATATGAAGCTACGGATCCAACATCAGTGGCAGAACAGCAATCGCATATGACAGTATTAGAAAAACAACAATTCCAAGCTGTCCTATCCAAATATCCAAACGTTTTCAATGGCAAATTAGGAAAATATCCACACAAGAAAATCTCACTCAAACTGAAGCCCGATGCCAAGCCAGTCCACAAGAAGCCATATGCAGTCGCATACAAACGCGAAGAACTATTCAAAAGGGAGCTCCAGAATCTGGTAGATGATGGGGTCCTCAAAAGATGTGATGGCCCAGCTGAATGGGCATTTCCTACTTTTATCATTCCAAAGAAGGATAACAGGGTCCGTTGGGTATCAGATTTTCGAGAACTCAATGAACTGCTAGTCAGAAGACCATATCCAATACCAAGAATTCAGGACATCATGCATCGACGCGGCAAATACACCCATTTCACCAAAATTGACCTGTCTATGCAATACTACTGTTTTGAATTGGATGAACCAAGCAAGAAACTATGCACGATTGTCACCCCATATGGCTGCTATGAATACCAAAGGCTGCCAATGGGCGTGAAAATCTCTCCAGATGTCGCGCAACAACTCATGGAAGATATTTTGCAAGGTACGGATTGTACAGTATATATTGATGATATTGGAATCTGGACAAATGGCACCTTCAGCCACCACATGCAAACAGTGGACACAATTCTGCATCGACTGAATGAAAATGGTCTCAAGTGCAACCCTCTCAAATGTGACTGGGCTGTACAGGAAACTGACTTCCTCGGATTTTGGATGACTCCAGAAGCCGTGAAACCTTGGAAGAAGAAAATTGAAGCTATTCTGAGAATGGACAGACCCAAAACAATCACTCAAGTCAAGTCCTTTCTAGGCGCTGTTGGTTACTACCGGGACATGTGGCCAAGAAGATCACATGTCCTCTCCCCTTTGTTTGAACTCACGGGAACCCCAAAGAAGACTGCCAATGGGCAGACCAAAACAACAACAAGGTCGGCCTTCACATGGGGGCTGGCGCAGGAAAGAGCCTTTGAAGAAATGAAAGCCATGATAGCAAGTGACGCGCTGAACACATACCCAGATCTGAATCTCCCATTTGATATCTACACAGATGCATCAGATCTACAACTTGGCGCAGCGATCCTACAAAAGGGAAAACCAATTGCTTATTGGTCCAAAAAGCTGAATGCAGCTCAGAAGAATTATACTACGACAGAAAAGGAACTACTTGCAATAGTCTTGTGTTGCAAGGAATACAGGAAACTATTATTAGGCTGTGAACTCAACATTTACACAGACCACAAGAATCTCACCTTCAAAACCCTCTCTCCACAACGGGTACTCAGATGGAATCTCTTTCTCCAAGAATACAACCTCAAGTGGCACTATGTGGAAGGACCCAAGAATGTCCTCGCGGATGCATTCTCAAGATTACCCAGGATGGATCCACCTACAGTGGGGGAGAAACAGAAGCAAGGCAAAGGAACTTTAATCGATTTTCTCAAGTTAGACGTCCCTGAACAAGCAGATGAAGAGCTTTTTCTACAAGAATTCCCAGAGGTATTCCCAAACCTATGCCATGACGCAGACGATGAATTATATTCATGTCTACTGAACAATGAGTGTCTGGTCAACCTGCCAACACTCCAGGAGATGGAATGCCCAGTGAATTACACCAACATCGCTCAACACCAACAAAACGATGAGACGCTACCAGCCAAGCTACAATTACCAACCTTCTTCAAACAACAACTTGGTAATCAAGAAATTGCATGCTACTCCAAAGCAGAAACCAGAGAAGAATGGAAAATCTACATTCCAACCTCCCTTGCTCCACAACTACTCAAGTGGTACCATCTACTATTAGGGCACTGTGGATCCACCAGGCTCAACCAAACAATAGCATCCAGGTTCCACGTGGAACGCCTTACCAAGCTATGCCAAGAATACGTATGCCCGGACGATTGCATCAAGTACAAGAGCAGAAATGCTAGTTATGGATTGCTGGCGCCCAAGCAAGCGCCATTGGCACCATTCAGTGAAGTACATGTGGATCTGATTGGACCATGGAAAGTAACAGCCCAAGGAAAAGTCTACAACTTCAAGGCTCTCACGTGCATTGACCCAGTTACCAACTTGCTGGAAATCATTCGCATCAGAGATAAATCAAGTCAACATGTCTCCAACCAGTTCACCAACTGCTGGTTATCCAGATATCCAAGGCCAGTCAAGTGTGTCTATGATAATGGTGGAGAATTCCTAGGCCACGAATTCCAAAATACACTGGCAGCCTATGGAATTGAGGGTGTAGCTACCACAGTCAAAAATCCTCAGAGCAATGCCGTCTGCGAAAGGGTTCATCATACCATTGCAGACACCCTACGCATATTAGTACATGTGAATCCGCCTCAAACCAACACACAGGCCACACAGCTCATGGACAATGCATTAGCCACTTGCATGCACGCCACCAGATGCGCAATCAATGCATCTATGGGCTCATCTCCAGGAGCCCTGGTGTTCAACAGGGACATGCTATTGGACATACCACTCACATCCAATCTCATTGCGCTACAACAAATTCGACAACAGGGCATCAACATGAATCTCCTGCGACAGAATGCCAAGCGCATCAAGCATGTTTTCAAGGTTGATGATAAGGTATGGATGAAAGAACCAGATCCAGACAAATTACAACCTCAGAAGAAAGGCCCATATCAAATTGTGCAAGTACATACCAATGGCACAGTAAAACTGAGGCTGTCTCCAAATGTCACGGAAACAGTCAACATTCGAAAGCTGACACCATACAAAGAACATCCAGAACAAGATGAACCGGCAAACAATGATCTAGACATGCAAGAAGTCTAGTAACGAAACAGGATCCTCAAGTCACTCATTGGGGGACTCTGTAACGTAAGCTACGTACGACGAAGCTACGTACTACGATCTACCGTACAAGTCGTACTATCCAAAGATACCATTCGAAGGATACGGACGATCGAACTAATGAGACTTGGGACCACTCTAAGAATCATTAAGTAGCGAGGCATTATTTGTATACAATGGTATACCGATACCAGGCCGGCGCACGATTCATATCACAACACTCTATGTGAATATCCACGAGCGATCGAAGCCAGCAGGGCACGATCGAAGCCAGCATGGCCCGATCGCTCATTATTTTATCTGTTAAGTTTCCATCCATTTTCGTAAAGTATTAATCCATTCATAATTATCACTCCTACTCAATTCTACCCCTAGTGTGTTACACCAATTCGATCCTGTGACCTCATTTGCTCAGCCACTAACCCACCCACACTATGGAATCATTGACTTGAGTCATGAAAATGAATCATATAATTGAATCAAAATTGAATCACAGAATTGAACCATAGACTTGTATCATGGAATTGAATCATGGATTGGAATCATGGATTGGAAGCATGGATTGGAATTATGGATTTGAATTATGGATTAGAATCATAGACTTGGATTGATGAATTGATTCATAGATCTGAGGCATGGAATGGAATCATTTACTTGAGTCATGAAAATGAATCATATATTTGACTCATAGACCTGACTCATAGACTTGAATCAAAATTGAGTAGTAGAATTGAATAATATAATTCAATTACGTATATTGTATTGTATCATAGACTTGTATGATGGAATTGAATCATGGAATTAAATTGTGGATTGGATTCATAGACTCAGGTTTTTTAGTAAACACGTGAAATCAGGAAGCAGGGAATTTTGAAAATGAGGTAGGGAGTTCTGAACGTACCGCGCCATATCCCGCAGGGGGTAGAGAAACAGTTCTCAGATGTAGACTTGATTGAAAATTGAATCAGAGAATTGAATCATAGACTTGTATCATGGAATTGAGTCAAAGAATTGAATCACCAATAAATTGAAATTAGAAAAATAGTTTCTTTCAACCCCTAATAAAATTAAAAAAAAATAGTTTCTCTTGAACCAAAATTGAAAAAATAGTTTCTTTCACCCCCTCAAAAATGAAGTATGACTCAAGCATGGTATGTAGTATGAGTATGTACTGGATCTAAGAACAAATCTTTTGAAAAACTAAAAAGTGAAAAAAATGGTTTCTTTCACCCCTTCAAAAATGAACTATGACTCAAGCAAGGTATGTAGTATGAGTATGTACTGGATCTAAGAACAAATGCAGTCATCATACATCTACTTTAATCGTTGTTGTGATACGGTACATACCAGTATTTTGTAATTATTGGCAGCTCGTACCGGTATATTAAATTCCTTTCGTGTCCACCAGTACCAAAGCTACATGACGGCAGTTGTTCTATTCGTACGAATCAATGAGTCCCCTATCAACTCAATTGGAACTGCTATCAGAACTATCTTTGTCTGAACTGGATACATAATATGAATAGATAATCAAGTTGATTTAAGGTTGGGGATGGGCAGGATTTGTAAGTTCGGTCTTTGACGAACGAGTTATATTTTGATTAGGGACTGGAAAGATTTCCACTGTGCAAAAATTGGTGGATTTTTGCGTTGACGATTGAATTATATTTTGGTCGGGGGTCGGAAGAATTTGCACTGTCTTCAAATCAGGTGGGTTTTTTGGTTGATTACTGAGTTATATTTTGGTCGGGGATCGGCAGGATTTGCACTGTGTTCAAATATGGTTGGTTTTTTGGTTCACGATTGAATTATATTTTGGTCGGGGGTCAGAAGAATTTGCACTGTCTTCAAATCAGGTGGGTTTTTTGGTTGATAACTGAGTTATATATTGCTCGGGGATCGGCAGGATTTGCACTGTGTTCAAATATGGTTGGTTTTTTGGTTCACGATTGAATTATATTTTGGTCGGGGGTCGGAAGAATTTGCACTGTCTTCAAATCAGGTGGGTTTTTTTTTTTATTACTGAGTTCTATTTTGGTCGGGGATCGGCAGGATTTGCACTGTGTTCAAATATGGTTGGTTTTTTGGTTCACGATTGAATTATATTTTGGTAAGAGACTGGAAAGATTTGCACAGTGTTAATTGGCGGGATTTGCACTGTGCTAAAATCTTGTTGGTTTTTGAATTGATGACTGAATTGTATTTTGGTTAGGGACTGGAGAGATTTGCACTGTGTTCAAATCTGGTGAGTTTTAGGGTTGACGATTTAATTATATTTTGGTTCGGGACTGAAAACATTTGCACTGTGTTCAAATCTGGTTGGTTTTTGGGTTGATGGCTGAGTTATATTTTAGTCGACGATTGGCAGGATTTGCACTGTGCTAAAATCTTGTGGGTTTTTGTGTTGGGTTCATGACTGAGTTATATTTTAGTCGGGAATTGGCAGGATTTGCACTGTGTCTAAATCTGGTGGGTTTTAGTAAGGACGATTTAATTATATTTTGGTTCGGGACTGAAACGATTTTCACTGTGTTCAAATCTGGTTGGTTTTTGGGTCCATCACTGCGTTATATTTTAGTCGGGGACTGGCAGGATTTGCACTGCGCTAAAATCTTGTGTGTTTTTGGGTTGATGACTGCGTTATATTTTGATCGGGGATCCGCAGGATTTGCACTGTGCTCACATCTGGTTGGTTTTTGGGTTGATGACTGAGTTATATTTTAGTCGGGAATTGGCAGGATTTGCACTGTGCTAAAATCTGGTGGGTTTTTGGGTTGATGACTCAGTTATATTTTAGTCGGGAATTGGCAGGATTTGCACTGTGTTCAAATCTGGTTGGTTTATGGGTTGATGACTGTGTTATATTTTAGTCGGGGATTGGAAAGAATTGCACAATGCTAACATCTGGTTGGTTTTTGGGTTGATGACTGAGTTATATTTTAGTCGGGAATTGGCAGGATTTGCACTGTGCTAAAATCTGGTGGGTTTTTGAATTGATGACTTTTAGTCGGGAATTGGCAGGATTTGCACTGTGCTAAAATCTGGTTGGTTTTTGGGTTGATGTCTGAGTTATATTTTAGTCGGGAATTGGCAGGATTTGCACTGTGCTAAAATCTTGTGTGTTTTTGAATTGATGACTGAGTTATATTTTGGATAGGGACTGGAAAGATTTGCACTGTGTCTAAATCTGGTGGGTTTTATGGTTGAAGATTTAATTATATTTTGGTTAGGGACTGAAAAGATTTGCACTGTGTTCAAATCGGGTTGGTTCATGGGTTGATGACTGAGTTATATTTTAGTCGGGTATTGCAAGGATTTGCACTGTGCTAAAATCTGGTGGGTTTTTGGGTTGATGACTGAGTTGTATTTTAGTGGGGAATTGGCAGGATTTGCACTGTGCTAAAATCTGGTATGTTTTTGGGTTGATGACTGCGTTATATTTTAGTCGGGGATTGGCAGGATTTGCACTGTGCTAAAATCTGGTTGGTTTTTGAATTGATGACTGAATTATATTTTGGTTAGGTACTGAAAAGATTTGCACTGTGTTCAAATCGGGTTGGTTTTTGGGTTGATGACTGAGTTATATTTTAGTCGGGAATTGGCAGGATTTGCACTGTGCTAAAATCTGGTGGGTTTTTGGGTTGATGACTGAGTTATATTTTAGTCGGGAATTGGCAGGATTTGCACTGTGTTCAAATCTGGTTGGTTTTTGGGTTGATGACTGTGTTATATTTTAGTCGGGGATTGGAAAGATTTGCACAATGCTAACATCTGGTTGGTTTTTGGGTTGATGACTGTGTTATATTTTAGTCGGGAATTGGCAGGATTTGCACTGTGCTAAAATCTGGTTGGTTTTTGAATTGATGACTTTTAGTCGGGAATTGGCAGGATTTGCACTGTGCTAAAATCTGGTTGGTTTTTGGGTTGATGTCTGAGTTATATTTTAGTCGGGAATTGGCAGGATTTGCACTGTGCTAAAATCTTGTGTGTTTTTTAATTGTATTTTGGTTCGGGACTGAAAAGATTTGCACTGTGTTCAAATCTGGTTGGTATTCGGGTTGATTACTGAGTTATATTTTAGTCGGGGATTGGCAGGATTTGGAATGTGCTAAAATCTGGTTGGTTTTTGGGTTGATGACTGCGTTATATTTTAGTACAATGCTAAAATCTGGTGGGTTTTTGAGTTATTGACTGAGTTATATTTTAGTCGGGAATTGGCAGGATTTGCACTGTGCTAAAATCTGGTTGGTTTTTGAATTGATGACTGAATTATATTTTGGTTAGGGACTGAAAAGATTTGCACTGTGTTCAAATCTGGTTGGTTTTTAGGTTGATGACTGAGTTATATTTTAGTCGGGGAATTAGCAGGATTTGCACTGTGCTAAAATCTGGTTGGTTTTTGAATTGATGACTGAATTATATTTTGGTTAGGGACTGAAAAGATTTGCACTGTGTTCAAATCAGGTTGTTTTTTTGGGTTATTGACTGAGTTATATTTTAGTCGGGAATTGGCAGGATTTGCACTGTGCTAAAATCTGGTTGGTTTTTGAATTGATGACTAAATTATATTTTGGTTAGGGACTGAAAGATTTGCACTGTGTTCAAATCAGGTTGGTTTTTGGGTTGATGACTGTGTTATATTTTAGTCGGGAATTGGCAGGATTTGCACTGTGTTCAAATCTGGTTGGTTTTTGAATTGATGACTGAATTATATTTTGGTTAGGGACTGAAAAGATTTGCACTGTGTTCAAATCTGGTTGGTTTTTGGGTTGATGACTGAGTTATATTTTAGTCAGGGATTGGCAGGATTTGCACTGTGCTAAAATCTGGTGGGTTTTTGAGTTATTGACTGAGTTATATTTTAGTCGGGAATTGGCAGGATTTGCACTGTGCTAAAATCTGGTTGGTTTTTGAATTGATGACTGAATTATATTTTGGTTAGGGACTGAAAAGATTTGCACTGTGTTCAAATCTGGTTGGTTTTTAGGTTGATGACTGAGTTATATTTTAGTCGGGGATTGGCAGGATTTGCACTGTGCTAAAATCTGGTTGGTTTTTGAATTGATGACTGAAATATATTTGTGTTAGGGACTGAAAGATTTGCACTGTGTTCAAATCAGGTTGGTTTTTGGGTTGATGACTGAGTTATATTTTAGTCGGGAATTGGCAGGATTTGCACTGTGCTAAAATCTGGTTGGTTTTTGAATTGATGACTGAATTATATTTTGGTTAGGGACTGAAAAGATTTGCACTGTGTTCAAATCTGGTTGGTTTTTGGGTTGATGACTGTGTTATATTTTAGTCGGCAATTGGAAAGATTTGCACAATGCTAACATCTGGTTGGTTTTTGAGTTGATGACTGAGTTATATTTTAGTCGGGAATTGGCAGGATTTGCACTGTGCTAAAATCTGGTTGGTTTTTGAATTGATGACTTTTAGTCGAGAATTGGCAGGATTTGCACTGTGCTAAAATCTGGTTGATTTTTGGGTTGATGTCTGAGTTATATTTTAGTCGGGAATTGGCAGGATTTGCACTGTGCTAAAATATTGTGTGTTTTTTAATTATATTTTGGTTAGGGACTGAAAAGATTTACACTGTGTTCAAATCTGGTTGGTATTCGGGTTGATTACTGAGTTATATTTTAGTCGGGGATTGGCAGGATTTGGAATGTGCTAAAATCTGGTTGGTTTTTGGGTTGATGACTGCGTTATATTTTAGTCGGGAATTGGCAGGATTTACACAATGCTAAAATCTGGTGGGTTTTTGAGTTATTGAATGAGTTATATTTTAGTCGGGAGTTGGCAGGATTTGCACTGTGCTAAAATCTGGTTGGTTTTTGAATTGATGACTGAATTATATTTTGGTTAGGGACTGAAAAGATTTGCATTGTGTTCAAATCTGGTTGGTTTTTGATTGATGACTGAGATATATTTTAGTCGGGGATTGGCAGGATTTGCACTGTGCTAAAATCTGGTTGGTTTTTGAATTGATGACTGAATTATATTTTCGGTTAGGGACTGAAAAGATTTGCATTGTGTTCAAATCGGGTTGGTTTTTGGGTTGATGACTGCGTTATATTTTAGTACAATGCTAAAATCTGGTGGGTTTTTGAGTTATTGACTGAGTTATATTTTAGTCCGGGATTGGCAGGATTTGCACTGTGCTAAAATATGGTGGGTTTTTGAATTGATGACTGAATTATATTTTGGTTAGGGACTGAAAAGATTTGCACTGTGTTCAAATCTGGTAGGTTTTTGGGTTGATGACTGTGTTATATTTTAGTCGGGGATTGGCAGGATTTGGAATGTGCTAAAATCTGGTTGGTTTTTGGGTTGATGACTGCGTTATATTTTAGTTAGGGACTGGAAAGATTTGCACTGTGTCTAAATCTTGTGGGTTTTTAGGCTTGACGATTTAATCATGTTGGTTTTTGGGTTTATTACTTAGTTATATTTTGGTCGGGGATTGGCAGGATTTGGACTGTGCTTAATTATGGTGATTTTTGGTTGATGACTGAGTTATATTTTGGTTAGGGACTGGACAGATTTGCACTGTGCGAAAATAGGGTGGGTTTTTGTATTGATGACTAAGTTTTATTTTGGTCGTGGACTTGCAGGATTTGCACAGTGCTCAAAACTAGTGGATTTTTGGGTTCGTGACTGAGTTATATTTTAATCGTAGTATTTCTTACCATAGCTTTACTGACACATACTTTTTGGTCAGGGACTGGCAGGATTTGCACTGTGTTCAAATCTCATGGGTTTTTGGGTTGACAATTGAATTATATTTTGGATAGGGACTGGCAGGATTTGCACTGCGCTAAAATCTTGTGTGTAATTTGGGTTGATGACTGAGTTATATTTTAGTCAGGGATTGGCAGGATTTGCACTGTGCTAAAATCTGGTGGGTTTTTGAGTTATTGACTGAGTTATATTTTAGTCGGGAATTGGCAGGATTTGCACTGTGCTAAAATCTGGTTGGTTTTTGAATTGATGACTGAATTATATTTTGGTTAGGGACTGAAAAGATTTGCATTGTGTTCAAATCTGGTTGGTTTTTAGGTTGATGACTGAGTTATATTTTAGTCGGGGATTGGCAGGATTTGCACTGTGCTAAAATCTGGTTGGTTTTTGAATTGATGACTGAAATATATTTGTGTTAGGGACTGAAAGATTTGCACTGTGTTCAAATCAGGTTGGTTTTTGGGTTGATGACTGAGTTATATTTTAGTCGGGAATTGGCAGGATTTGCACTGTGCTAAAATCTGGTTGGTTTTTGAATTGATGACTGAATTATATTTTGGTTAGGGACTGAAAAGATTTGCACTGTGTTCAAATCTGGTTGGTTTTTGGGTTGATGACTGTGTTATATTTTAGTCGGGAATTGGAAAGATTTGCACAATGCTAACATCTGGTTGGTTTTTGAGTTGATGACTGAGTTATATTTTAGTCGGGAATTGGCAGGATTTGCACTGTGCTAAAATCTGGTTGGTTTTTGAATTGATGACTTTTAGTCGAGAATTGGCAGGATTTGCACTGTGCTAAAATCTGGTTGATTTTTGGGTTGATGTCTGAGTTATATTTTAGTCAGGAATTGGCAGGATTTGCACTGTGCTAAAATATTGTGTGTTTTTTAATTATATTTTGGTTAGGGACTGAAAAGATTTACACTGTGTTCAAATCTGGTTGGTATTCGGGTTAGTTACTGAGTTATATTTTAGTCGGGGATTGGCAGGATTTGGAATGTGCTAAAATCTGGTTGGTTTTTGGGTTGATGACTGCGTTATATTTTAGTCGGGAATTGGCAGGATTTACACAATGCTAAAATCTGGTGGGTTTTTGAGTTATTGAATGAGTTATATTTTAGTCGGGAGTTGGCAGGATTTGCACTGTGCTAAAATCTGGTTGGTTTTTGAATTGATGACTGAATTATATTTTGGTTAGGGACTGAAAAGATTTGCATTGTGTTCAAATCTGGTTGGTTTTTGATTGATGACTGAGATATATTTTAGTCGGGGATTGGCAGGATTTGCACTGTGCTAAAATCTGGTTGGTTTTTGAATTGATGACTGAATTATATTTTGGTTAGGGACTGAAAGATTTGCACTGTGTTCAAATCAGGTTGGTTTTTGGGTTGATGACTGAGTTATATTTTAGTCGGGAATTGGCAGGATTTGCACTGTGCTAAAATCTGGTTGGTTTTTGAATTGATGACTTTTAGTCGGGAATTGGCAGGATTTGCACTGTGTTCAAATCTGGTTGGTTTTTGGGTTGATGTCTGAGTTATATTTTAGTCGGGGATTGGCAGGATTTGCAGTGTGCTAAAATCTGGTGGGTTTTAGGGTTGATGACAGAGTTGTATTTTAGTGGGGAATTGGCAGGATTTGCACTGTGCTAAAATCTGGTTTGTTTTTGGGTTGATGACTGCGTTATATTTTAGTCAGGGATTGGCAGGATTTTCACTGTGCTAAAATCTGGTGGGTTTTAGGGTTGATGACTGAGTTATATTTTAGTCGGGAATTGGCAGGATTTGCACTGTGTTCAAATCTGGTTGGTTTTTGGGTTGATGACTGCGTTATATTTTAGTCGGGGATTGGCAGGATTTGCACTGTGCTAAAATCTGGTTGGTTTTTGAATTGATGACTGAATTATATTTTCGTTAGGGACTGAAAAGATTTGCATTGTGTTCAAATCGGGTTGGTTTTTGGGTTGATGACTGCGTTATATTTTAGTACAATGCTAAAATCTGGTGGGTTTTTGAGTTATTGATTGAGTTATATTTTAGTCCGGGATTGGCAGGATTTGCACTGTGCTAAAATCTGGTTGGTTTTTGAATTGATGACTGAATTATATTTTGGTTAGGGACTGAAAAGATTTGCACTGTGTTCAAATCTGGTTGGTTTTTGGGTTGATGACTGTGTTATATTTTAGTCGGGGATTGGAATGATTTGCACAATGCTAAAATCTGGTGGGTTTTTGGGTTGATGACTGTGTTATATTTTAGTCGGGAATTGGCAGGATTTGCACTGTGCTAAAATCTTGTGAGTTTTGAATTGATGACTTTTAGTCGGGAATTGGCAGGATTTGCACTGTGCTAAAATCTGGTTGTTTTTTGGGTTGATGTCTGAGTTATATTTTAGTCGGGAATTGGCAGGATTTGCACTGTGCTAAAATCTGGTTGGTTTTTGAATTGATGACTGAATTATATTTTGGTTAGGGACTGAAAAGATTTGCACTGTGTTCAAATCAGGTTGGTTTTTGGGTTGATGACTGAGTTATATTTTAGTCGGGAATTGGCAGGATTTGCACTGTGCTAAAATCTGGTTGGTTTTTGTTGAATTGATGACTGAGTTAAATTTTGGTTAGGGACTGAATATATTTGCACTGTGTCTAAATCTGGTTGGTTTTAGGGTTGACGATTTAATTATATTTTGGTTAAGGACTGGAAAGATTTGTACAGTGCTAAAATCTGGTAGGTGTTTGGGTTGATGACTGAGTTATATTTTAGTCGGGAATTGGCAGGATTTGCACTGTGCTAAAATCTGGTTGGTTTTTGAATTGATGACTGAGTTATATTTTAGTTAGGGACTGGAAAGATTTGCACTGTGTTCAAATCAGGTTGGTTTTTGGGTTGATGACTGAGTTATATTTTAGTCGGGAATTGGCAGGATTGGCACTGTGCTAAAATCTGGTGGGTTTTTGTGTTGATGACTGAGTTGTATTTTAGTGGAGAATTGGCAGGATTTGCACTGTGCTAAAATCTGGTTGGTTTTTGGGTTGATGACTGAGTTATATTTTAGTCGGGAATTGGCAGGATTTGCACTGTGCTAAAATCTGGTTGGTTTTTGTTGAATTGATGACTGAGTTAAATTTTGGTTAGGGACTGGAAAGATTTGCACTGTGTCTAAATCTGGTGGGTTTTAGGGTTGACGATTTAATTATATTTTGGTTCGGGACTGAAAAGATTTGCACTGTGTTCAAATCTGGTTGGTTTTCGGGTTGATGACTGAGTTATATTTTAGTCGGGGATTGGCAGGATTTGGAATGTGCTAAAATATGGTGGGTTTTTGGGTTGATGACTGTGTTATATTTTAGTCGGGGACTGGCAGGATTTGCACAGTGCTAAAATCTGGTAGGTTTTTGGGTTGATGACTGAGTTATATTTAAGTCGGGAATTGGCAGGATTTGCGCTGTGCTAAAATCTGGTTGGTTTTTGAATTGATGACTGATTTATATTTTAGTTAGGGACTGGAAAGATTTGCACTGTGTCTAAATCTTGTGGGTTTTTAGGCTTGACGATTTAATCATGTTGGTTTTTGGGTTTATTACTTAGTTATATTTTGGTCGGGGATTGGCAGGATTTGGACTGTGCTTAATTATGGTGATTTTTGGTTGATGACTGAGTTATATTTTGGTTAGGGACTGGACAGATTTGCACTGTGCGAAAATAGGGTGGGTTTTTGTATTGATGACTAAGTTTTATTTTGGTCGTGGACTTGCAGGATTTGCACAGTGCTCAAACCTAGTGGATTTTTGGGTTCGTGACTGAGTTATATTTTAATCGTAGAATTTCTTACCATAGCTTTACTGACACATACTTAAAATACATACAAACACTATGTACTCAACAACTCCACAGGGCCCCTGCAAAGCACTAATCTACATACTAAGGTCTGTCTCGCTGCAATCTGAATAAGTTACAGCAAGAAGAGATCTGGCGTCTCCCTAGCTTCGCCTGTAGTCCGATTATCCGTTGCGAAAGTATCCAAACACATTTATCACGCGTAGAGTGCAATCGTTCGTCTACTAACACACTAACGCAGCATTGCTGTTCCTCAGAAGCCTTTGAATCAGTCTCTCAACGAATCGGATTCAGAAGGAAAATAATACAAAGACATAGTGATCCAGACTTCTTTTGGAAAGATTTTACCCTCGAGAGGCCCATCGTATGTACCGGAAGTCTTCTGTTTCTTGTTGTTGCCGGATTTCTTGTTGGAGGAGGAGTTGCCTTTGGTGTTGCGTTTGTTACCCCTTTTTCCCTTGAAGGAAGAGATATTTCTCTGACTGCCTTTACGACTGGCTTGCATCTTCTTGATACCAAGCGCTTGAGTGAAGTGAGCAGCTGCTTTGTCGAAGTTGTTGTACATACCCCCTCCTTTGTTTAGGACCAATTGGACTGCGATTTCAAGCCTTGGGTCCGATATGGAGTGACAGAAGTCAGTAACAAATTGATCTTCAGGTGGGAAGGCCTTGTGCCGCAGCAGGAACTCCTTTGCATCGTACCACCGCCTCTTGTGTTTGTCGAAACTGTAATTCTTGGTATCCCCAGAGTAGGTAGAACTCTGTAGGAAGGCCCTCTTTTCTTCTATGAGAAGTCTGATATTTGTCGATTTGTATGCTTGGGAGTATAGGGTGAAGTATGCCTTCCTTCCATCTCCTTCAGAGCCGAGTCCTTGAATGTAGGACCAACCGGGACCCGCCCCTACCAGCTTGAATAAGATTCCCCATAGTGTGTTGTTGTCCTTGGTCCAGTGAGACCCTGAATGAATCGTGCACCGTATAGAATACTCAGTCCAGTCAGCATACCTGTCTGTCGGAGCAGATCCAACGGTCCCCGCCCTTTCAGCATCGCTTACTATGGAGTCCTTCCGGATCGTTTAGAGTAGAGATGTTTTAATGACACCCCTTTTATGTCGGAGATATTCCCGGAATTGCTCATCAAATTCCTTGAATTTTGACATTGCTGTGAGTGGCTCCAGGAGAGTCAAGTCCCCAGCAGCCGTGTTGCTGTCGTCTTCCTTCAGAGACTTGAGGCGCGCGCGAGTCTTGGCCTCTGCTTCTGGATCAGCCATCCAGTCAACCGGAGTAGCGGTGGCCCCAATGAGAGGCTGAAATTCAATCCAAGCCACAAACAACTTGAGCCGGTCCCCAAAGACCCTCCTGACATACACTTGTTTGGGGTCCGGGCAGTAGTTGTGTTTGGTCTTGTTGACACCATTCACCGGGAATTTGATAGCGGATTCGTCCATGTCTCGTAGGGAGTCAGTACTGCTGTATCCAGTCCAAAAGAGCTTGTCTGCGGTAATCCGGTTCAATCCGAAAGATTCCAGAATCTCCCTGAACACTATCTCAGTTGGAGTTAGAGACCTTTCCCCTGCATATCCGGGGATTCCCTCCAGCCGCTCAGCGCGTTCAATCGCGTCTTGAACCTTTTGTGTGAGTGCCGGAGCCCGGCTGGTGTCCATCATGGTCCCGCTGTGAAACCAAGATTGGCAGGAACGTCTGGTCAATCGTCGGCAGGTCCGTCAGCTGCCGGATTGGCGGCTGCAATGTTGTTGTTACGTTGGTTCTGTCGAGCTGCTCTTCCTCTCGCCATGGTTAGTAGTTTGCTCCTGGAGTAGTTATTTGCTTGTTCTGGGAGTGATATATGAATGATTTTCTGAGGAGAATTAGTAGTATTTCTGTATAATCACTCTCCACACGGTATCACTAGTAGTAATATTTTCTAGTGGTTTCTCCGAGCAAAATTCTACAAACGTTTCTATTCCGATCGTAAATCCCTCGGTTGCCCTATACTTAGGCGAACCGTTCGGGTTCCGATCCTGAATCGGGGCTGTTGATTTGGCTTCTGACTGCTTTTGCTGGCCGTTGGATTGATTCCTGTAGGGGTTATAAATTTTTCTTGCCGTTGAATTTAATTGTGTGGGAATTTGTTGGCTGTTTTGAATTGGCTCGCTCCTTGTTCCCGCAGGAATCGGGGCCGTTGGGTTGTTTCCCCCAGGAATTGGGACCGTTGGTTTGTTTTCCCGTTATTTTATGGCTACTAGTTCAGATCCCTCTAATGAGTGGGAGTTGAAATTGCTCTAGAATAATTCAACTGCCCTCTCCGTGTAGCGGCTAGGAACAGCTTAGTGCACACGTCTGTACGCTGTCCCGCCTTGTGGTAGTATCTTACTTACTCGTACAAAGGGCTTGAGCCCTCCCCACGGTGCTCAGTTAGTCCCTAACTGTATTCACACCTACTACAAACCGCGAGGCCGTATGCCTCAAGTTGTTGGTGTTGTTGGGGCCGTTAGCTTGTTGCCGTTTCTATGCACACCTAGGTGTGTTACCAGTCCTCATCGTGTTGTTTGAGGCGCCATGTGGACCTCTTCCATGCTTGAATTGGGACACGTTTACATTTGAATGTAAAGACTGCGGCTGTTCTGGCCCCGGATTTGATACCTTGTATCGATGGCATTTGCTTTTCCCCCTAGGCCGTTATGTCGTTTGAGAGAAGCAAGAGATACTAGCTCAAGCCCGACTGCACTAGCGCCATTACCCATCTAAGTGCTCAAACATGGACATAGCCTTCAGGAGGGTATTTGATTAACCGGTGATCAGTCGGTAATCGGTCTCGCTTCTTCTATTGTCGTGTGAACCGCTGGAACACTCGTCTCTCATTGGAACGAAATGGAAAGCGTGGACAATTGTGTTGTTGATTACCATCGAGTTGATTCCGACTTTCATGTACCCGTAAAACCAACTACGCTATTTTGCATGAGTTATTACTAGTAGATACTAGTAATAAATTATTTTCACTAGTGCTTCATTATAATTCATTATTTCATTTTCTTTCCGACCAGCAAAACCAAAACCAACGTGTTAGGTGTTACTACTAACTAATCTTCGAATCGACAATCTACTCTACTAATCCTAATCTTCCAATCAACGATCGAACCAACCATGGAGGGAATTTCCAAGCAAGAAAAGATGGTTCGGGATCTTCTAGCCGAAGTACAACAAGAACACCAAGCCGAACTAGAACAAGAACAACGGAAAATGATTGTTTATCACGAGCAAGAGATTGCTCGACACAAACAAAATATTCGTAAGATTCTTGCAAGAACCAGCAATCATCCAGTTGTTACCAATGGAATTGTCGATCCACCTAGCAATCATCCAGTTGTTCCAAATGTAAACATCAATCCACCTTCCAGGTTATTGAAGAACGATTCAGATTTTGGTGGCGCCGACGGTATAGCTTCTGAAATTACTACGGATCTTCTTGCCATTAAACAGGAACCAGACCCTTAAGTGGAATAGCCCGCCTGGGGTGGATTAGACTTTGAGTTGGAGTTGGAGTTGGGATTTGAGTTGGAGTTGGAGGATTTGGGACGGAGCCCGTTATATGGTGGCAACATGTCGAGAAGATGAAAATAGTCATTCGTGCATAAGTTTTACACAAAATTGTGCTTGTCACAAAAAGAATATGATATCCTTAACCCTAAAATAGTTATTTTATTTGAGGAGTGACGAGATATTGTCTCGAAAGTAAAGGTGTGCGACGCGAGGTTTTTTAGTAGACACGCGACCTAAAAAGATAGGAAATTTTAAAAATAGGGTCAAGAATTTTAAAAATACCGGGCGGTAGCCCGCGGGGGGTAGAGAAACAGTTCTCGGACGCGAGTTCTACACTGAATTATGTAAGAATGTAAATGATGAGCGGATGAATCCACTCCACTAAAATCACTGTATCACTAATGTTTGCGCCGGCAATATCATCTTCCGGTGTATTTTCATCATGCCCTGTACACTGGTACATCAAGGGCTGGACCCGTGTACTTTGCCCCTGTAGAATACAGTACAGGTACGTAGGGACTTTGGAGAAGGGATTGGAGAAGATAGATACTTCTCCAGACACGTCACACATGATACTTCTCCAGCCATGTGGTAAATTCTCATTCCCACTCCAATTAGCCCTATTCCTGTAGAAGCACGACTGGCCATTCAACCGAGTCCAAACATTCTTGAATAAATATATGATACGGTAGAACATTGAGTGATTCCCACCACCATTTAGGGAATAAAAGACCAAATAATAGGTGCACTAAATGGATGAATATTTTCATTAACTGACGAATTTGGAACTTGGAATCTCTAAAATTAAAAACAGTAACTGTCTGTTTAATCACTACCCGCGCCACCTACCTGCCTCTTTTGGCAAGCAAGGCTGGCCGGCGAGAAGTATTTTATTCAATGGGCCTTTTGCTTCATTGTGATATATGGAATTAATGAGGTCCATTCCGATCCTGTATTGATTTTCATGATTGCAATAAGTAATTTACTTATGGACTCTTATATGTACTCATTTGAGTGCGCATATGGGTTCCGAGTGTTTACTTATGGATCTGTCTTTAATGATGCCTTGGTTTGAATAGTTTAACCTTTTTCTTTTGTAGCCTTAAGTGGAATTTGTTTTTACCACTTAACGACGCTAACAGAGGTGCACACGATTCAGCATGCGTTGGGTGACTGAAATATTTGATTTTAGTATAATTTTAAGATTCCGTTGGAGTTTATTTGGTGTTTATGCAGTCTGATTCCTACTTCGTGTCGATAGATTGCAGTAGAGGATTGCAGTAAAATTGATTAGATTCTAAAATTGTGAGCATTAGAATTAAGTTCTACCCGGACCGAATTGCACCTCTGTCGGTCCCTCTTTATGGGTCGTATATGCGTTGAGATGAATCGTATAAACAGTTATTTGCTTTGGCGGCTATCACGAGTAACTGGTTTAGTCTGTCTGTATGTACTTAACCGCGTGATTTCTAGAGTCCCCGTGTCTTCGTGGTAGTAACATGATACTAGTAGAAGATACCTATCCCGCGGGTCTCATTTTTTCATCGACCCCGTCTCGCCACATACACCTCATTGCTAGTTCAATTAGCCTGGTCCCACTCATTAGTTTAGTGAGTAAGTCCGCAATATTCGACTCGCCTGGCTCCTTTGCAATCCGGATAGTTCCTGCTGCTATGCACTCCCGTGCTTTGTGGTAAGCAACACTGTTGTGCTTCTTCTTACAAGGGCTTTCTGGTCGTGTAGTGTTCTTCACGACTGACTCATTGTCACAATAGATATTGGTAGGCCCTTCTATAGGTATGCCCATCATCCGTAGCTTGTATCTTAGCCCCTCTACCATCTCAATTGCTATCCTAAGCGCGACTATTTCCGAGCCAAATGTAGTATTATTTTCCTTCTGAATCCGATTCGTTGAGAGTCTGATTCAAAGGCTTCTGACGAACAGCAACGCTGCGTTAGTGTGTTAGTAGACGGACGATTGTACTCTACGCGTGACAATTGTGGTTGGATACTTTCGGCAACGGATAATCGGACTACAGGCGAGACTAGGGAAACGCCAGATCTCCTCTTGCTGTGACTTATTCAGATTGCAGCGAGACAGACCTTAGTATGTAGATTACAAGTAGTTGGTAGCAACTAGTGTGAATTTTGGGATATAAATCAGTTGAATGTTAAACGTATGAGCTAAGAGAGTAATCTTGCTGGAGAGCATGATATCTCTTTTAGTGCAGTGATGAATACAGTACACCGCTAATCATACAGCACTTTAGAATCACTGCTATCATGAGAAGCTTCCTTCTAATCGTACAGCACTGTAGAATCGCGTGCTATCATGAGAAGCTTTCTTCTAATCGTGATCACTGAAGCAGCTGTTACAGGAAGCTTCTTCGAACCTCCTTGAATATCGAAACACATGATTGGAGGTATCAAACGGCTATACCGGAACCAGGCAATTCACCTTGTTTTGGTCATGAAAACAAAAGAAATCTTGCTTCCGATCTTAAGTATTGAACTTCGATCGTGAAAACAGAAAAGAAATGGGCCTTCCCGGTCATTTTCCATAAGATATGAGCTGGATGCAGTCATCGAACATTCCAATTCGGTCGTGAACGAACCTTGCTTCTGATCTTAAGTATTGAACTTCGATCGTGAAAACAGAAAAGAAATGGGCCTTCCCGGTCATTTACCATAGATAGAAGAGTATTCCAATCCTGTTTACAGAAAGTATGGGCCTTCCTGGTCATTTGGTCTTCGAGAAGAATATTCCAATCCTGCTTACAGAGGTGCATATGACTCGGTCGGTATTATCATACCACTCCAGCTGTAGTACTGTAAATTACGTAGGAATCTATGTAAGTTCAAGTACCGATCTGTGGTTCCCTCTACATACGTACGAAAGGAATTTAATATGCCCCATCTTCTTGAACGTGATCAAGTGTATCACATAGCTCGAAAAGAAGAACAAGTAAATTTCGTGAGTACGTATGTGGAAGCAATTTAATATGCCCCATCTTCTTGCACGTGATCAAGTGTATCACATACTTCGGAAAGAAGATCGATTGATCGTAGTGGAGTGATCTTAGTGGAGCATCGATTCGGAGAATTGAATCGTATCAAAAGGATTCAATCGTAGAATTGATTGCAGACAAATTCATACCAATCTAGAAATGAATCGGATCGTAGAATCGAATCGGAGGATACGATTGATGAAGAATCGAATCGGAGGATGCGATTGATCAAATACAATCGTAACCAAAGCTTGAGCGAGGAATCTAATCGTAGATTTTGATGGATCTTGATCGTAGATTTGGATCAATCGTTGGATCAATCGGACCTTGATCGTAGATTTGGATCAATCGTTGGATCAATCGTAATCGAAAACGATCAATCGTAATCGAAGCTCAAATCGTAGTAATCGAAATGGAAACATAGAGTCGAATCTCCAAATCGAATCGGATCAATCGTAGAAACGTCAATCTACTCATTGTAGAATATGATCAAATCGTTGGATACTTGGAAACAGGTCATAGAAGGCAATCGCAGCTTGAGAATCCAGTCGTAGAATCGAAGCGTAGTATGCGGTTGCGTAGAATCGAATCATAGGAAATGATTGATCATATTCAACCGTATCGATCGAGTTGGGGAATCCGGACATGCCCCATATCAAGCAATGTCATCGTAAGTCC
This sequence comes from Pseudo-nitzschia multiseries, assembly GCA_037355745.1. Lineage (NCBI taxonomy): Eukaryota > Bacillariophyta > Bacillariophyceae > Bacillariales > Bacillariaceae > Pseudo-nitzschia > Pseudo-nitzschia multiseries. The sequence goes on from CM074788.1 coordinate 8,335,099, forward strand.
AATTAGCAACCAAGAGAGTAGCATGTAGGTGGTACAGCTTGAGCTTGATAGCATCACGATGCCGTTTGGTGAAGCACACAGCAGGCAAGTCGTAGGTCAAAGAATGTACCCCATAAATAGTAGCCTCCCGATTAGGGCAAGAAGGTACACCTGACTGTGAATAGACATGTACTGGGTTTGGAACGGCACTATGGTTGGCATGAACTGAGCGTGGAACAACACTATCCTTAGAAAATGCCCCAGATGGTGGAAGTTGCAATGAAGGAATGCAAGTACTGGGCTTGTGAGAAGAAAATTTCTTGGGTGACCGGTAGAATGTCACAGTAGCAGATTTAGGATGAAACGTCCATGCTGTATTAGCTGAAGGCTTAGGGGAAGGACGTGGGGAGTGACGCTTATGGTTCGGTGTAGAGAAAACATCACCAGGTGGAGTGTCTGGGTGGACAATAGGAATGGTTGAAGAGATTACTCGTTTGAATCGGACTGATTCAGTGCTGGGGAAATAAGTCCAAGTGTAGGATGGAGTATTTGTGGAAGCAGGGACGAGATCAGTATTGGGAAGGGCTAACTTATGCGGTTCAGGAGATCCAAGCGGGTTCTCATTGTTGGCAATAGTAGTAGAGATGGCAGGCGTTTCACAAGCAGGTTTAGGTGCTTGAGATGGGAAGGAAGCCGGTGCTTGAGGTGTAACAGAAACGTGTGCTGGAGGCATGACGAGAACAGGTACTGGAGGCGTTACGGAAGCAGATACCGAAGATGACACCGCCAGTAAGACTGGTGGTTTTGTCAAGCAAGGTTTAGCTTGTATGCTGGGTTGTGAGGCCAGAGGAACTTGAGCAGTGACATGTGGGAATGGTGCTAAACGAATTTTAGCAGTAGCCTTGTTTTGGATAGCAGCTATTCCAGGAGAGCGATTTCGATTATCGCAAAATGCAAGGAAAACATCCCGAGTGTACTGATGATGGTCATACCAGTTGCGGCCACCTCGAGAATTGATGAGAAATATAAGATCAACAAATGTGGTTAATGTTTGTTGATCGTCCATACTGATAGAACGATAGCCGGTCTGAACGTGGTATTCTAGGTCAGCAACATAACCATAATCAATGATAGTTGTAATAAACCTATCCCAGGTGGTTAAGCCTGCCAGAATGAGGGCTTCACATAGATGGTTACAAGCTTCCTGAGGAACATCCAGTGTTGCATGTAGGACGTGTGCAAGTTTCGAATCAAATGATGGAAACAGTGGTCTGAGATCAGGATCGTAAATGGACATAGTGGCACTATGGACTCGTATCAAAGAAAATTTGATATCTCTGTCAATATTGGAAGATAGAGGTCCAGGATGGTACCAGTACGTCCGCAACGAAATTTCGTTTCCTGTTGTTGTTGTTATTGATGATGACGAAACGCCGAAAGCCGGTGAAGATGCGATGTCGTCGGAGATTCGTTCGTGGAGTGCGCGGCGGTGAAGCAACAGAATTCGTTGTTTCGTCGTTGTAGAAAAAAGTCGTGTATGCTGTTGTTCTGGTGTGCGCAACGAAAATTCGGTCAATCAGTTATCGTCAATCGTTGTATCAAAGATTCTATCGTATGATCGTTTGTTGTCGATGCCGTTGCCGTGGCGGTGAAAACGACGAAAGTTCGTTTGTTGTAGAAACAATCGATCGATGGTAGTTTCCAAACGATGGCGTCGGCGGATAAGCGATTGTAGAATCGGTTATTGTTGATGTCGTCGTCGTTGTCGTTTACAGTGAAAATGAAGATCTTCGTCGTTGGGTGCGCCGTCGGCAATAGGTATTGTCGTCAGTCGCCGGCGAATACGTTATCACTGTCGGCGTCGGCGTCGGCGTCGGCGTTGACGTTGGTGTTGGCGTCTGCAGCAAAGAATCGATCGTAAGAACGAGTTTGCGACAGGCAATACGATGGTGTTTCCTTCCTGTATTTGCCAGTAAGCGGTGAATTGATCAAAGAATCAAATCGTAAGCATCCTACTAGTAGTGGGTCTGATAAGGCAATAATTGATGGAATAATTGCAGCCGGTGGTTTATGGTGCTTAGCACAATCAATTTTGGAGCGTGTCGGGATCCGAATACGAGATATGGTGTCACAGTGGGTGTGTCACCTAGATTGCGACGTGGAGAAATTGGAATCTGTCGGGTGAGAGATTCTTGGATGGAGAGATTGCTATTGGCGTGTCCAATACAATGGGCTTCTAATAAAGACTTCGGCGTGTCCGATTGGTGTCTTTCTTGTTGTGCGATCGGATCAGAGAACTATCGATCGTCGGCCGTAGTCGAGCGTTCGATGATCTGCTGTCGGATTCTCGTTGACTGTTCTGATTGTTATGCAAGCTGCCTGAGAGCTTGCGACTGTTAATCTATTATTTTCCTTCTGAATCCGATTCGTTGAGAGTCTGATTCAAAGGCTTCTGACGAACAGCAACGCTGCGTTAGTGTGTTAGTAGACGAACGATTGTACTCTACGCGTGACAATTGTGGTTGGATACTTTCGGCAACGGATAATCGGACTACAGGCGAGACTAGGGAAACGCCAGATCTCCTCTTGCTGTGACTTATTCAGATTGCAGCGAGACAGACCTTAGTATGTAGATTACAAGTAGTTGGTAGCAACTAGTGTGAATTTTGGGATATAAATCAGTTGAATGTTAAAAGTATGAGCTAAGAGAGTAATCTTGCTGGAGAGCATGATATCTCTTTTAGTGCAGTGATGAATACAGTACACCGCTAATCATACAGCACTGTAGAATCACTGCTATCATGAGAAGCTTCCTTCTAATCGTACAGCACTGTAGAATCGCGTGCTATCATGAGAAGCTTTCTTCTAATCGTGATCACTGAAGCAGCTGTTACAGGAAGCTTCTTCGAACCTCCTTGAATATCGAAACACATGATTGGAGGTATCAAACGGCTATACCGGAACCAGGCAATTCACCTTGTTTTGGTCATGAAAACAAAAGAAATCTTGCTTCCGATCTTAAGTATTGAACTTCGATCGTGAAAACAGAAAAGAAATGGGCCTTCCCGGTCATTTTCCATAAGATATGAGCTGGATGCAGTCATCAAACATTCCAATTCGGTCGTGAACGAACCTTGCTTCCGATCTTAAGTATTGAACTTCGATCGTGAAAACAGAAAAGAAATGGGCCTTCCCGGTCATTTACCATAGATAGAAGAGTATTCCAATCCTGTTTACAGAAAGTATGGGCCTTCCTGGTCATTTGGTCTTCGAGAAGAATATTCCAATCCTGCTTACAGAGGTGCATATGACTCGGTCGGTATTATCATACCACTCCAGCTGTAGTACTGTAAATTACGTAGGAATCTACGTAAGTTCAAGTACCGATCTGTGGTTCCCTCTACATACGTACGAAAGGAATTTAATATGTAGATGTCTCAACAGTTGTTTGCCTCTTGGAGAACCACAAAATAGGTGCTCTGTTAACAAAGATGATAACTCCTGTATGAGATCTTCTGGTAGCCTTGCATCCCGCATGATCCGCATCTACAAAACATGTGGTAATAACAGCCTTTCCTTTTGGCTCAGGCATATCTGGAGGCAGTAGCTCTTTGGCCTCTGGATAAAACTCACTCCAGTCGCACGACTGAAAATTTGACTCATCTACCTCAGGCATAGATGCATCGAACACCAACTTAGACTTGCTGTAATTCTTCAAGTATGCAAACAGGTGAAACAACTGGTTGAGATGGCCTTCCCTGGCTTGCGCGAGATATCGAGACATAAGTGACATGGGCATAATGATATCCAATCGACCGAGTTCACATATCCACCGGAGTATCCCAACTAAACCTTGATAGTAGTTTTGTTTCTCCAGATCGAGTTCTGGTGACGCGTCTATCTCAGGCCTATACTCAGCGCTTAATGGTGACCTTGCTGTCTTGGGTAGCACCTTAAACGCGTATTTTCCGGTTAGTAGTTCTTCCTCAACTGATTTGATGGCTTTTGCAGTATACTTAGATGAAGCCATGGACCAGTAGCGGATTACCATCTATGTAGGTCTTTCCTATATCAGCTCCCAAGTAGAAAGAAGGTTCTTCAACTGTTCCATTCTTCAACTTGAACTGCCTTTCTATCGCATCCATCTGGAACTTTGGATCCATTCCACATACAAGGATATCATCAACATAGGCCACACAGTACTCGTAGTAAGCTGAGCCATCTGGTTTGAACGCTGATTGGAGATGTACATCAGGATCTGCCTTGCAAGATACGTAACCAAGCTCCCTTAAGTGACTAGCCAAGTGTGATCGGAAAGACGCCCCAGCAACTGGGAGTCCATATAAAGCCCTTACAATCTTGCAGGGCCTTCCACATAGCTCTGACGCGAACCCTTGGGCCTCTGTAGCTATTGTGAAGTACTTCTCTTTGATGGGCGCTGTTAAGTAAGCATTCTGTATATCTGCACTGAGTACGTCGAGGTTGTTAAGTGCTGCCACTAGGAAGAACAATCGAACCGAATCCCTACTGGGTACACTGGAAGAAGTATATTCCTTGGAGATTTCTGGGACTTTGTGGCCATCACTGACTAAGCGTGCCTTCCGAGTTAAGTCAATCTTGACATCAAAGACCATGTGCATGGTTATTTTGGTATGCCCCACTGGTATCTTGTCTTCCTCGTTGAATTCGAAAGCAATAGAGCTGTTCCTCATTTCCTTTGCAATAGCCCGAGCCCAATGATCGGTCCCCGTTTCTCTATCAATTGCCTTTGCCTCTGCAATAGACTTAGGGAGCCGGACCCCGTACTTATGGGACTTGGTCCAGTATTTGGTTTTAGCGCCAGATAAGATCCGTTCTTTTCTCCGAAGTACTTTATAAGCCCACCATTTAAACGCTGGCTCATTTATGACGCCTTCTTCACGGGCGTATATTGCTGTTTCAACCGGGAAGCTTTCCTTCATATCACTTAACTTTGCCCAGGATGTAGTGCCATCCTTCCATCTAACAAGGAACCTCCATCCCTTGGTTGTTGGCTTTGTTCTAGTTTGTCCAGACTTTGTTGTATAAGTAGCCTGTTCGATAGTTAAGGCCTCCGAATCCCTTTCGAAATCGATAATTTCATCCATCAGGCAATACATGCGCCCTTCATCGTCAACGGAAGAATAGATACTCTCTGAAAGTGTATTGGCTGTATAGATTTCAATAGATCCATCCGGCATAGCGACCTCGTAAGACCTCGTTTCTAAGAGTGGATTGTTGTTCTTTTCACCAATCAGCACACCATCCTTATCCCTGCAACGGCTCTTGACTAACCCCCGGATATGTTGGTCCCCTATCTGGAGTAACACTTCAGTCCCGAGATACTCATCAAGGTCTTTATCAGATAGGTCATCAACATCCGGGGAAGAAGCCTCAGCTTCTGCCATGAGCACTTCATCCTCTCCCTCGTATTTGCCATCGAATAGGCCCAGAGGTGGTTCGCCAAGTTCGTTTTCAAGATAGGTATCGGAAGGTTTAACCTCGTCACCTATTTTTGCGTTGATTTCTTTGTTGTGTGCTTCCAACTGTGATAGGATATCCGGATGTCTCCATTCTTCCTCAGATATAGCCCGGGTGCTGTTTGTTATGTGAACTTTTCCAGTCTTCAATAAGATATAGTGACAATCTCCTCCACCAAAAGTATCTCCACATGGGCCCAGCCACCGGCCAAGCCGATTTGTCTTCCCATTTAAGTCGTACCACCAAATGAAGTCATACCAGTCATGGATCATATACAGGGTGATATCTGGAGTATACCCATGCACCAGTTCGAAGCTAGTCCTCCCCATTGAAGAAAGGGTCAATTGATGCCATGAGGTTCATCCGGCCGGCCGCTAACATTCCACAGAAGGCCCAACACCTCCTGGGACTGCCCTTCTTAGAAGTCATCTAACGGATTGACCTCCTTAGGTCCCCGGCACTGTGTTCTGCTGTATTCTGCCAAGAAGAGTGAGGTTGTATGTATGTTTGTCGAATGCGGTACTCCAATCTGAGCTTGTTCCAACCGGTGTTGTGTGTCTCGTGGCTCCCCTGGGCCTTTGCCCCATCAGTAACAAGGTGTTCTGGAATTCCTACTTCATTGATAAAGCAAGATAAGCCATCGTGGCATCGAACTTCTCCCCTGACAGGGTAGAAGGCCACATAGCCCTTTCCGTTTGCAAAGATCTGGGCTGCTGTATCATTGCGAATGATGCTGGGAACCTTGAACTTCATAGTGTCAGCATACCATCGGCCCTTGAGCATCCTCCTATTCCTCCACTTCTGTGTCTTCAGTCTCTTTGTAATAGGCTGGGACAGTTGATGAATACCATCTTGGGTAGTGACTTCAATAGTAGCCTTGGCTCGCTTCTCACTGATGTTTCACGTCTTAGCAATGGCCTTGGCATCATACCTGTCAACCTTGTCAGGGATCCTTATTGGAGGTCCCCATTGTCCTCGTCGTATGAAAGACTTCTTGTCGAGAGACATTTCTTGGTCTAGAACATCTTGTTGCCGCCTTAGTAGCTTCCTCTCCTTGGTTCGAGCCTTGGCTTCCTGTTGAATGGCAAGCTCAGCTTCAGATAATGAAGTCTTGGTGGAAACATCAGAAATCGTAGAGTTTGCTGAATTTCGAAGATTTTCTTGGTCCTCCCCGGTGATTCCAGCAAGGGCTGAAATGAATCGGGTGGAGACGTCCGTTGGGGAATATCCAGTGCGTTGGGAAGGAACTCTATTAGTACAGACAGAAGCCAAATAGAGTAGCCGGTTTGTGTCGTACCCTGTGCCGAGTGGTTCTGGATGGATCGTGGGTGAATATTTGACTTGGATCCCGCAAGCCGGCAGGCACCCTGAAAGAGTGGCAACGACTCGCGGGAAAGAGGCATTGGTGGCTTCTTCCTCCTCTGCAAAGTGGGTGGAGTAGGGGTCCCAGGTGTGGGTATCAGTAGCCAGTATATGTTCACAGTTCGCCAGTTCCTTCTTTGTAGGCTTGCGGGAGTCAAAATATGATATGACTCCTTCAACTTGGAGAGGGATGAAGAGTTCGGTGTCTTCTGATTGAAATGTAATCCCGTGTGTAGAATTGGAGTCGTATCTTCGTGGAGTATCCTCAACCTTGTTGAAGTTGCAGTCCCGAACTTGATTGGGACATACCAAGCTGTGTTGCAACTTGGTGCCAAAAAACAAAGCCTGCCCAAAGACCAAGATGTAGGTAATCCCATCGGTTGGGTCAGTCCAAGCTGTGGCGCAACGGGCAATAGGGACATTCTTAAGCGGTGAGTATGTATCTGAAAATGGTGCAACATCCACATATGTCAAGATAGAATCCAATGGATCCAGTAATACCATATTTGATCCCGCGGCTGTTGTATCAGCATGGCTGTCCAACTCGCATCGACCGTTATCTTGGGATGGTGAGCCAAAACTCTTGATATGGACTATCGGCCGGCCTACCCGGGATACAATCGACAGGCCCCGGCCGGCAAATCAGTCTTGGTTCTTCTTCTTGTGAGTATGGCTACCGAACTGATCGCCGGCCGACCCTTTTGCTGTAGCGTTGTCCCCTTTGGCTTCGACAAGAGAAACTTGCGCGGACTTCGAGTTGGAGTTGAGAGCTGGTCGTAGGGACCGGACGTGGTTCTTCTGGGCAGCAGACATAGTGACCCAGATTTCCTTCGGATAGATTTTTCCCTCCAGAGGTTCATCGTATGTACCTGAAGTTTTCTGTTTCTTGTTGCCGTGTCTCTTGTTGGAGGAAGAGTTGCTATCATTGTTGCGTTTGTTGCCCCCTTTTCCCTTAAAGGAAGAGATATTTCTGCGACTGCCTTTGCGACTGGCTTGCATCTTCTTGATACCAAGCGTTTGAGTGAAGTGGGCAGCCGCTTTATCAAAGTTGTTATACATGCCACCTGCCTCATTTAGGACCAATTGGACTGCCATCTCGAGTCTTGGATCCGAGATAGAGTGGCAGAAGTCAGTAACAAACTGATCTTCCGGTGGGAAGGCCTTATGCCGCAACAGGAACTCCTTCGCGTCATACCAACGCCTTTTGTGCTTGTCAAAACTGTAGTTCTTGGTGTCCCCGGAGTAGGTAGAACTCTGTAGGAAGGCCCTCTTTTCTTCTATGAGAAGTCTTATATTTGTTGATTCGTATGCCTGGGAATAGAGGGTGAAGTATGCCTTCCTCCCATCCCCTTCTGAGCCAAGGCCTTGGATGTAGGACCAACCGGGACCCGCTCCTACCAATTTGAAAAGGATTCCCCATAGTGTATTGTTGTCTTTGGTCCAGTGGGATCCGGAATGAACCGTGCATCGTATAGAGTATTCATTCCAGTTGGCATACATATCCGTTGGGGCAGATCCAACGCCCCCCCCCCCTCTCAGCATCGCCGACCATCGAGTCCTTCCGAATTGTGTAGAGTAGAGATGTTTTGGTGACACCCCTTTTGTGCCTAAGATACTCCCTGAACCGTTCATCAAACTCCTTGAATCTCGACATTGCAGTGAGTGGTTCCGGGAGAGTAAGGTCTCCTGTTGCTGTGTTGCTGTCATCCTCTTTGAGAGACTTGAGGCGGTCTCGGGTTTTGGATTCTGCGTCCGGGTCAGCCACCCAGTCGACTGGAGTAGCCGTAGCTCCAATGAGAGGCTGAAATTCGATCCAAGCCACAAACAACTTGAGCCGATCCCCAAAAACCCTCCCCACATACACTTGCTTTGGGTCCGGGCAGTAATTGTGCTTGGTCTTGTTGACGCCGTTCACCAGGGACTTGATTGCCGATTCATCCATGTCTCTGAGGGAGTCAGTACTGCTGTAGCCAGTCCGGAAAAGCTCGTCTGCCGTGATCCGATTCAGCCCAAAGGATTCCAAGATTTCTCTGAAAACTATCTCCGTCGGGGTTAGAGTCCTTTCCCCTGCGTATCCGGGGATTCCTTCTAGTTGATTAGCGCGTTTGATTGCGTCTTGAACCTCTTGCGTGAGCGATGGAGCCCGGTTTGTATCCATCATGGTCCTAATGAATTCCATTTGCGCTGCTGTAAAACCAAGATTGGCAGGAATGGCTGGTCCATTGTTGGCAGGTCCACCAGCTACTGGGTTAGCCGCTGCAGCCGCTGGATTAGCGGCCGCATTGTCATTGCGTTGGTTCTGTCGGGCTGTTCTTCCTCTCACCATGGTATTATTTTCCTTCTGAATCCGATTCGTTGAGAGTCTGATTCAAGGGCTTCTGACGAACAGCAACGCTGTGTTAGTGTGTTAGTAGACGAATGATTGTACTCTACGCGTGACAATTGTAGTTGGATACTTTCGGCAACGGATAATCGGACTACAGGCAAGACTAGGGAAACGCCAGATCTCCTCTTGCTGTGACTTATTCAGATTGCAGTGAGACAGACCTTAGTATGTAGATTACAGGTAGTTGGTAGCAACTAGTGTGAATTTTGGGATATAAATCAGTTGAATGTTAAAAGTATAAGATAAAGTGAAATCTTGCCGAAATGCAAGATATCTCTTTTATTGAGATGAATACGTTGCAACTGCTGTTGCGTAGTGCTGAGATTACTCGCTGATTATTTCCGTGCATGTATTAGTCGTTGACCATATATATTTGTATGCATGTATATGTATTGTGTGAGAATCACATGCCAACGGTTTTCTTCTCTTGTTCCGTTAGGACGACTCCATGAAATGTTTATCATTAAGGTCAGGAATTGCTCCCGTAGCTCGTGTGATATTTTATGAAATCAGAGTTTGCTCACCGAAGAACAATGGCAATATCGTAAGACAGGGATTGCTCACCGTTTATGCGCAGTGGGAATCGATGCGCCGTGGGAACCGATATGCCGTGGGAATCGATTATTTAGATGAATACGGGACTCATTGATTCATGCGCATAGGAAATCTACCCTTTGGTAGCTTTGGTACTTCTGGTCACGAAAGGAATTTAATACTCCCCATGTCTCCTTGTGAAGGGTCATCATGCTCTACATGATGCTTCCATCATCTTGGAGAAGGTCGCCAGTATTACCACAGAAGTGGAAGATGGGCCTGAGCAGTGGATACACAACTGAGTGACTCCAATGCTTGGTGAGAATGTCTGCACAGTTATCCTTACCTGGGATGTGCATCATTAAAATGAATCCTCTCGCTATCATGCTCCGTACGTAGTGAAACGATAGAATGTTATGACGCTTATGCAACCTTGCGTAAGGAAAAGTCGACGTTTGGATCATCTTTTCGTTGTCACCCCAGGAGTATGAGATATCATGGACTCGTGTTCCGAGGTATCGGAATGAGTGGCAGTAGATCGACAATCTGTTCGATGCAAGTTCTTCCTGCACAAATTCAGCTCCAAGGTGGCTGTTTCCGTAGTAGACTGCTTCTTCGAGAACCACATCATGGGAGTCTTGTTCGCGAAATGAAGAATGCCGGTAACTGCCTTGCCACTGAGAATATCATGCATGAGGTTGGCATCATAGAAGTGTGTTAACACTACTGTCTTTCCAAGCGGTGCAGGAGCGTCGTCGGGTAGCTCTTCAGAATGCTCCCCATAGACGGTGTTGGACCAGTCGATGGTGTCGGGTTTAGTCAATATAAAATCGGGCGGTTCCACGCGGAATCTGATTTTAAAATGTCTAAACTTGGAGATATATCCATAGATACGTTTAGCACGTTCGAGATGCCCATCTCGTGGCTGAGCTCTGAAACTTGAGAGCGTCATCACGGCTGTTTGTACATCGAAACGCCCAATAGCGATGATCCATTGCAGTGAACCGATCATACTTTGATATTTCTTTATACCGGTTTCTTCAAGAAAGGCTGAGGAGTCCAATTCAGGATGATCGTTCTCCGCGATGGGTGATCGGAACCTAATGCTAGGTTTGCATCCGAACATTTGTTCGTAAGATGCTTCCATCTTTTCGATGAACTTTATGGGATTCATGCACAGAACACCATGTTCGTCGCGCTCAAATCCACATCCTAAATGAAAGTTCATAGGTCCGGATCCCTTCAATTTGAAGTTATATGGTGACGATTGCAATATCTTCAAGAAGGAATTGGGATCTGCCATGCAGAGACATAGGTCATCGACATATGTGCATATAAGCTCATATACACGTTCACCATGCTTGTTCGTTCCGGGTTTGAGGAATATTTCCGGTTCTGCGCGGGATCTTTCGAAGCCGAGTTCAATGAGACAAGCCGCGAGTAAGTCTCCAAAGCACTTGCCTGAAGACCTGAGACCATATAGGGCTTTGTAAATGACCAACAGGTGACCCTCCAACGATCCGAATTCGGGACCTGCCTTGATGCATACTTTCTCGCAGGTGACTGCTTCTAAGTAGGCGTTACCTATGTCGGTGCCCCATGCTTCTAGATCGTTGAGTTCAGCTAGGAATAGGCACATACGTAGACCGCGAAGAGATACGACGCCTGCGTAAACACTGTGGATAGGGGCCTCAGTGAGATTACCGTTAGCAACGAGGCGAGCCTTGTGTCTTCCGTCGTGTTTGACAGCGTATATCATGTGTACCTTGATCTGTTGGAATCCCGGGGGAATGGAGCTTGTCTTGTATACGCCTTTATCAATGAATGTATTGTATTCATTGAGTTGTGCCATTTCCAGAGTGGTGGCATCTTCCCATTTGGTGTTCCCGTTGGCTTGATCAAATCGGAGGGCTTCTTCATGGTTACGAGGCACTTTGAATCCATATTGATACTGCCGAGTGGTACGGAAGGAACGTAGTTTGGCTTGGTGCACAAGTCGATCAAGTTTCTTGGTTCGTCGGGCTAGGTTGGTGATTCTCCTGAGACGTTTCCAACCCGGGAGATCAAGCAAGTTGTTGTCTTTCCCATATTTTGCAACGGTGACCGGGTCGTCGGCTGCAATGTTGGCCAGAGGTTCATATGTGCGTTCCATATTCTCCCATTCAATCCAAAGGTTATACTTGGAACCTTTGTATTGAGGATGCTTGTTATCCAGTGGACCTTGGTGTCCTAGGATGCGGCGAAACGACCAGAGTTTGCCGTCTTCTTGTGTTGAATCACGATGTATGTAATTCATGACGTCATTGTATGCAATGATATCATCGAGTTCGTCATCGGAGTGTTTGCACTTGAACTTGATGAAGTCTTTATTGCGTTCAAGACTGTCTTCAACATCGACGATGGTAAGACGCTTCCGAGTGCCATCGAGATTGGTTACAAGGAAGGAACGTCCTTGTAGATCGGCAATCGGGATCGTAGGAATGGTAATAGGTTTACCGTCATCGTCAAATTGTGCGTTACCTTCTTCGTCGGTAACAACTACCTGTGATGGGTCTACGGAAGGAGTAGCTGGGTTGGTGTGTGGGGTTGCGACGTCACTAACATCAAAGTATGCTAATTCCGGTGGGTCAAAATCATCTTCAGTAAGGAGGACGCCGTCGGATGTCTTGCTGAAGATGTGTGCCGTAGGAGGACCATCAAGACTCTCCCCATAGTTGTTAGGGAGTGGAGAAGGTGACCAGCTAGGGCTGTCATCGACCTTCTTATAAAGAAAGCTCGGTAACGAGGGGTGGGCGGGTGGTTGAAGAATTGGTTGAGTGCCAGATGCGTGGAGCGTGGTATCTGTTTGTTTGTTGGGTGCAGATGGAACGGTGTCATTGGCGGTGTCAGAATCAGCAGGTGAACCGTTAGGGGAAACTGAGCTGTTTGGTTTAGTAGACTCGTCAATGAGTTTATTCTGATTGGTATGCTCCCCATGTTTGAAAGCTGGAGCTTCTCCATTGGCGTATATACGGGGTAAGGAATCCTTTGCATTACGCCATTTGATGAAACCGTCATCAGTAAATAGGCCCGCGCGTTTGTTACGTGACTCAGGTGTAAGAGCAGATCGAACACCGGACCGGTCTAGTAACTTGTTGGTAACTGGATCCCAGATGCGAAAGCAGAGTCCATTGCCAACATGTTCGGCGATGCCGACAAAATGACCTAGGCGTTCGGTAGATTTGGTACCGAAAGGAGAGTCATTGGTCTTGAAATACACAGGTTCAAACCAGAAGAAACTGGTGTATGCGCTGATGTCGCCAAGTGTACCGGTAGCAATGAAGATCGGTTGTTTAGTGGACAGCGTAGGGTCAGAGACAACATTGAGGAGACCCGCGACGTATGTCATGCACAGTAACCACATGTGTGGCGGTGTGCCGGTACGATCCATGACGCGATTGACAATGCGTTTGAACGTTTGGTATCGTCGTTCGAATTGATTCTGGTGTTGATGGTACGGTTCACTTTGCCAGAGTCCAATCCATAACATTTTGAGGTAATCCATGACTTTCTTACTTGATTGATAGTTACCGTGGTCGCAAAGGAGGCGGATGGGCCTGCCCCATTTTCGAACAAAGTTCTGAAAGCAGGATAGGAAATCGCCGGTGGTACGCATTTCTTCAACGTGAATGATATGTGATTTGCGGCCAAAGAAGATCTGAGCAATCTTGGATCCACCATCAATTGCTGGGACATCTGAATAGACTGCATCGGACATAACATCGTCATTGAAGGGGCGAACGTTCATGGCCGGTTGGGGGGAATGAAACCGTTTGAAAATGTTACCATCAGGGCTAACCGCTAACGAACCGTATTGGGTTGAGTTTTCAAACGTAGCTTTGATGCGATCGGTGGAAACCCAACAAAAGAAAGGTTTGAGGGATAAGTAGTCATGTTCGTTGGGGTATCTTTCGCGGGGCGTAGCTGCAATGCGTGTAGTGTCACTGGCTGTACAATCTGTCGGAAACGCAGTGACTGTTCCAGAGACTGCGGTTGGCGCGCAGCATGCGAGACGTTCTTTATGAGCGTAGTAAGTGGAAGTAAGCCAAAAGGAGCGATCGTTGTTCTTATGATCATCAATCAGAAGAAAGGGAGATCGGGTGGAATGGCTGGAATACGAGCTGAGGGATGTGACCGTGGAGGACCCGGGAGAAACAGAGATATCTAATCCTTCAAGACAGCGTGGGTTCCCATATTCGTCGTAATCGGCATAAGGGAGTTGCTGTGGTTGGGGAGGATATTTCTGGAGAAATTGTTCATCCTTCGCACTGATCGTGGTATCGAGAACAGATGGGTCCCAATGCTTATCTGATGTCATGATAACATGTGGGAGCGTGTCAAACTCAATAGTTGTGTACTTTTGCATTGCAAGGTATGGTAAACCATGCCGGATGCTAAGGGGCAGTGCATATCCATCGGAGGTGGTGATGACCTGTCCACCGCCCGCTTTGATGGACGTGTCGTCTACAGTGGAAAAATATGCTTCCATCTGGCCGGATGACAATATAGAAGGATGTCGTCCTGTATAGGCACATTCATTGAAAATGAGAATGACGGGGCCTCTGTTCGACATGGAATATGCTCCGCATGTAGCAATGGGAATGTTTTGTACCTGATGATTGTTAATGCCGGTGACGTTAACATATCGTGGTGGAATATCCTTGGAGATGAGACACGCATCAATACCGATGATGCAACCATTTGCGCCGCGATCGACCATGGCAAAACCAGGGCTCGTAATCGTAGTTTTGTGTATACGGTATGTGTATGACGTTACGGGACCATCATTAGGAAAGGTGAGATCATCCTCGGGAGTATACCACTGGTGAAAATTGGCGGAATACGATGGTGTTCCAACAGGTATTTGGGTGTCACCGTCCTTTTTGTACTGAATGTCAGGGTTGTTTGAAAGGAATCGAGCTGGATGCGCGGGTGACACGGAAGACTTGAGAGGTCGCTGGTCCTTAGACGAGGAGGTCGTGGATTTGTATACACCTAGGGATGCATGGAAAACGCCTCTACGATCATTCTCTACAGCAGGATGTAGGTCTGCTGCGGAATTGGCATGCTCATCCTTGGTCGAAGTACTGTCTTCTTGGAAAGATACCGAGTGTTCATGTTGGTATGCCTTTCGTGTAATGGGTTTGACACTGTTGGGGTCAGGTTGGTCCGTGTTAAGTAAGTCATGTCGCAATGAGGCAACCACGATTTTCTTGCCTTCCGGAGAAAAACTGAGCCAACTCTTCATGTCCTGACGTGACAAGGCCTTCCATATGTTTGTAGGCAACCTTGTGGTAGGGTCAGGGGTACGTCCAGCCTTGAACACAGCATAATCTTGATAGTCTCCTTCAAATTCGATGGGGAGAGCATAGTCCTCATGGTTTTGGATCGAGCCAGAAGAGAAATCATGAACGTGTGCACGTACGGTCGACCAAGGAGCAGACATCGCAGACTGGGAATCAAGTCGAGTTGCTTCGAGTAAAAGCATGATTTTAAGATCGTGGATAGCAGCGGCTTTGGCAACTGCATCCGTTACGGTGCTATTCGTCCCACCTGGATCCTTGACTTTGGCAAACTGTTCGCTTAGCTGGAAGCTGGAATAGCATGCCTGACACAATGCTGATTTTACGGTATGGTACTCAAGGGGCTTGTTGGGAGGACGGAGCTTGTTGAGGTGATTCAATTCATCAAACCAATGTGTGATGAATTTCACTTTGGATTCCTTCCAATTGTTGAGGTTCAACTTGAGCAACGCTTGTAGCTGAGTCGAGTTGTCGTATACCTTTGCTTTTGATTGGCTATGAAGGTTTACGAAGTCGAAGTAGGCCTTGCGTCCGTCACGAGTGGTAGAATGACTGTGTACACATGATGCAGAAAGGTCACTCTTGAAGACTTCCAACATTAGTACCCAGAAGAAGGCACATTGTTTGACGTAGAGATCACGGGTGTAACCCACAAGCGTGGCTGGAGGCCAAGATTCATCGAGGAATGTCTCTGTATCGATGTCGTATGCCTCGAGTTTAGCTTTGAAACCGACGAGCCAGTGTTCGAGTCTCGAGTCATTCGTGAGGGGTGTAAAGGACTTTTCATCTCGTGCTTTTCGGCACCATGATTCGTACTTTACCTGCTGAGGGGACTTTTTGTTACTTCCCGCCGGAGGAGGTGGTGGGTTCAGAGCAGATTCGTTACGTAAGCGTTGGGCACGCTCTTCGCGGAATGCCTGGAATTCCTTGTATGTATATGACTTTACATCTTTCCAGTCCTTCTCGTCTTCTTCTAGGTCGACACCTTCTTCTTGTAGGTCGATAGCGAAATCCGCAAGTGCTTCTATGCTCCTTTGGATGGATCGAGGGATATGCGTTGCCAATCCTTGCTCCATATAGGTAAGTTCGCGTGCAAAATCCGGTTCGATAAGTGCGTCGAGGAATGACTTCCACTCGCATAATCCACCTTCTTTGAGAGCTAGGCACAACTTGCTAGTAATCTCACTTGTTACGTTGAGTAATGATATGAGTATCTTTCTCATATCAGCATCGAAGCTGGGAAAGCGTTCGATAGTGGTGACTTCGGCGTCATTCTTCTCTTCGCCTCCGAGTGCATTGCCGGGCATCAACGGTATGTTCGGCATCTGTGGTGGTTCCGAGCCTTGGAAAGAATTGCGTGGTGACTGAGAATGGGAACTGCTTCGTGTACAATGTGCGATTGGCATATGCCAGCGTAGGGATTGTGTTCAATTCCGTTCCTGTTTCTTCTTGTGTGCAAGCCTTCTTAGAGCTTGCGACTGTTAATCTATTATTTTCCTTCTGAATCCGATTCGTTGAGAGTCTGATTCAAGGGCTTCTGACGAACAGCAACGCTGTGTTAGTGTGTTAGTAGACGAACGATTGTACTCTACGCGTGACAATTGTAGTTGGATACTTTCGGCAACGGATAATCGGACTACAGGCAAGACTAGGGAAACGCCAGATCTCCTCTTGCTGTGACTTATTCAGATTGCAGCGAGACAGACCTTAGTATGTAGATTACAGGTAGTTGGTAGCAACTAGTGTGAATTTTGGGATATAAATCAGTTGAATGTTAAAAGTATAAGATAAAGTGAAATCTTGCCGAAATGCAAGATATCTCTTTTATTGAGATGAATACGTTGCAACTGCTGTTGCGTAGTGCTGAGATTACTCGCTGATTATTTCCGTGCATGTATCGGTCGTTGACCATATATATTTGTATGCATGTATATGTATTGTGTGAGAATCACATGCCAACGGTTTTCTTCTCTTGTTCCGTTAGGAAGACTCCATGAAATGTTTATCATTAAGGTCAGGAATTGCTCCCGTAGCTCGTGTGATATTTTATGAAATCAGAGTTTGCTCACCGAAGAACAATGGCAATATCGTAAGACAGGGATTGCTCACCGTTTATGCGCGGTGGGAATCGATGCGCCGTGGGAACCGATATGCCGTGGGAATCGATTATTTAGATGAATACGGGACTCATTGATTCATGCGCATAGGAAAACTACCCTTTGGTAGCTTTGGTACTTCTGGTCACGAAAGGAATTTAATACATGGTTGGTATATTTCGTCCGGAATAGGTGTTTACTTGTTCTGTAAGTGATATATGAATGATTTTCTGAAAGAATTTTGTATTTCTCAATCGATCACTCTCTTCGCGATATCACTAGTAGTGGATATTTTTCTAGTGTTTCTCCTTGTAAAATTCTACAAACGTTTCTATTCCGAATGAAATCCCTCAGTTGCCCCGTACTTAAGCAAACCGTTCGGGTTCTGATTTTGAATCACGGCCGTTGATTTGGCTTGTGAATCCCTCTGCCGGCCGTTGAATTTATTCGTGTGGGGATCTAGTGGCCGTTAGATCTGGCCCGCTACTCGTTCCCGCGGGGTTTTGAGGCCGTTGAATTGTTTTCACAGGGATTGGGGCCGTTGGTTTGTTTTCCCGTTATTTTACGGTTACAAGTCCGCCGGATCCCCCTATTCGGCGGGAGTTAAAATTACTGTAGAATAATTCAACTGCCCTCTCCGTGTAGAGGCTTAGAACAGCTTAGTGCACACGTCTGTGCGCCGTCCCACCTCTTGGTAGTATCGTATTTTACTCGTATGAAGGTATCGATCCCCCCTAACTGTATTCACACCTACTGTTACTCGTGAGCTTTACGCTCCTAACTGCTGGTGTTACTGTTGTTGTTGTTGGTGGTGGGGCCGTCGGCTTGTCGTTATTGTGTTATTTTGAGACGCCGTTTGGATCTCTTCCATGCTTGATTGGAACACGTTTACGTTTGAATGTAGAGACTGCGGCTGTCCTAGCCCCAAGTTCGATATATTGTATCGATGGCGTTTGCTTGTTCCCCTAGGCCGTTATGTCGTTTGAGAGAAGCAAGAGATATTAGCTCAAGCCCGGCTGCACTAGTGCCATTACCCATCTAAATGCCCAAACATGGACATAGCCCTCTGTTTGAGGTCGATCGAACGAGGGTTTCGATCGTACTAGTCATCTTGCTTCTACAGGAAGCTTCTCGTACGGGAATGAATGAATGAGACGCGAATGAATGAATGAGACGTGAATGAATGAATGAGACACGAGTGAATGAATGAATGAGAAACGAATGAGATAAGAATCGATCGTACGATGAATCTTGCTTCTACAGGAATGGACCAACATGAATGGAAGTGGGAATGAGAATTTACCACTTACCGATTCCGGTTCTCCTTCTTACTAAAAATAGACCCTTATGTACCAATTCTACGGGGCGCAAGGTAGACCCCTACAGTCCATTGGTACAAGGGCACGTGCAACACACACCGGAGTATTAGCAGGCCGGTGCAATATTAGTGATTTTAGTGTGTGCATTGGAGTATTAGCGGGCCGATGCACCAACATGGTGATTTTAGTGAAAGAGCAATTTTCTGCTCACAATCTTAGTAACAGAATAACTCAATGTAATAAACAAACAACCAATTCAATAGCCAAAACGCCAATCTTCTCCTACATCGTTCAGGGCCCTTCAAACATACTTCGAAGTATTCCGAAGCGCTCTGGAATACCGGTGAGGAGTTGGCACCAACGCTACATATCAAATACATCGACGACGACGATAACAAGACATTGAAACAGTAGAGGAAGAAAGAAGAACTTCATGAAACAAACCCCACGACGATTATCAAATACAAGGAGCCGATTATTCGCCACACCAGAAGCGATAGGACCGACCATCAAATACAAGGAACCGATTATCCGCCACACCAGAAGCGATAGGACCGACCATCAAATACAAGGAACCGATTATCCGCCACACCAGAAGCGACAGGACCGAAGGAGCCGATTATTCGCCACACCAGAAGCGATAGGACCAATTAACACAAATACAGCAGGATCGGTATCGCCACACCAGAAGCGATTGGGCCGATTAACAACAAAGAAAAGATCCCCAAGAAGAGACAACAGCAAAGACGGAATACTCCAAGAGCGGACACAAAATACAGCAGGATCGGTATCGCCACACCAGAAGCGATTGGGCCGGTTATTATCAAGAAACAATCAAATAGGGCCATCGACATACCAGAATCGATAGGGCCAATTACGAAAACACAAAACAACAACAAAAATATAACGGATCGGAATACGAAGAATACAACAATTTACGTTTGGATCGGAATAATACTGGATCGGAATACGAAAACACGACAATTTTCTATATACCAAGCAGTAAAAGAGTTCAATTTCAGTCTGCAAGTGGGGGAGCCGACACTGCAATTCACTTGCAAACCGAAATCCGCATCGAACGAAATATGACAATTTACTTTGGATCGAGCATACAACAATTTACTTGCGCGATTGAATGGAGGAGGATCAACCATCCACCCGGCATCAAGAGATAGAAATCGCCTTTTCTCCAGAAACGCCAGAAGAAGAAGAAGAAGAGAGCAGCGTACTGTCAAGTTCAGAGAGCAGTAGCGGCACAAGCATTGGAAGCGCAAGCAGCTTCCACACGAAGGACTCGAGCAGGAAGACAAAATACAAATACAAGATGGTGGAGTATACGGATAGCCAAGTGCCCACATTGGCAAAGGGGGATGAGAGCAAGTTCGAGCGTTGGTACACTCAGTTTGAAGCATTCTTGGATAACAGGAAGTACCGGGACATGTTGTCTACCAAGCCACATAAGGACCTACCTCCAGACGGAGAGCTTACACCCCGAGAGGACATGAGTACCGCACAGAAGAAGGCCTACCGGTACCACAACAAAGCGCTGAATGATCTGTACAAGGCCTTCGCCGACAACAGTACAGGCCTAGCCATCATGGAGAAGTCCAAGATCGATAGGGGGGCTACAGTTGAACAGAATGCAGAGCTCTGAAAACAATGGCCCCGAGGTAGAGTACACCGAGTGATAGAAGAGCTCATGAAGGAATACAGGAAAATGAACCAGTCCCGGGACCAAGAGCAATTGGAGATTGATCTAAGGAGTCTAAAGTTGACCATTGGCGCCTCTCCACAGGACTTGATTGAGGACATCTACGAGTTGCAAAGGAAATACCACTACAAATCCGTCCGGCCCACTTTGGCACAACTCATTGTGGCCTACAAAGCTGCCCTACCGCCCTACCTACTGATGCAGCTTACACCCTTCATTGATTTGCTGCAAGCAAATGGAACCTTGGAATTGGAGTTGTGGGAAGCTCTCAATGTCCAAGCCAAAAGTCTGTACGACTCAGCTCGGAGTATCCAAAGCCGGGGTGGTAACACCAAGGAAATGAGTTTGTTTGGTGCTGAAACAGCCGATTTTGCTGATCCAAGGGACAAGTGGACCACCAACGCAGTTTGTTATTGGTGCAAAGAACAAGGTCACAAAGCATACAACTGTCCTAAACGCACAGCAGGCGACCCGAAAGTAGACAACAACAACAATGGCAACATCAACAACAACGGAAACAACAACAACAACAACAACAACAGCAGCAGCAACGGAGGACAGCGCGGACGTCCCAAGTGCAGTATATGTGGTGGAAGACATAAAGACGTAATGTGCTGGGAAGATGACCGGAATGCGCATCAACGACCACCCAATTGGAAACCAAAGAAGAAAAGTGATATGCAAGGAGCTGATATGCAAGGAGCTGTGATCGATTTCGATTTTCATCTTTGAGTGACGAGTACGAGCATCTATCCTTTGAAGCAGGGGAGTGTGTTTGAGGTCGATCGAACGAGGGTTTCGATCGTACTAGTCATCTTGCTTCTACAGGAAGCTTCTCGTACGGGAATGAATGAATGAGACGCGAATGAATGAATGAGACGTGAATGAATGAATGAGACACGAGTGAATGAATGAATGAGACACGAATGAGATAAGAATCGATCGTACGATGAATCTTGCTTCTACAGGAATGGACCAACATGAATGGAAGTGGGAATGAGAATTTACCACTTACCGATTCCGGTTCTCCTTCTTACTAAAAATAGACCCTTATGTACCAATTCTACGGGGCGCAAGGTAGACCCCTACAGTCCATTGGTACAAGGGCACGTGCAACACACACCGGAGTATTAGCAGGCCGGTGCAATATTAGTGATTTTAGTGTGTGCATTGGAGTATTAGCGGGCCGATGCACCAACATGGTGATTTTAGTGAAAGAGCAATTTTCTGCTCATAATCTTAGTAACAGAATAACTCAATGTAATAAACAAACAACCAATTCAATAGCCAAAACGCCAATCTTCTCCTACATCGTTCAGGGCCCTTCAAACACCCTCAGGAGATTCTTTGATTAACCGGTGATCAGTCGGTAATCGATCTCGCTTCTTCTATTGTCGACTGAACTCTCCTTGTTTGGTTAAAGTATGGGTCTGATAAACTCTGATTCCTACTTCGTGTCGATAGATTGCAGTAGAGGATTGCAGTAAAATTGATTAGATTCTAAAATTGTGAGCATTAGAATTAAGTTATACTCGGACCGAATTGCACCTCTGTCGGTCCCTCTTTATGGGTCGTATATGCGTTGAGATGAATCGTATAAACAGTTATTTGCTTTGGCGGCTATCACGAGTAACTGGTTTAGTCTGTCTGTATGTACTTAACCGCGTGATTTCTAGAGCAGTTAGTAAAGTTTTTTCAGTCAAGACGGTCTCGACTGAAAAAACATATTCAATACTTAATAAATCTATGCACTGTGTGAATAGATTTATTAGTTTGGTCGCGAACTTTTATTATTTTATTGGTGGTGGGAATCACTCATTATTTTTACCAGAATCCGTCAGTTGTCAGACTATCTGACAGACCTGCGCGCGCGCAGTCTTACAAAGTAGTATATAATAACCCAGTTATTTTATACTAAAAATAAATAATAACCCTAGTTATTATTTTTTCGGTCAGCGTAGGTTTTGTACCATACATCCGGGTTTTGTTGGTCCCGTTCTGTATATCCGGGTTTTTTTTCTTACAAAGTTGTCAGTGTAGGTTTTGTACTACTGTGCATGCTACGTAGGTTTTGTACCACAGTAGGATTTGTACTACGATCACTCGTAGGGCCGTAAATCCGGGTTTATTTGTCATAGTTTCTACTGTAGGTTGAGTACCACAGTAGGTTTTCTACTACCATCACTTGTAGGACCGTATATCCGGGTTTCTTTCTTGTAGTCTCTACGCAGATTTTGTACTACCATAGATGTTACGTAGGCTGTATACCACAGTAGGTTTTGTACTACCATCACTAGTAGGGCCGTATATCCGGGTTCATACCAATATGGTTGAATTTCATTGGGTCGATCCATTCCCTCATCGAATCAGACCCACATCGCGCGCACATGCTCGCGCATCTGCATACGTTGTAAATGGTTGAATCTGATTGGATGGTTTTACTGTAAAGTGGCTATCACTCACATACGTTTGTGATAGCCTCAGTAGCCTACCTACTTGTAGTACTGGATGTGCAGTGTTTATAGTTCATACGTGTGTTGGTGGGTTAAGCAATGCTAGAGGGGGATCCGGGAAGTGCCAGCCTGTGGCTAGTTTTTGCAGGCTGCTCCGGTCCCAAGTTGCTTTGCCCACACACCGGCGCACAGCTTTGGCTGTTAAGCCTTTTCTGCGGGCGGGCGTGGTGGGCCTTTTACTTATTCTACTACTAATCGGCTTAGGAGCAAAAAGAGTGAGCTGTAGGCTTGGTTCTTGTTGGAGGGAACCTTTACCGGCTTGTTGGTGCTTTGCCTGTAATTTGCTGCTTACAGCGGGATTGCTGCTTACAGGGGAATTGCTGCTTACAGGGGAATTGCTGCATGCAGTGAGTGATCGTAGAGTTCGTACCTACGTTGGTGATACAGTGAGATCTTGCATACTCAAGGGTGTTCTTTGGTTCGTACGTGCGTCGTACGTTCCACGTGGCACTACCATTCCTTACATTCGGTTCGCTACATCAACTATCACTCACATACGTTTGTGATAGCCTCAGTAGCCTACCTACTTGTAGTACTGGATGTGCAGTGTTTATAGTTCATACGTGTGTTGGTGGGTTAAGCAATGCTAGAGGCGGATCCGGGAAGTGCCAGCCTGTGGCTAGTTTTTGCAGGCTGGTCCGGTCCCGAGTTGCTTTGCCCACACACCGGCGCACAGCTTTGGCTGTTAAGCCTTTTCTGCCATTAGGCCATAGGCCACAGGGTGGGAGCTGGAGGGAGATGAACCTGGAGGGGACATGGAGGACAGCGAGGGTGGGAGAATCATCATGGAGGATTCAGAAAGGAGGAGTCCCCGGAGGGGGATCAGAGAGAGCTGCCAGGGGGAGTGGGGGCCGCAGCCGGCACCCATTCCTCTGGCAGGAAGGAGTATGTGCCATTGTTGAACATTACAGAGGCAAGGTTCTTGAAAATGGGGAGGGACTGTTGATGGAGGTACCGCATCATGCAATCACTGTGCCAACGTGCAAGGAGCTTGATGACATTAGAATCACATTTGCCCTGGAGCAGGGCCATAGCCCCTCCCGCGCAAAGGGACCGGGCAGAGATAGCTGCAGGATAGATTCCCGTGGTGGGGTAGAGAGTCTGGGCATAGACTCGCATGGAGGAAGTGACCGTTGCTGCTCGAACCAGGGTGAGGACCCCATTGTCAAAGTAACTGGCCAGCTTGAGGGATGGGCTGAAGGGAGAGCGGGAAGAGCAACAGCGTCGGAGATGAAGGACATGGCGAGCGCACGCTGCCACAGGGCAGCAGAGGGAGTCACCACTTCTGGCATGAGCCACTACTTCACCCTTGTCCCCATTCTTCTGTGTGGTGAAGGTGAGGGTAACAGAGGTAGCAGCAAGGAGCTCATGCTCAGGGCCATCATGGTGGACAATTTTGGAGCCAAGGTAGAAGGCGACCTCCCGGAGGTGGAAGGCTTGGTCATCTCTGGTAGTACCCGTGTACTCACCAGGTCTGAGGCAGAAGAAGAAGGCTATGCAGATCATGTTGGCAATGGCCTGTCTGGCAGGGGAAGGGTAGGCATGGTATGCAAATCGCAGGGCATGCATGACAAGGGTGATTGGGACTGGTTTGACCCGGCAAGGGGCGGGGTCCAATTTGGCATAGGCCTTGAACTGGGCAGTTAGCCTGAAGTCAAGACTGCCAGTTGAGTTGGTTCTGGGGTCTTTGGCCCCCAAGCGGGCCAGCGTCTGGCTCACTGACCGGAGGGTGTCCGATACTGTGCGAGATCTGATGGGCTTGCGGCTACAGGAGAGCCGGCCATCATGGAGGCGCTGGGCAAAGACTTGGAGGATGGGGATTGGATCTGTAACAGAGTGGAGGGTTGGTTCAAAGCCTTGAGACAAACAGAATTGAACCCATTGATTCCAATGGGCATCCTTTCTGTGGGCATAGAGTTCAGTGACTGAAGCTCGCATGGTCTTCTGGATAGAGCTAAGGTCAGAGCAGAATGCATCTGAGGCTTCAGGGGACATAAGATCCAGGGCAAGTCCTGGGGGTAGGTGGTGTTGAAATGATTGAGAAGGGCAGTGTCAGAGAGGTCAGAGCGAGAGAGCAAATCAGCTAGGTGATTCACAGGGCCAGGGATGTAATCCCTGAGGGGGACATATTGGTGGAGCCGTTGGTGTAGGGACTGGATGCGCAGTAGGTAAGCGGCTGGCCCAGTGGTAGTAGTGGCGCCTTTTCTTTGCCAGTAGACAGCTGCTGTGTTGTCATAGCAGTTGTGGGTGGTTCTGTATTTGACACAAGCAGCTTGGGCAAGGATGTCATTGTGGGCAATGGAGCCCGCCAGCTCAAGGTCACTGTTGGTGATGGTGCCATTGGGGTTGTCAAAGGTGACTAATTGGGAGGAGACCCACTTTGGGAATGCATGCCTCCACATGATGGGCTGCACCGCGCCGGTGGGAAGGGGGACAAAATGAATGCCCCCCATGCCCAGCCCAGAGGCATCACAAGCGCCCATGGTGGCAGGGAAAGGATCTGGCACCAGTTCTGCAATGGAAGTAGGCTGGTGGGATAGATCATTGGCCAGCCATTGGAAGTCCCGGAGGAAGCTATGGACGCGCTTGGTGAGCCGGATGCGCTGCCGGCCAAGGTCTTGGTGTCGCAAGGCTTCTTGGAGGATGGAGAAGAGGCCCAAGGAGCCAGGGATGGCAATTGCCATAGATCGGAGTTCGCCCAGCACTTGGTGCCATTGTTGGAGGGGGACAAGGCGCTGAGTGGGAGTGATGGAGTGCAAGATCTCGTGTAGACGGGCCACGCGATAGGGGGGGAGGGTGAGGGTGTTGTTGATGGAATCGATGAGCCAGCCAAGGATAACCTTCTTGGTAGTCCAAGTGGCGTCACCTTGGAGCATTTTCTTGAGGGAAGCGGGTTCCTGGCGGAAGGGGGTGTCAGAGGCATCCAGTGGCCTGAAGACCCTGTCCAGGGCCTGGAAGAGCACTTGCTTGACGGCGCGGCGGGTCCATTTATTGCCCTGAGCTAGGCCACAGAAGTCATCCACATAGACATCCCAGTATCGGACCGGCTGTTTGCTGGGGGTGGGGCTATGGGGGGTGCGTTGGGCGGCGTTGGGAGGGGGATCCGACGGGATTGCCATTGGGAGGGGTGGAGCTGGGGCTTCAGAGGGGAGATCCAATCGATGGGGGTGAGCCTGGCCTCGGCCAGCCCTGTGGAGAGGGTGGCATTGGCCAAGTCGGCAATGGTTTCCGTGAAGGCACAGAAGTTTGGGGGACTGGATTTCCATCCCATGGGGTTTGTGAGGGGGATGCCAATGAGAGGCGCCTCGCCCGGACGCTGGGGGAAAAGGACGCCGAGCTTCATGGTGTCCTCCGGTTGTAACTGGACCCGATAGAAGCCATCTGCGAGGTCAATCTTGGACATGTAGACTGGGCCAAACCGAGGGTTTGCCCGGTGGATCTTGCTAAGGAGCCGGGGAAGTGTGCGTCCAAATTGCATTGAGTCAGCAGGGGCAAGCGGGATGGTGTCTTGGTTAACCTCAGAGTAGGTGTAATCAGAGATCATTCGGGGGCGTCAGCCTCGCTGTGGGACGAGTCCCAGAGGGCTCAGACGCAGGCCTGGAAGGTCTTGGATGAGGCTGGCGGGGAGGACAGTCCATTGTTGCTTGTCCATCATGTCGGCATATTCCTCGCGAAGGAAGGCGATGCCCTGCCGGGAGGATTGGTGGGGACCCCGTTTGAGGGCCCCAGCAATCCTGGCCGTGTCCCAAGGGGGGTTGGACATGGAGGCAGGAGTGCCCTGCGTCCCGAAGTGGGCTAAAAGGCAACCAGCTGGGTGGGGGAGCGCGCCCACATCCGGGTGGATATCACCTTGTCCCCTGATGGTCCGGATGAAGTCCCCCCAACCAGCGCTGTGGTGGTACACAGAGATGGCCCGGGTGACGTGCGCGGCGAGCCGGTCCCGGGGGTAGCTACGAGTGGCGGCCAGCTTGGGGGCGTGCACGTCGAGCCGGTCCCTGGGGTAGCTACGAGTAGCGGCCAGCGCGTTGCTGGGAGGAGATGGAGGAGCTGGAGGGGAGGGGGAATGTCCCCGAGGAGATGGAGGAGCTGCCAGCACGGCGCTGGGAGGGGAGGGGGAATGTTCCCGCGGAGGAGAAGATCGCGGCCGTGAGCCGGGAAGAGAACAACCCAGTCCGGCGCTCGGCGGAGGGGAGCCCGGCATGGTGCTGGGTGGAGAAGATCCCAGCGCGGGGCCGGGTGGATGCCTTTTGGGGGAAGGGGGTGGAGATCCCAGTCGGGAGCTGGGTGGAGAATATCCCAGCGCGGCGCCAGGTGGAGGAGGATCGAGGGGGGGGTCAAACAGTCGAGGGAGAACGCGTGTGGGGTGCTTACCTAGATCGTGAGGGAGGGGCGGACTGAACTGTGGCGCCCGAGGGGTGGGGTGATTGGGTGGGGGCGCGGTCGGGGCCCCCATGGCAAGTAGATTGAGGGGCGCCGCGCCAAGTGAATGGCGCTTGCCAGGTCTTCAGGCAGCATAGGCTTCCTGGCACCATTCCCAGAGCAGTTCCTGCTCTGCTGGCGTGATGTCGACGTGGTCATGAAGATGGCGGCAGCCGGAGAAGCAGCGGCCTCTGATGTGCCAGGAATGGCAGCGTTCTTGGCCATCGGGGCGTTTGAGAGGTGATTTGCCCTTGGCTTTCATGGAGGAGATGACCACTCTCATTGCTTTGTTTTTGATCTTAGCAGTGATGGGGTTGGATTGGTCAGAGAGTCTGGGATCTCTGTTGGGATTGAGTCTCCGGTCCTCGTTGTTGGAGGGACGCTGGTTGCCCACCCCCCCGTTGGTGGGGGGGGGGGGGGGGGGGCTGCAGGCGCTTCCCTTCTGTGTCCGGTTTGGCTGCT
This sequence comes from Pseudo-nitzschia multiseries, assembly GCA_037355745.1. Taxonomy (NCBI): domain Eukaryota; phylum Bacillariophyta; class Bacillariophyceae; order Bacillariales; family Bacillariaceae; genus Pseudo-nitzschia; species Pseudo-nitzschia multiseries. Next base: position 8,362,721 of record CM074788.1, read on the forward strand.
GGAGGGCTCTCAAGGCATCAACATTGGACACGTTTGGGAGCCAGTTGAGATTCTGAGTCATTCTGAACCGGTGTATGTCTTCCCCAAAGTTGGGGGAAGGGAGTGTGGTGTCGGATTCCCATTGCTCTTCCAGCCACCCCCTCACTCTGACCTGGAAGTAGTACACCACAATGGCCGGGGTGATGCGTTCCCCCACTTCGTCTGCTATTGCACGGCGGAGGGGCATCTGTTGCCACTCTAGCCTGGAGAGACCTCTTTGGTAACACTTGACCACATCATGGGTGGCCCCTAAGAGTGTGGCTAGGACTGCAAGGTAGCTCTTAAGCTGGGTGGTCGCTTCGGTCCAGTTGAGGGGGATGTAGGCTTTGGTCTTCTGCAGTTCCAGGGAGTCCTTGAGGGAGAGGGAGTTGCCTTGGGTTGAGATCATGGTGTCATAGGTGGCCACATTGGCCGCCTCCTCATGTTCCCTTTTCAGTGTAGCTGCTGATCCTCCGGGCGGTGTGAAGGCTAGGGGAAGGATTCCATCCGCAACATCAAAAGGGTCGGTTCCATAGAAGTTGCAGTCTTGGAATCTCTTGAGAACTGCGGTGGTGACGAGGGGCACTTGGATGCCAAGGTTGTAGGCATCTGTGGCCACTTGGCTTTGGAGGATCATGTGTGTCTTTTCATGTTTGCTCTTCTTGGCCCAGGCGGAGTAGATGGGGGGTAGCTCCGCCTCAGATGTTTTGCCACAGAGGAGTAGGAGTCTTTCTGTGTAGAGAGGCCCCCAGACTTCCCGGACTGTGTGAAGCTTGGAGGACTCTTGTTTCCTTTGGTCCAGGTTCTCTGTGAGCCTGAGTTGGTTGTCTGTGAGCGCAGCAAAGGCGGCTGCGAGTGTAGGATCAGTCGGTGTGGACCCCAGGCCGGGCAGGTCCCTCAGTAGGACATTCTTCTTCATATAGGCCCGGAGATGGGCTTCAGCCCTAAAGGAAGGGCCCGGTTCTAAGAGCCTGATGGTTCCCAGTAGGGTAGTAGGCTGTGTGCCCACGGCTCGTAGGGTGTCTAGAAGGGGCTTGCAGACTTCAACCAGTCCGTGTTGGAGGATGTGAGGGTGAAGGACTTGGAAAGCCTGTTTGGGTGTGAGGCCCCGACATAGTACCAGCGGGACTAGTTCAAAGGGGAGGAAGCACACCTTGTGCGCCTGGAGCATTTCTGTGTGGGCCATCCCGGCAGGAATAGGGGGGATGTACTCTTGCTCCGGGTTTTGGGCTATTGCAGCCTCATGGTGGGCCATGAGATAAACTCTGCTGGCGGCGGCCCTAGACAGCAGGGAGGCGTCCACCTGTACCAGCTCTCCTTCCTGGCCGACCAAGTCGTCGATATAGCCAAAGGAACTCCCCCGGTTGACTGAGGGTTGAGTGATGGTGCCTGGGTACCGGCGGAGACCATGGATGACCCGGAGCCGGTCTACCCCAGCTGCATCTTCCTGGAAGATCCCTAGGCCTCCAATGGCTTGTGCATCGAAGATATCCAGAAGGAGGGGGAGGAGTTGCGCCCCTTCAGCTTCCGTGAAAAGGGTGTAGATGGCTTGGTAAATGTCGCGCCTAGCCTGGGCCTCTCCAAAGGGGCCAGGCCCTTGGAAGAACTCTCTGTAGCTCATTGTCGTGTTGTTGTGGGCCTCGCGTTCTAGTAGCGTCCCAAGCCGCGGCGCACGGGCTCTTAAGGGGGGGATGCGATAGATGACTATCGGACCACGGGGATTGTACGGGGACAAGAAGGACGATTGGCCTTGTAACGGTCGAGATACTTTCCTAGTAGGCGCGTCGGGCCTTCTTGGGGAACTATCGGACCACGGGGATTGTACGGGGACAAGAAGGACGATTGGCCTTGAAACGGTCGAGATACTTTCCTAGTAGGCGCGTCGGGCCTTCTTGGGGATGTATCTGCTGGTAGGCGTGTTGGGCCTTCTGTAATCCTCGCGTTGGGAGGATCGGAAAGGCTTGTACGGGTACAATAGGTAAGACTATTGGACCTGGACGTGTAAGCCTTTTACTTATTCTACTACTAATCGGTTTAGGAGCAAAAAGAGTGAGCTGTAGGCTTGGTTCTTGTTGGAGGGAACCTTTACCGGCTTGTTGGTGCTTTGCCTGTAATTTGCTGCTTACAGCGGGATTGCTGCTTACAGGGGAATTGCTGCATGCAGTGAGTGATCGTAGAGTTCGTACCTACGTTGGTGATACAGTGAGATCTTGCATACTCAAGGGTGTTCTTTGGTTCGTACGTGCGTCGTACGTTCCACGTGGCACTGCGTACCATTCCTTACATTCGGTTCGCTACATCAATTATCTTAGAGTGTCATGCGCGTTTTGCTAAGAGGGGTGTCGGACACTGCTCTGACATACTGGTACTAATAATCTCTCATTATTTTAAAATGAATCACTTCCAAACCTTCCGTCGGCTAGTTTTTGTAATAGAGGACTGTATTGGTAACCAAACCTCATATATGACACGTGAAATTTGCGAAAACGAACAGCTCGCATGATGTATCCCGAAGTGTTTTGCATTGGAGCGTTTCGAATTTATCTCGATGGATTTTGGGATGACAGCGAATTTATCAGAACGGGTTTTCCCATGGTCTGTCATCTGGTAGTGGCTTCGCTAGTACCTGCGATGGCATGACGTCTTCCATTGCGTCGATCAAGCTCCAGGTCAATCGATATTCATCCTACGTAAGTTAGTTGGGCCCTGGAGATACAAAAACAGAAGCCAGGAAGAACCTTGTCTTTTCATTCATAACTCTCTTCGAGTGTCCCATATTATCAACGTAAAGGAAGGGACAGTGAATATATGAAAACTACGATGATCGTTCTATTCGGACCCATTGCTGTGGTTGCTTTGATTTTCTTACCTACTGTTCTGGGTGGCGGTAGCCAAAAGTGTAAAACTATGGGTAAGTCACGAACAGTGTTATCCCATTCCGTTATATTCGCTCCGATACACGAAAGGCCTCATTATCTTGCTGTTGGGAAATAATCCCTCATCGAAATATGTCGCATAGCCGAAATCACCTGTGGCGACGACGACTTCAGCATCCTCTGCGATGCCATCCAGAAAGTTGGCTTGTATGAAGACCTGGATGACAAGCGTGAAGCCTTGACGGCCTTTGCTCCTACAGATCGTGCCTTCCGGAACCTCCTTAAAAGTTTGGATGTCGACAGCATCGATGATATCAAGCTGCGTACCCTGGAAGATATTGTGTTATTACACGGGCACGAACACGAACGAGGAAATAAGCACGGAGGAGGACACACGCTAGGAGGTGAACACAAAAAACGTCACTCTCTCTCTCGAGACGACCTGGAGGGTCGTTGCTCCGACTTGTTGCCCATGGCCAATGGAGATGACACCCGCACCATCTGCAAACACAAAGACATTTACCAAAAGGGTCCCGGGAATTCTGACGATCGCAAGCCGAAAATCATCCGGTTCGATCTAAAAGCTTGTAACGGAATTATTCACGTAGTGAACGAAGTCCTTCTACCAAAGTACGTGCAAGTCTTGTTATCCAACGATATCAGGCTTCGACGTGCGGTCGAAAGTCTCGCTCTTCTCGGTTATGGTTACGCTCACTGCTTTCCTCTAGTTTCTGTCTCTCTTTGTGCGACACACACGCACAATGCGCATACTCACGCGATCACTTTGATGCCGTGTTTAATATTAATTGCTCCGAAACAAGATCTGTTGACGTCGATCCAGAACCCGATTGCAAGAGCATCACAGAACTTGCTTGTGGATCGGAAGACTTCCAGTTTGTGTGCGACGCCTTGCAATACACAGGGTTGGACGATGCCTTGGAGGAAGGATCCTGGACCGTCTTTGCGCCCGACGACGACGCAGTGCAAGAGTTGTTAGAAGCTGAAAACATCAACTTTCTCCGTGATTTAGGATACGAACTTCTAAAGGAAACTCTATTGTATCACACTATCTCTCACCCAAAACCACTAAAGTTTCGCGACCTAGAGTGCGGCGAAGAACTTACCATGGCCACTGGAGAAACAAGCGAGACGTAAGTAGCTGACTGCACAATCGATGCAACTGAAGAATTCGCTACTTGTCGTCCAGAATTTGATTGCATTGTCGTGCAGTCTATTCCGAACAATCATTCATTGCATTGCTATCTTTCAAGACGGAGATTTCTGTATATGAATTGTCTGCGTGTATCGATCTCACGGCAGTCTTCCACCACAGACAATGCAATAGAAACGACAAAGCCCAAAGGGGAACCTGTAATTTTGGATACGATGAAAATATTGTAAGTAAATGGAAGAAGAAAATATAGAATGACGGCATCAAACATCTTTATCAGAATAATGGCAGTTTGGAACGAGAGCGAATTGCAGTTTTATATCCTTCTTCTCAAATGATCTTCTCCAAATGAATGGTCTCTCTCCCTCCAAAACCGATAGCCAAACATCCTGGAGAGGGACGTCGAAGCGTGCAATGGATACGTTCACGTTGTCGACGATGTTATGTTGCCGGGACTGTTCTGCGAAGCACCCCTGCCAAAGTCGACCCCCCGTCCGACCAAGACGCCAACGGCGAAGCCAACCAGATCCATCCTATCGCCCCGACCGACTCACGCTCCGACAAGGGCACCGACTACCCTTCCCTCTCGAGCTCCAACTAAGGTACCAACCCCTTTGCCCTCGCGCAAGCCAACCGCCAATCCCGCGACTCGACCACCAATTGGGGGTTGCGGCGAAAGCGGTTCTATGCCTTCAATTTGTATGTCTAGTTTGGGATAGAAAATCATGGTAGATTTTGTAGCTGCACTGCACTTTGATCTCATTCATTATATCTCCTTCACGCCTCCTTGTTATCTTCTTATCACGATTAGCCACTGTGGCGTGTACCGATCCCACTTTGAGTACCTTGTGCGAGGTCTTGCAGTTGGCCAGGGTCGATACTACATTCAACGAGGACGGGACCTACACCCTATTTGCCCCATCCAACGAGGCATTTGAGCGTCTCGCCAGCGACAAGATCAAAGCACTCGAGGAACAACCCTTCGGAGAACTTACGCGTGTTCTTCTGTACCACACAGCCGACCAAATCTATTATGACGACGAATTGGAGTGCAATCTCGAACTCGACATGCTGGTGGGAACCGAAGGATTTTTCGACCCTGACTTTTCTACCACCGTGTGCAACAATCGAGGGAAATTCCAGGTGGGCAACGGCAATGTCTTTGGTTCTTGGCCCAAAATTACTCGACTGGACATTGCCGCATGCAATGGCGTCGTTCATGTGGTGGACAACGTCCTCCTTCCCAGTCCAATTGCCGTTCTGCCCGAGCCGTAAGAACATACGGACCTCTTTTACGAAGGTTTGTATTCTAATAGTGTTCATTTTCGTGTCCTACATACGTCACTCTTCAAATGTCGGGGAAAGTGAAGTTTCGAACCAAAGTTATACTTCGGTACTCTTTATGAATGGTATCGATACGTCTACACGTACACAGCATCGGATTGAAAAAAATCTATCAAATCCCCTAATAAAACTCTCTTGAGGGCTCACAATTATTGATTGTGATACGCCCCAACAATATAGCATTGCTCTGATTGCATACAGAAACGAGATTCGAAACGAAAAAGGAAAGAGATGTGATACATATACCACAGGGGGGATGCTCCTTGGTTGCATGAGTAACTCCCTACACTTAGATTTCACCATCAAGTCTTCTTCTCTATCGCTTTCTTTTACCGACTAGAGAACGCAATTTGGTTTTGAAATGTTTTCTATGGTGCGTTCCAGCTCAATCGTCAAACGAGCAATTAAAAAAATGCTTCGACCTGGTTTCAAGATAAAGTGTTCTCGTAAGAGCTCGTTCCGGGTCATTGGAGTCGTGACGATGGATATCGTTCAAGGCCCATATGTCTAGAAAAGCGCCGGTAGCAAACGTACAGACGTACGGACATTTGGAGATATACACCCGTATGACTAACAGACAAATAAGCGAGTCGTCTCGCTGAATCGCTAACAGTAAAGGTGCGCTAATAGTGCACCGATAGAGGTTCCATCCAAGAATCATCTTATATGATAACGTTCACAAATATAAATATTAATACTTGAAATCACGGAATACTACTAGTAGATCATACCTAGTAGCTTACACATAGAATTGATGTAGCAAATTGATGTAGCGAACCGAATGTAAGGAATGGTAGTGCCACGTGGAACGTACGACGTACAAACCAAAGAACACCCTTGAGTATGCAAGATCTCACTGTATCACCAACGTAGGTACGAACTCTACCATCACTCACTGCATGCAGCAAAATCGAATCACACAGGCTTAGCGCTAACAAGCTTGCAAAGGATTCCTCCAGCAACAACCAAGCCTACAGCTCACTCTTTTGCTCCTAAAACGATTAGTAGGACTACAGGCGAGACTATGGAAATGCCAGATCTCTTCTTACTGTGAGCTTATTCAGATACAGCGAGACAGACCTTAGTATGTAGATTACAAGTAGTTGATAGCAACTAGTGTGAATTTTGGGATATAAATCAGTTGAATGTTAAAAGTATGAGATAAAGTGAAATCTTGCCGAAATGCAAGATATCTCTTTTATTGAGATGAATACGTTGCAACTGCTGTTGCGTACGAGTAAGTGTGTAAAATAGGGTGACCGTTTTGAGACAGCTTTTTTTTACGAACCCCTCCTACACCCATCGATTTGGGTCCTGTTAGTCTTCTTGATCTTACTCTCCACCTGGAACTTCTTGACCAAAGTAATCACCGCGCCAGAATTGGCAAGGGCAAGAGCTTTCCATAGATACCCAATTTGCAGGGGTTGCGCGCGCCGGAACCCCTTCCAACTTTATGATTCTTCCGGTCAAGAAAATCATGAAAATTATTGAAAAAACTCCATTTACACAACCACATCATACCAAGTGGTCTCAACCTAACCATTCCTTAACCATAGCATTAAATCGACCCGCTACTTGGCATTACCTTCCTTACACCAAGATCAACAAGACCTGCAAGTTTCGGATCGATTGGCCAAGTCCTTTAGGAGAAACAAGCTGGAACAACAGCAACAACGACGGCGAGAAGGCAGGGCAAAAACTGCAAAAACTCCCAACATCCTCCCATAGCAGCAACAAGGATCCCTCTGCTCGCGGAAACAACAAGCAAGCGCCGCTACAGGGTAAATCGATACTTATCAAGGAGAAGGAGACCCCCAAGTTGCGACTCGATCCGCCCAGTCGTTTTGAAAAAAACAGCCACAGCCACACTGACACCCCCAAGGGCCCAAAAAACAACGTCGAAAATCCCTTCATATCAGGAACAAGGATCCCTCTGCTCGCGGCAACAACAAGCAAGCCCCACTACAGGGTAAATCGATACTTATCAAGGAGAAGGCAACCCCCAAGTTGCGACTCGATCCGCCCAGTCGTTTTGAAAAAAACAACCACAGCCACACTGACACCCCCAAGGGCCCAAAAAACAACGTCGAAAATCCCCCCATAGCAGCAACAAGGATCCCCCTACTCGCGGCAACAACAAGCAAGCCCCACTACAGGGTAAATCGATACTTATCAAGTAGAAGATGCCCCCCAAGTTGCAGATCGATCCTCCCGGTCGTTTTGAAAAAAACAACTCCAGCAACAACAACACCCCCCAGGGCCAAAAAACTCCCCCTACAGCAGCAACAACAACACACACAGTTGGCGCTGTGGCAAGGGGAGCCTCCCTTCCCCCGTGCAAGTTAACAAATAACGCGGCTGTTATTCTAAACCATTCACACACTGGTACTATCACCACAGCGACTGCTATGTTAATTGCGGGATTTACAAAGGAAGAGAGCAAGAATCGCTCCCTACAGAAGAGAGTATTGCGCAAGAAGGCCAAACTCTTGGAAGACCAACAAAACAAGAGGCCCACTCCCCCCCCACCGCCGCCGCCACCACCCCCTGCTGTTGTTGGTGGTGGATCGAATGGTACCAGCGTTTCGACTGTAACCAATCCAAGTGGACTGTTGGATCCCCCCCTCGAAAAAAAAAACGCCGAATAACAACAACAACAACAACAACAACAACAACAAAAGAGCCCATACTGCCTCAAGCAACACCAATGGAAGCACATTGTCGACGACGACGACGGCAACAAGAGCAGCGCCAGCAGCGAGTACAGCAGCGAGTACAGCAGCGAGTACAGCAGCGTTTTTGGAAAAGGAAAACTCCACCCCCCCCCCACCTTGCAAAAAGAAGAAACTCACTCCACCCACATTGTTGTGTCTGAAACGAACAAAGCGGACTCCACACCAAGTCTTATGTGATTCAGCTAATGATCAAGCTATCAGGGTTCGATTCAACCATGCATGGAATGAAGCAAGAAGGAAATACAAGCACCAGGTGCAACTCCCAAAGGGTGTGGCTCGTTTGTCAGCGTCACAAATCTGCGACAAGGTAGATGAATTGTACGGTGTAAGTATTAACCCGAATACATTGCGGAATCGAGTTCGGGAAGGACTCATGGGTCCACCACGCAGGGGGCAAAGACCGGTGCTTGCAGAAGCGGTGGAAGATGCAATTGCAGATGCAATTGAAACGTATGTTGCATTGACCGCAGCGGGGATGAAGGAAAAACCTGACCGGCAGGTAATCCTACAGAAGCTCACAGCGTGCATAACTAACGGTGTCATTCCAGCGCCACTGACTGATCCTGTTTCGTTATTCAGAAGGCTGCAACCACGGTTTGCAGATGGGGTGGAAGTATCTAACCTGAATTCGCAGATGGAGGAACGGCGTGCAACATACGGAACACATAAAAATATTAACGAATGGTTTACAACCCTAAAAGAATTTTTCCTCGAGATGGGCTTCGCACGGTTGCCGACGAAGGAGGAGGTCGCTGGTGGACACGAAGGAGAGCTGTATTTCCCCCCTGAACAACTTCAACGAATAATCAATGTGGATGAAACGGGGCTATCACTGGACACGACGACGACAAAGTCTGGCGGACGTCCCGTCACCCAGTATGGACCTAGCAGCAGGGATCTTCCTGTGGGAGCAAGCCGTGCGAATAAAAGCAGTCACCGCATAACACTCCTCTGTGGTAGTTGCGCTTCTGGAGATCCCATGCCCCCCCATTTTCAGTTGAAAAGTATGGCTAAAGATGATTCCAACAAGCGGATTCAGGATTCGTTTTTGGAAGAGCTCGAACATCATTCAGTCATTGGAACATGGGGGTTCAAGGAACCAACCGAGCGGTGGAGTACAGTGAATTGTAATGCTAGTGCGGGGATGGATGGTACTGAGTTTACGAAGGTAGTGAAGGATGCATACATGCCATTATTTCCAGATCTGGCTCCCGTACCTGGAAAGCGAGTAGTGATGTTGGTTGATTCGGGTCCAGGACGGGAGGAAAATGAGTTGCAAATTATTACCGCCCCCGAAGGACTCTATTTACTTACTGGAGTTCCGAATACAACTCATATTTGGCAACCGACGGACCAGAACTACGGACTGTTTAAAACTCTTTTCCGCAACAACAAGACAATGCTGAATGACTCACGCCGGGCGAGAGAGCTTACCATGCGCGCTCACGATATTCCGCGGCTTGTATTTGGGGGACGCGAGGTGGACGAGAACAAGGGAGGTTACATCACTTTGAACAGGGCGTTTCACGACTCATTTTCTGTGGAAAAATCAAAGGCTATCTGGCGCCACATCGGTATTGTCCCTTTCACACGCAATTGTCTAGGGAATCGCAATGTAGCTCACGAGGTGACACTACGGAATGGTTCTGTAGACCTTGGTGCGGATCCAATGACAAGAAAGTTACTTGATCTTGAACTTCGCAACAGCAAGGCAGTAAAGTACATCACCGAATACGGATTGAAAGGGGAAGCGTTTGCTGCAAAGGCACCACGAAACAACGAGAAAGAGAAGATTGCATCTACTAAACCGGGTTCGAATGAGCGGATATTGAAATTGGCAAAAGCAAATACGGCAGGACAGAAATTCCGTATCACCGGTGGATTCGTCACTAACTCCAAGGATGTTTGGAAAGCGAAAGTGTTGAAGGAACGTATGAAAAAAATTGCGACGCTGAAGACTACAAAGGCGCGCGCGGCTGCTTTTGCAAAGAAAAAGGGTGCAGCTGAGGCCTTAGTTGCAAAGTGTGGGGGCGAATTTGCTAGACTAGCGGTGCAAGATTTGAAAGTGATATATGATTGGAAGTTTGGAAAGAAGGTTGCTGCTGGAATGAAAAAAGAACATGTTGTTGCTGCTCTAGTGAAAGCAAAGGATGATCCGCCGGTGGGCGCAGTGGAGTGGAGTGAGGAGCGCGATGGCGCTGAGTTGCAGCGGCTGGAGAAAGCAGAGATCACCATGAAAGAAACAGAATTGGGGAAGGCTATGGCAGAGAAATTAGAGAAGTGTGTTCAAACAATTAAGGAGGTGACTCCAGAGATGCTGGAGATAGCAGCCCTGGATGATGGAAAGATTGAATACATTAGAAGGATGCAAGCAACAAGGGTGGAACAGGAACCAACGCGCGATTTGGAGATTAGAGCAGTGTAATCAAGAATGGTGTCGACGCGGCATCATCATCGCCGATGACGAATCGTCGTCCTCGTCGATGACACCGCGTTTCGCCCTTCGACGACGACGCGATGGTTGAATCGCGTCCCCCCCCCCCCCAGTGTGGTGCAATTGAATTAGTTAATTTAGTATCTGTTATTTGTTTGCTTGTTATTCAGTTGCAATTAGATGGATTAGGAAGGAAAGAAGTGACGACGAATTTCAAGTTTTGCAATAGAGGTGCGATTGTCTCGGAAATTTCGAACAAATCGGTTCGAAATGAGTCATGAGACCAATTTAAATCATGAGTGTTATATTGAACATTTGGAGCTGGTACAAATTCTACAGAGGCCTACTTTGTCTCTTCGTCATTAACACACATACTCGTAGTGATGAGATTACTTGCTGATTATTTCCGTACATGCATTGGTCGTTGACCGTATATATCTGTATGCATATATATATATATATTGTGTGAGAATCACACGCCAACGGTTTTCTTCTCTTGTTCCATTAGGAAGACTTCATGATATGTCTATCACTAAGATCAGGAATTGCTCCCGTAGCTCGTGTGATATTTTATGAAATCAGAGTTTGCTCACCAAAGAACAATGGCAATACTATAAAACAGAGATTGCTCGCCGTCGATGCGCGATGGGAATCGATGCACCGTGGGAATCAATATGTCGTGGGAATTGATTACTTTGGTTGATACGGGACTCATTGATTTGTAGGAATAGGATATCTACCATCTGGTAGCTTTGGTACTTCTGGTCACGAAAGGAATTTAATATTTGGGGAAGCCCCTGCTAGGCATGACGTCTACCAGGCCATCTACACTCTCTTCACGGAGGCCAACCTGGAGAGACTCCTCCCCCTACTTCTGGATATCTTCAATGCCCAAGCTATTGGCGGCTTGGGCATCTTCCAAGAAGATGCAGCTGGAGTTGACCGGCTGCGGGTCATCCATGGCCTCCGACGCTATCCAGGCACCATCACCCAGCCTTCTGCCAACCGGGGCCGCGCCTTTGGCTATATCGACGATGTAGAAGGACAAGAGGGTGAGCTGGTGCAGGTGGATGCAGCCCTGCTTTCAAGGGCTGCAGCTAGCCGGGTGTACCTTATGGCCCACCATGAAGCCACAATATCACAACACCCGGATAGAGATTACATCCCTGCCATTCCTGAAGGGACTGCCCACACTGAAATGCTCCAGGCCCATAAGGTATGTTTCCTACCCTTCAAATTCGTCCCACTGGTGTTGTGCAGGGGCCTCACCCCGAAGCAGGCCTTCCAAGTCCTCCAACCTCACATCCACCAGCAAGGATTGGGGGATATTATTATTTTCCTTCTGAATCCGGTCCGTTGAAGGTCTGATTCAAAGGCTTCTGAAGAACAGCAACGCTGCGTTAGTGTGTTAGTAGACGAATGATTGTACTCTACGCGTGACAATTGTGATTGGATACTTTCGGCAACGGATAATCGGACTACAGGCGAGACTAGGGAAACGCCAGATCTCTTCTTACTGTGAGCTTATTCAGATACAGCGAGACAGACCTTAGTATGTAGATTACAAGTAGTTGATAGCAACTAGTGTGAATTTTGGGATATAAATCAGTTGAATGTTAAAAGTATGAGATAAAGTGAAATCTTGCCGAAATGCAAGATATCTCTTTTATTGAGATGAATACGTTGCAACTGCTGTTGCGTAGTGATGAGATTACTCGCTGATTATTTCCGTACATGCATTGGTCGTTGACCATATATATCTGTATGCATATATATATATTGTGTGAGAATCACACGCCAACGGTTTTCTTCTCTTGTTCCATTAGGAAGACTTCATGATATGTTTATCACTAAGATCAGGAATTGCTCCCGTAGCTCGTGTGATATTTTATGAAATCAGAGTTTGCTCACTAAAGAACAATGGCAATACTATAAAACAGGGATTGCTCGCCGTTGATGCGCGATGGGAATCGATGCACCGTGGGAATCAATATGTCGTGGGAATTGATTACTTTGGTTGATACGGGACTCATTGATTTGTAGGAATAGGATATCTACCATCTGGTAGCTTTGGTACTTCTGGTCACGAAAGGAATGTAATACTCCCCATGTCTCCTTGTGAAAGGTCATCACGCTCTACATGATGCTTCCATCGTCTTGGAGAAGGTCGCCGGTATTCCCACAAAAGTGGAAGATGGGCTTGAGCAGTGGATACACAACTGAGTGTCCCCAATGCTTGGTGAGAATATCTGCACAGTTATCCTTACCTGGGATGTGCATTATTAAAATGAAACCTCTCGCTATCATGCTCCAGTACGTAGTGAAACGATAGAATGTTGTGACGCTTATGCAACCTTGCGTAAGGGAAGGTTGACGTTTGAATCATCTTTTCGTTGTCACCCCAAGAGTAGGAGATATCATGGACTCGTGTTCCGAGGTATCGGAATGAGTGGCGTAGATCAACTATCTGTTCGATGCAAGTTCTTCCTGCAACGAATTCAGCTCCAAAGGTGGCTGTTTCCGTAGTAGACTGTTTCTTTGAGAACCAAATCATGGGAGTCTTGTTTGCGAAGTGAAGGATGCCGGTTACAGCCTTACCACTAAGAATATCATGCATGAGGTTGGCGTCATAGGAATGTGTCAACACTACTGTCTTCCCAAGTAGTGCAGGAGCGTCGTCGGGTAGCTCTTCAGAATGCTCCCCATAGACAGTGTTGGACCAATCGATGGTGTCGGGTTTAGTCAATATAAAATCTGGGGTTTCCACGCGGAATCTGATTTTAAAATGTCTAAACTTGGAGATATATCCGTAGATACATTTGACACGTTCAAGATGCCCATCTCGTGGTTGAGCTCTGAAACTCGAGAGTGTCATCACGGCTGTTTGTACATCGAAACGCCCAATAGCAATGATCCATTGGAGTGAACCGATCATACTTTGGTATTTTTGTATGCCAGTTTCTTCGAGAAAAGCTGAGGAGTCCAATTCGGGATGATCGTTTTCTGCAATGGGTGACTGGAACCTGGTGTTAGGTTTGCATCCAAACATTTGTTCATAAGACGCTTCCATCTTTTCGATGAGCTTTATGGGATTCATGCAGAGAACACCGTGCGCGTCGCGCTCAAATCTGCAACCTAGGTGAATTTCATGGGTCCGAATCCCTTCAGTTTGAAGTTATATGGCGACGACTGTAATATTTCCAAGAAGGAATTGGGATCTGCCATGCAAAGACATAGGTCATCGACATATGTGCATATAAGTACATATACACGTTCCCCATGCTTGTTCATTCCAGGCTTGAGGAATATTTCCGGTTCTGCGCGGGATCTTTCAAAGCCGAGTTCAATGAGACAAGCCGCGAGTAAATCACCAAAACACTTGCCCGAGGATCTCAGGCCATATAGGGCTTTGTAAATGATCAATAGATGACCTTCCAGCAATCCGAATTCGGGACCTGCCTTGATGCATACTTTCTCGCAGGTGACTGCTTCTAAGTAGGCGTTACCTATGTCGGTGCCCCATGCTTCTAGATCGTTGAGTTCAGCTAGGAATAGGCACATACGTAGACCGCGGAGAGATACGACACCTGCATAAACACTGTGGATAGGGGCCTCAGTGAGATTACCGTTAGCAACGAGACGAGCCTTGTGTCTACCGTCGTGCTTGACAGCATATATCATGTGTACCTTGATCTGTTGGAACCCGGGGGGAATGGAGCTTGTCTTGTACACGCCTTTATCAATGAATGTATTGTATTCATTGAGCTGTTCCATTTCCAGAGTGGTGGCGTCTGCCCATTTCGTGTTGCCGTTGGCTTGATCAAATTGGAGGGCTTCTTTGTGGTTACGAGGTACTTTGAATCCATATTGGTACTGTGGAGTGGTACGGAAAGAACGAAGTTTGGCTTGATGCACGAGTCGGTCAAGTTTCTTGGTTCGTCGTGCTAGGTTGGTGATTCGCTTGAGGCGTTTCCAACCCGGGAGGTCAAGCAAGTTGTTGTCGTTCCCATATTTTGCAACGGTGACAGGGTCATCAGCCGCAATGTTGGCTAGAGGTTCATATGTTTGTTCCATATTTTCCCATTCAATCCAAAGGTTATACTTGGAACCTTTGTATTGAGGATGCTTGTTATCCAGTGGACCTTGATGTCCTAGGATGCGGCGAAATGACCAAAGTTTGCTGTCTTATTGGGTTGAATCACGATGGATGTAATTCATGACATCATTGTATGCAATGATATCGTTAAGTTTGTCATCAGAGTGTTTGCACTTGAACTTGATGAAGTCTTTGTTGCGTTCAAGACTGTCTTCTACATCGACGATGGTAAGACGCTTCCGAGTGCCATCAGGGTTGGTTACAAGGAAGGATCGTCCTTGTAGATTGGCAATCGGGATGGTAGGAATGGTAATTGGTTGGCCATCATCGTCAAATTGTGCATTGCCTTCTTCATCGATAACAACTACCTGTGATGGGTCTACTGAAGGAGTAGCGGGGTTGGTGTGTGGAGTTGTGACGTCACTAACATCAAAGTATGCTAGCTCCGGAGGATCAAAATCATCTTCAGTAAGGAGAACGCCATCGGGGTTCTTGCTGAAGATGTGTGTCGTAGGAGGACCATCAAAACTCTCCCCATAGTTGTTAGGGAGTGGAGAAGGGGACCAGCTTGGGCTGTCATCGACCTTCTTATAAAGAAAGCTCGGTAACGAGGGGTGGGAGGGTGGTTGAAGAATAGGCTTGATTACCAGGTGCGGGAGGTGTTGTACCTGGTTGTTCGTTGGGTACAGATGGCGTGGTGTCATTGGCGGTGTCGGAATCAGCAGGTGAGACGCCAGGAGGGGGATTAACTGAGTTGCCCTGTTTTGTAGAATCTTCAATGGGGCTATTCTTAGTGATATGCTCCCCATGTTTGAATGTTGGAGCGTCTCCAGTGGCGTATAATCGGGGCAAGGAATCCTTGGCTTTACGCCATTTGATGAAACCATCATCAGTGAATAGGCCCGCGCGTTTGTTGCGAAACTCAGGCGTAAGAGCAGATCGAACACCGGACCGGTCAAGTAACTTGTTGGTAACTGGATCCCAGATTCGGAAGCAGAGTACATTGCCAACATGTTCTGCAATGCCGACGAAGTGACCGAGACGTTCAGTAGACTGGGTACCGAAAGGGGAGTCATTGGTCTTGAAATAAACAGGCTCGAACCAAAAGAAACTGGTGTATGCGCTGATGTCGCCAAGTGTACCGGTAGCAATGAAGACCGGTTGTTTGTCTGACAGAGTAGGATCAGAAATAACATTGAGGAGACCGCCAACGTATGTCATGCACAGCAGCCATAGATGTGGTGGTGTGCCGGTACGATCCATGACGCGATTGACAATGCGTTTGAACGTTTGATATTGCCGTTCAAATTGATTCTGGTGTTGGTGGTAAGGTTCACTTTGCCAGAGTCCAATCCATAACATTTTGAGATAATCAGTGACCCTCTTACTAGATTGGTAGTTACCGTGGTCGCAAAGGAGGCGAATGGGCCTACCCCATTTTCGAACGAAGTTCTGGAAACATGATAGAAAATCGCCGGTGGTACGCATTTCTTCAACATGTATGATATGTGACTTTCGGCCGAAGAAGATCTGAGCAATCTTGGAGCCGCCATCAATTGCTGGAACATCCGAATAGACAGCATCGGACATAACGTCGTCATTGAAAGGTCAAACGTTCATAGCCGGTTGGGGGGAATGGAAACGTTTGAAAATGTTTCCATCAGGACTAACCGCTATCGAACCATATTGCATTGAGTTTTCAAACGTAGCT
Source organism: Pseudo-nitzschia multiseries (assembly GCA_037355745.1). Classification (NCBI taxonomy): domain Eukaryota; phylum Bacillariophyta; class Bacillariophyceae; order Bacillariales; family Bacillariaceae; genus Pseudo-nitzschia; species Pseudo-nitzschia multiseries. The sequence goes on from CM074788.1 coordinate 8,379,106, forward strand.
TTGATGCGATCTGTGGAAACCCAACAAAAGAAAGGTTTCAGGGAAAAGTAGTCATGTTCGTTGGGGTATCGCTCATGGGGCGTAGCTGCAATACGTGTAGTATCACTAGCAGTACAGTCTGTTGGAAACGCAGTGACTGTCCCAGAGATTTGAGGGGAAGTGCAGCATGCGAGGCGTTCCTGGTGAATGTAGTCAGTAGGAGTAAGCCAGAATGAGTGATCGCTGGTTCCATGATCATCAATAGGGAGAAAGGGAGACCGAGTGGAATGGCTGGAATACAAGCTGAGAGACGTGACCGTGGAAGAGCCAGGGGATACAGAGATATCCAATCCTTCAAGGCAACATGGATTTCCGTATTTGTTGTAATTGGTATATGGGAGTTGCTGCGGCTGAGGAGGATATTTCTGGAGAAATTGTTCATCTTTCGCACTGATTGTTGTATCGAGAACAGATGGGTCCCAATGCTTATCTGATGTCATGATAACATGTGGGAGCGTGTCAAACTCAATAGTTGTGTACTTTTGCATTGCAAGGTATGGTAAACCATGCCGGATGCTAAGGGGCAGTGCATATCCATCGGAGGTGGTGATTACCTGTCCACCGCCCGCTTTGATGGATGTGTCATCGACAGTGGAAAAATATGCTTCCATCTGGCCGGAGGACAAGATAGAGGGGTGTCGTCCTGTATATGCACATTCATTGAAAATGAGGATGACGGGACCTCTATTCGATATAGAATAAGCTCCGCATGTAGCAATGGGAATATTTTGTACCTGATGATTGTTAATGCCTGTGACATTGACATATCGTGGTGGGATATCCTTGGAGATGAGGCATGCATCATTGCCGATGATGCAACCATTTGCACCACGATCGACCATGGCAAAGCCTGGATTAGTGATCGTAGCTTTGTGTGCATGATATGTGTACGATGTTACTTGACTATCGTGTGAAAAGGTCAGATCATCGTCGGGATTATACCACTGGTGGAAATTGGCGGAATAAGTGGATGTTCCTACAGGTATTTGGGTGTCACCGTCCTTTTTGTACCTAATGTCAGGGTTTTCGGAGAGGAATCGAGCGGGATGCGCGGGTGACACGGAAGACTTGAGGGGTCGCTGGTCCCTAGATGAAGAGGTCGTGGATTTGTATACACCTAGGGATGCATGGAAAACACCTCTACGATCATTTTCTACAGCGGGATTTAGGTCTGCTGCGGAATTGACGTGGTCATCTTTGTTCGAAGTATCATCTTCTAGGAATGAGACAGAATGTCCATGTTGGTATGCTTTCCGGGTGATGGGCTTGACATTGTTAGGGTCAGGTTGATCCTTTGAGAGCAAATCGTGTCGTAACGATGCGACCACGATTTTCTTGCCTTCCGGAGAATAATTTAGCCAACTCTTCATGTCCTGACGTGATAGGGCCTTCCATATGTTTGTGGGCAGGCGCGTGGTAGGGTCAGGTGCACAACCAGCCTTGAATACCGCATAGTCTTGATAGTCACCTTCGAATTCGATAGGGAGAGCACAGTCGTCATGGTTTTGACTTTGTCCAGATGAGAAGTCGTGAACATGTGCACGTGCTGTTGACTTAGGAGCCGACATCGCGGACTGGGAATCGAGTCGAGTTGCTTCGAGTAAAAGCGTGATTTTAAGTTTGTGAATAGCAGCTGCTTCAGCGACTGCATCTGTCACGGTGCTATTTGTCCCACCTGGATCCTTGACTTTGGCAAACTGTTCACTTAGCTGGAAGCTGGAATAGCATGCCTGACACAATGCTGATTTTGCAGTATGGTACTCAAGGGGCTTGTTGGGAGGACGGAGCTTGTTGAGGTGATTTAATTCATCAAACCAATGTGTGATGAATTTCACTTTGGATTCTTTCCAATTGCTGAGATTCAACTTTAGCAACGCTTGTAGTTGAGTCGAATTGTCATATACCTTGGCTTCCGATTCGCTGTGAAGATTTACGAAATCAAAGTATGCTTTACGTCCATCACGAGTGGTAGAATGGCTGTGTACACACGATGCGGATAGATCGCTTTTGAAGACTTCCAACATTAGTACCCAGAAGAAGGCACACTGTTTAACGAAAAGGTCACGTGTATAACCTTGTAGCGCAGCTGGAGGCCATGTTTCATCAAGGAATGTTTCTGTGTTGATGCCGTATGCCTCGAGTTTAGCTTTGAAACCTACGAGCCAATGTTCGAATCTTGAGTCATTCGTGAGGGGCGTAAAGGACTTTTCATCCCGTGCTTTTCGGCACCAAGATTCGTACTTTACCTGCTGAGGTGTCTTTTTATTACTTCCTGGCGGAGGAGGTGGAGGGTTCATAGCAGATTCGGTTTGCATACAGATAGCACGTTCCAAACGGAATTGTCTGAATTCTTCACACGGATATGACTTTACATTTTTCCAGTCCTTCTCGTCTTCTTGTAGTTCGATAGAGAACTCCGCGAGTGCCTCTATGATCCGTTGGATGGACCAATGGAGATGTGTTGGTAGTCCTCCTTCAGTGTAGGTAATCTCGCGGGCAAAATTTGGTTCGATAAGTGCGTCGAGAAATGCCGTCCACTCGCATAATCTTCCTTCCTTGAGAGCTAAACACAGAGTGTTATTCGCTTCCCTTGTTACGCGGAATAGAGATATAAGTATCAGCTTCATATCAGTATCAAAACTAGGAAAATGGTTGACAGCAGTGGCTTCAGCATCACCCGTGCTGTATCCGCCCCCGAATAGATTGGTGGGCATATTCGGCATGTTCGGCATTTGTGATGGTTCCGATCCCTCGAAGGAATCACGCGGTGAATAAGAATGATATCTGCTTCGTGTGCAATGTGCGATTGGCATATGCCAGCGTAGGGATTATATTCAATTCCGTTCCTGTTCCTTTTGTGTGCAAGCCACCTTGGAGCTTGCGACTGTTAATCTATGATTTTCCTTCTGAATCCGGTCCGTTGAAGGTCTGATTCAAAGGCTTCTGAAGAACAGCAACGCTGCGTTAGCGTGTTAGTAGACGAACGATTGTACTCTACGCGTGACAATTGTGATTGGATACTTTTGGAAACGGATAATTGGACTACAGGCGAGACTATGGAAACGCCAGATCTCTTCTTACTGTGAGCTTATTCAGATACAGCGAGACAGACCTTAGTATGTAGATTACAAGTAGTTGATAGCAACTAGTGTGAATTTTGGGATATAAATCAGTTGAATGTTAAAAGTATGAGATAAAGTGAAATCTTGTCCGAAATGCAAGATATCTCTTTTATTGAGATGAATACGTTGCAACTGCTGTTGCGTAGTGATGAGATTACTCGCTGATTATTTCCGTACATGCATTGGTCGTTGACCGTATATATCTGTATGCATATATATATATATATATATATATTGTGTGAGAATCACACGCCAACGGTTTTCTTCTCTTGTTCCATTAGGAAGACTTCATGATATGTCTATCACTAAGATCAGGAATTGCTCCCGTAGCTCGTGTGATATTTTATGAAATCAGAGTTTGCTCACTAAAGAACAATGGCAATACTATAAAACAGAGATTGCTCGCCGTTGATGCGCGATGGGAATCGATGCACCGTGGGAATCAATATGTCAGTGGGAATTGATTACTTTGGTTGATTACGGGACTCATTGATTTGTAGGAATAGGATATCTACCATCTGGTAGCTTTGGTACTTCTGGTCACGAAAGGAATTTAATAGATATCTGCAAACCCTTATTGGACACACTTCGAGCCGTGGGGACACAACCTACCACTCTTCTGGGCGCCATTTGGCTCCTAGAACCCAGACCCTCCTTCAGAGCTGAAGCTAACCTCTGCGCCTACATGAAGAGCAATGTCCTCCTTCGCGACGTCCTAGGCCTCATAGTAGGCTCCGCAGCTCCGGCAGACCCTACCCTCACTGCAGTCTTCTCAGCGCTCACGGACCAGCAACTAAGATTGAGTGAGTCTTTGGACCAAAGACGAATAGAATCCTCCAAGCTGCACTCTGTCAGGGAAGTGTGGGGGGACCTTTACACGGAAAGACTCCTACTACTCTGTGGAAAAACAACGGAAGCAGATCTTCCCCCCATCTACACAGCCTGGGCCAAAAAGAGCAAACACGAGAAGAACCACATGATCCTCCAAAGCCAAGTAGCAACGGACGCCTACAACCTTGGGATCCAGGCGCCACTCATCACCACAGCAGTGCTCACGAGGTTCCAAGATTGCAACTTCTATGGGACCGACCCCTTTGATGTAGCAGACGGCATACTTCCTCTAGCCTTCACTCCTCCAGGAGGATCAGCAGCTACCCTAAAGCGGGAGCATGAAGCGGCCGCTAATGTAGCAGCATATGACACCATGATCTCTACCCAGGGCAACTCCCTCTCACTCAAGGACTCCCTGGAATTGCAGAAGACCAAAGCCTACATCCCCCTCAATTGGACAGAAGCTACCACTCAGCTGAAAAGTTACCTGGCGGTACTGGCCACCCTCCTAGGCGCCACACACAATGTAGTGAAATCTTACCAACGGGGTCTCTCCCGCCTAGAGTGGCAACAAATGCCCCTGCGAAGGGCCATCGCAGATGAATTAGGAGAACGTATCACCCCAGCAATAGTGGTATACTATTTTCCAAATTCGAATCCGGGGGTGGCTAGAAGAACAATGGGAAGCAGACACCCCCCTCCCTTCCCCAGACTTTGGGGAAGACATCTACAGGTTCAGAATGACCCAGAACCTCAACTGGCTCCCCAACGTGTCCAATGTCGACGCATTACGGGCACTCCAGCAGCCTACCCCCCAAGTAAACGTCCCATCACCCCCCCCCCCCCCCCCTCCAGCTCAAGCTACAGGGGGAGGCCCTCGTCCGCCGCGTGACGACCAACTTTACAACCCCACCAGAGACGCCCGCTTCTCTGATCCTTCCAATCCCATCAGCTCCAAAATCAAGATCAAAACCATGCAATCTGTCATCTCCTCCATGAAAGCCAAAGGCAATCCACCCATCAAACGCCCCAATGGCCGACAACGCTGCCACTCCTGGCACATCCGGGGCAACTGCTTCACTGGATGCAGACACCTCTCTGACCACTCCCCCATCACACTTGAGGAGCAAGACAGGCTCTGGGAGTGGTGCCAAGAAGCCTATGCAGCCTGATCCCTTGGCAAGCGCCATCTACTCGGCGTCGAGCCCCCCCATCGATTCACAGCCCTCCCCGGCGACTCCCCTTCCCCAACCCCATTCCCTGCGCATCGACTCACAGCTCTCCCCAGCGACTCCCCGTCCCCGCCCCCACACCCATTCCCTGCGCATTGATTCCCAGCTCTCCCCGCCGCCTCCCCGTCCCCGCACCCATTCCCCCTCCCACCCGACCTAGGTAAGAACTCCAACCCCCCTGTCTTCCGGTATGCCTCCCTCCACAACCAGTATTCCCCTTCCCTCCAAAACCAGCATGCCACCCCCATTCCTTCTTCCCCAGCATCGCCGGCTTCCCTTCCCCAGGCCCCGACACCTTCCCCGGAGCCACCCCCGTCCGGGCAGGCGCTGGCACTACCCACGTCTGCCGCTTCCGCTCCTCCGGCTCCCCTGTCCGCGCTGGCACTCCCCCCTTCCCCCTTGCCATCTCCCCCAGGCACCACCTGCCCGCCGGCCGCTCCACCCAGCACCCTCGACAGGCTAGACAAGCACGTCCGCCGAGCTATCACTGTCTACAACAACAGCACGAGGTGGGAGGACTTCATCCGCACCATCCGGGGCCAGGGTGACATCCACCCCCATGTGGGTACCATCCCCCATCCGGCCCGCCACCTTTTGGACCGCTTTCGGACCGATGGCACCCCAGCCTCCTTGACAGGCCCCCCCTGGGACCCGGCAAAGATTACCCGCGCCCTCGACAGGGGCCCCCACCAGTCTTCCCACCAAGGCATTGCCTTCCTGCGAGATGAATACGTCGACATGATAGACAAGCAGCAATGGACTGTCCTACCAGCCAGCCTCATTTGGGACCTTCCCCACCTCCGCCTGAGTCCCCTGGGGCTAGTCCCCCAGAGAGGGGGTTGCCCCCGCATGATCTCTGACTACACCTACTCGGAGGTCAACCAAGACACCATCCCCCTAGCCCCAGCAGAGGCAATGCAATTTGGCCACACCCTTACCCGGCTCCTTACCAAACTGCACCGCGCCAACCCCAGATTTGGCCCTGTGTACATGTCCAAGATTGACCTAGCTGATGGGTTCTACAGAGTCCAGCTCAACCCCTCCGACACCATGAAACTAGGCGCGCTGTTCCCCGCCCGACGGTATCCCCCTTACCAACCCTATGGGGTGGAAATCCAGTCCGCCTAACTTCTGTGCCTTCACTGAAACCATTGCTGACCTGGCCAATGCCTCCCTCTCCACCGGGCTCGAACACGCCCGGCAACAGCCCCATCGCCTCGACATGCTCTCAGAATAAGTACCCCCCTCGGCACAACCTCCAGGCGCCCTCGCCATCATACCCGCCCCACCGGTAACCCAACTGACCGCCACTAACAGCACCACCCCCAGCAAGCAGCCCACTCGATACTGGGATGTCTATGTGGATGACTTTTGTGGCCTGGCTCAGGGCAACCAATGGACACGACGCGCCATCAAGCAAGTGCTCTTTCACTCCCTGGACAAAGTCTTCAGGCCACTGGATGCCACTGACACTCCATTCCGTCAGGAACCTGCTTCCCTCAAGAAAATGCTCCAAGGGGATGCCACCTGGACCACCAAAAAAGTTATACTTGGATGGCTCATTGATTCCATCACCAAAACCATCAGCCTTCCTCCCCATCGCGTGGCCCGACTGCACGAGATCCTGGGTTCCCTCACCCCCTCCCAGCGTCATGTTCCTATCAAACAATGGCACCAGATCCTGGGAGAACTCAGGTCAATGGCTATCGCCATCCCTGGCTCCATTGGCCTCTTCTCCATCCTCCAAGAAGCCTTGCGACACCAGGATCCAGGCAGGCAGCGCATACGGCTCACCAAGCGCGTCCACAGCTTCCTTTGGGACTTCCAATGGCTGGCCCAGGACATCTCCACCCGGCCCACCTCCATTGCTGAGCTAGTGCCAGACACTTTCCCTGCCACCCTCGGCGCCTGTGACGCATTTGGCCTTGGCATGGGTGGCATTCACTTTGTGCCCCTCCTTACGGGAAAGATCCAACCCATCATGTGGCGCAACCCCTTCCCACATTGGGTCTCCACCCAGTTGGTCACCTTTGACAACCCCAATGGCACCATCACCAACAGTGACCTCGAGCTCGCTGGCTCCATTGCCCACAATGACATTCTGGCTCAGGCGGCGTGTGTTCAAGCCCAAACCACCCACAACTGCTATGACAACACAGCAGCTGTCTATTGGCAACGCAAAGGCGCCACCACTACCACAGGCCCTGCTGCCTACCTCCTCAGAATCCAGTCTCTGCACCAACGCCTCTACCAATATGTCCCTCTCAGGGATTATATCCCTGGACCAGTGAATCACCTCGCAGATCTCCACTCTCGCTCATCCCTCTCTGACGCTGCCTTGCTCCTTCATTTCAACACCACCTACCCCCAGGCCTTGCCCTGGATCTTATGTCCCCTGAGGCCTCCCATGCATTCTGCTCTGACCTTAGCTCTATCCAGAAGACCATGCGAGCTTCAGTCACTGAACTCTATGCCCGCAGAAAGGATGCCCATTGGAATCAATGGGTTCAATTCTGTTTGTCTCAAGGCTTTGAACCAACCCTCCACTCTGTTACAGATCCAATCCCCATCCTCCAAGTCTTCGCCCAGCGCCTCCATGATGGCCGGCTCTCCTGTAGCCGTAAGCCCATCAGATCTCGCACAGTACCGGACACCCTCCGGTCGGTGGGCCAGACGCTGGCCCGCTTGGGGGCCAAAGACCCCAGAACCAACTCAACCGGCAGTCTTGACTTCAGGCTAACTGCCCAATTCAAAGCCTATACCAAACTCGACCCCGCCCCTTGCCGGGTCAAACCAGTCCCAATCACCCTAGTCATGCATGCACTTCGCTTTGCATACCATGACTACCCCTCCCCTTCCAGGCAGGCTATTGCCAACATGATCTGCATAGTCTTCTTCTTTTGCCTCCGACCTGGCGAGTACACTGGTACTACCAGGGATGATCAAGCCTTCCACCTCCGGGAAGTCTCCTTCTACCTGGGCTCCAAAATTGTCCACCATGACGGCCCTGAGCATGAGCTCCTTGCTGCTACCTCTGTTACCCTCACCTTCACCACACAGAAGAATGAGGACAAGGGTGAAGTAGTGGCTCATGCACGAAGTGGTGACTCCCTCTGCTGCCCTGTGGCAGCGTGCGCTCACCAGATACTCCATCTCAAGCGGTGCTGCACTAGCACCCACCCCTTCAGCCCATCCCTCAGGCTGGCCAGCTACTTTGACAAGGGAGTTCTCACCCTCGTTCGAGCAGCTTCTGTCACATCCTCCATGAGAGTCTATGCCCAGACCCTCTACCACACCACAGGCATCTCCCCTGCAGCTATCTCTGCCCGGTCCCTTTGCGCGGGAGGCGCTATGGCCTTGCTCCAGGGCAAATGGGATTCTAATGTCATCAAGCTCCTCGCACGATGGCACAGTGATTGCATGATGAGGTACCTCCATCAACAGTCCCTCCCCATTTTCAAGAACCTTGCCCCGGTAATGTTCAATAATGGAACATACTCCTTCCTGCCAGAAGAGTGGGTGCCGGCTGCCGCCCCCACTCCCCCTGGCAGCTCTCTCTGATCCCCTTTTGGGGACTCTTCCTCTCTAAATCCTCCATGATGATTCTCCCACCCTCGCTGTCCTCCATGTCCCCTCCAGGCTCATCTCCCTCCAGCTCCCACCCTGTGGCCTATGGCCTACTGGCAGAAAAGGGCTTAACAGCCAAAGCTGTGCGCCGGTGTGTGGGCAAAGCAACATGGGACCGGAGCAGCCTGCAAAAACTAGCAACAGGCTGGCACTTCCCGGATCCCCCTCTAGCATTGCTTAACCCACCAACACACCTATGAACTATAAACACTGCACATCCAGTACTACAAGTAGGTAGGCTACTGAGGCTATCACAAACGTAGGAACGTAGTGAGTGATAGTTGATGTAGCGAACCGAATGTAAGGAATGGTAGTGCCACGTGGAACGTACGACGTACGAACCAAAGAACACCCTTGAGTATGCAAGATCTCACTGTATCACCAACGTAGGTACGAACTCTACGATCACTCACTGCATGCAGCAAAATCGAATCACACAGGCTTAGCGCTAACAAGCTTGCAAAGGATTCCTCCAGCAACAACCAAGCCTACAGCTCACTCTTTTGCTCCTAAAACGATTAGTAGTAGAATAACGGCCCACCACGCCCGCCCGCAGAAAAGGGCTTAACAGCCAAAGCTGTGCGCCGGTGTGTGGGCAAAGCAACATGGGACCGGACCAGCCTGCAAAAACTAGCAACAGGCTGGCACTTCCCGGATCCCCCTCTAGCATTGCTTAACCCACCAACCCACCTATGAACTATAAACACTGCACATCCAGTACTACAAGTAGGTAGGCTACTGAGGCTATCACAAACGTAGGAACGTAGTGAGTGATAGCCGGATGAATCGGACGGAGGAATGGTAGGGAAGTACAGACCGGGGAACAACCTTGAATAGCGCACGTACTACGACAAGAAAGATCTCACTGTATCAGCAACATACCGTACCGTAAGTGCTACACCATATCCCCGGAACGTTCTCCGTAGGTACAGTACAAATCCTACGCTCACGATAACAAGTCTCGAATTCTGCAAGCATCGAATTCTGCAAGCATCCAATTCTGCAAGCGAATCTTGCAAGCATCGATCTCTGCAAATTACAGGCTAAGCGCTAACTGTTGTCGGCGAAAAATACGGACTCTGTCGGCATCAAATTTGATCAGAAAAGCCGACCAAACGAAGACCGAGGTGCGAAATACTAACAGAGCAACAGAGATACGATTATTCGGATGATCGAGTCTTAGAATCAAACGCACCTCCACTACTTGGAAATCCTTAAGTGGTAAAAACGATATCACCTAAGGCTACAAACAAAAGAGGATAATCGGTTAGAAACAAGACGTATCCAAAGACCTGACCAATAAGTGAACACTTGGAATACTTAAGTATGTTCGAAAGAATATACTTGATATCCTGTGAGGAAACTACTTATTGCAATCAAGAAAATCAATACCAATTCCAGATGGGCTTTATCTAGCATATATACCACGAACAAGCATACGCCCCATTGAACAAAATACTTAACCTCGCAAATGACCAATACCATCGAATGACCGATACAGTAAGACCAATACACGACACTAATACAGCAACAGCAACAGCAGTATCGGTACGATGAAACCCATACTAGTGAAAAGACCGGGGAAGGTCTCTACCTTGTGAAATACAGCAGAGAGCCCCGATACAGTAAAAATACACAGTAAAGATAAGAGCGTCTCTCTGAGCTCACATCTCTTTAAATTTTAACATCATATACCTTTGGTCAATTTTTAGAGTTACAACACTAACAAGCCTGCAGAGGATTCCCCCAGCAGAATCCAAGCCCACAGCTCACTCTTTTTGCTCCTAGCCGATTAGTAGTAGAATAAATAAATAGGTAACACGTCCTGGTCCAATAGTCCTCCTATTGTACCCGTACGACAAGCCTATCTGTCCTGGTCCCGTAGCCTGGCCTAGTGTACCTGTACAGCAGTCTACCTGTCCTAGTCCCCTAGTATTGCCTAGTGTACCCGTACAGCAGTCAGTCTCTTAACCATACTACTCACACATCAACGGCTCCCTATTGTCACCTTACAGCAGGCCCGGCCTTGATTACCTAAGATACCGACCAATAGTCCGCACCTCCTGGCGTCCGCGAATTGATTTGGTTACCAGGTCTGCACCTCCAGTTGAATTTTGTGACACCTCTACGACTAAATTGATTTGGTCACCGGCTGCACCTCCAGTCAATCTACTCGGCCAACACGCTATGGCAGGCCCGGCCTTGATAGATACGGCACCTCCAAGCGTCCGCGAATCGGTTTGGTCATCGGCTGCACCTCCAGTCGATCTACTCAGCCAACGCGCACCTCCAGTCGCTTCCTCCATAATCCGCGCCTCCAATCCGTTAGCAGATTCTCCCTAAGATACCGGCTTCTCCGATAGTCTGCACCTCCAAGCGTCCAGTTGACTCGTATCCGTACCCCGAGCTTCCGATCTACAATCCAGCTCCCGCTTCGATTCCAGCCACAACATGCTGAACTACACTGAGTATTACCAGACCACCACCAGCCCACTTGGAGTAGGACCTGCCCGGGACCTGGCCTACCAAATCATCTATGGTGACTACTTTGCGGGGGAAACGGCCACACCCATACTCCTAGGCTGGCTCCTGGACCTCTTTGAACCAGAAGCTGTGGGAGCCCTAGGAATATTCCTGACCGACACCTTTGGGAGGGCTCAACTCCGACTTGTGCATGGCCTCAGGAAGTACCTGGGCCCCTTAACAGCACTGAGTACCAACAAGGGCAAGGCCTTTGGCTACCCTGGATGACATCAAAGGCGATGCCGGGGAGCTAGTGCTAGTGGATGCTGCACTGCTCGAGCAGGCGCCCAAGACCCTGGTGCTGTCCCTCAACCGCCACCTTGACGTCATCAAGCATGCTCACCATTCCCACATGATCCCCATGGTGCTAGGCGATGACCCGCACATGGAGGTCATCACCCCCTACAAGGCCTGCTTCATCCCCTTTGCATTGGTCCCCTACTCCTAGGCAAGGGCCTTAGTCCAATCCAAGCCTTGAACATCATCTACCCCTATCGACACACTCAACCTGGCACTTACCTGCACCCCCTTGCTGAATACACTCCAAGCTGCAGGCACCGATCCCACCCTAACAGATGGAGGTGTCCACTTCGCCACACCCGGCACCCCCTTTCGAGGGGAGCCCGGCCTGACCTTGTACATGCACAATCAGATACTATACCGGGACCTCCCGGGCTTGAAGCACCCCTTCCATCCGGGGCAGCAGCCGGCACCCGGGCAGCCAGCAGGAGTAGATCCAACGCTGGTGGCTACCCTTACCGCCCTTGCCAATCAACAGCTCAAGCTCAGTGAGGGCCTAGACCAACGTCGCTCCCCAGCCACTGTCAAGAACACCTGGGGCCCGTTGTACACCCAGCGCTTGCTGCTGCTATGTGGCAAGCTCGAGGAAGCCAACCTGCCCCCCCATCTACCAAGCCTACGCCCAGAAAGGCAAGCACGAGAAGACCCACATGATCTTCCAGAGCCAAGTGGCCACATGTGCTGCAGAGTTCCTCATCCAAACACCCTTGGTCACCACTGCGGCACTCAAGAAATTCCAGGATGGCAACTTTCATGGCACTGACCTGTTTGATGTGGCGGATGGCATCCTCCCTTTGGCCTTCACTCCCCCCGATGGATCTGCAGCCTCCTTGAAGAGGGAACAGGAGGCTGCAGCCACTGTGGCGGTCTATGACACCATGATCTCTACTGAAGGCAACTCCCTCACCTTAGAAGACTCTCTTGAGCTCCAGAAGACCAAGGCCTACCTACCAATCGACTGGACTGAAGCTACCACCCAACTGGAAAGCTACCTGGCCGTCCTGGCCACCATTCTAGGCATGCACCACCCAGTCGTGCAGGGCTACCAGAATGGACTTGACAAGCTAAAACTCCAGCAAATGCCCCTCCGCAGAGCAATTGCCGATGAACTGGGAGAAATCGTCATCCCCTTCATTGTGGTATACTACTTCCAGATCCAGGTGCGCGGATGGCTTGAGGAACAATGGGGATCAACTTTCACTGTTCCTTCCCCTGACTTTGGGAAGGACTTCCAATCCTTCCGAATCACCCAGAACCTCCACTGGCTTCCCAATGTCACCAATGTGGCGGCCCTGAGGCACCTGTGCCGCACACCCGCAGTGGCTGCCCCTGCTGCAACTCCCCCTGCAGCAGGCCCCACCAAGCCAGGCAAAACTACCCCCGGCCCCAACCAAGGCTCCGCCTGGGGGGCGGGGTGTCCAACCCAAGCCTGGATCCCTGGCTACAGGTCGCCGGTGTAGCCAACAAAGTGAAATACTCCCGGCTGAGGGAGGTCATAGCTACCATGGGAGACAAAGGCACCAATCCCTTGTCCCGCCCAGATGACCGTGAAAGGTGCCCTGCCTGGCACCTCCGGGGTAACTGCTTCTCGAACTGCAAAAACATCGACGACCATGGTGCCATCACTAGCAGTGAGCAGGACCAAGTCTGGAAATGGTGCCAAGCCGCCTATGGAGTCTGACAGAATGGCAAGCGTCCCCTCGGCGCCTTGACCCCACCCTCTACACCACGGAAGGGGGGGGGGGGGGGGGGGGGCTGCCTACACTACGTCTATCTACTCCCCCATCTCCTCATCCCTCACGACGACTCTCCACTCCTACTACCCCAACATTACACATCACCCCTGAACTAGGTAAGCTCCCTAAACGCATGCGTTTCAATCTGCCCCCATGTCCATGCCAAGGCCCCGGTTCATTCCCCGAGTTCCTTCCGCATCGATGCCCTCCCCTCCCTCCCCTCCCCTTTCTACCCCCACCAGAGTGATAGCGCGTTAGTGATGTATCGGACTCATGGGAGCAAAACTAGAGTTTATCAGACCCAAATGGACTCAAAGAGTCTGGGTAACAAAATGAAAGCTGATTGCCGACTGATCATTAGTTAATCATCATCTGAAGCCAAAGGCCGGACGTTAAAGATCCTCCCCTACAGGAGATCCCCACCGATGGGGATAGCAAAGGGATGTGTCGAACCTACCACAAATGTGATGTACGCGTGTTCAGTACTAGGAATCACATAACGGCTACAAAAGAACCGTTACAAAGAGAGATGACACGTGACCTTAAGAACGTGACCTTGAAAACAAACACAAAGGAATCAAATTTAATTCCTAAACAAAACGAGCTCAAGTATACTAACATGTATACAAATGATATGATGACAAAACTAGCCGAGGTAATCTGCATATCCAGTATTGGATAAACACATACTCAAAAAATAGAAATGACAAAAAATGCTGATCCAAATATTTAATAAGAGACAAACAAATATTTGATACCATTTCGATAAAAGGGAAACAACGATTGAGCTTAAGTATTGGGGAACTGAAAATCTGAGTTTGGATAGGAATCATTCCTCACACCGTGGAAATGAGCCTATCTACTAGCAAAAGCGCGTGGAAAAGAAAATACTCCACAAGTTGCTGCAAAACTCAGAAAATCACAATTACAGCTTCTTCACAAAAGCAAAAGCAAACAACCTTCCTATTACAAGCCTAATTCCTTCAACGTACTCCAAAATCATCACCATGGCGCCACCAACCAGAGCAACTGACCGCAATCCCAGCAGCGGCAGCAGCAGAAGCGGCAGCAGCAGAAGAATCGGAAGCAGTCGAAGCAGATGGCCTTCTGGGGGATCTACTACCTCCGTCGATAACAGCAAGGTTGGACCCGGAACAGCTTGAGCAACTTACCAGATCATTGGTTGCAAGGCTATCGAACAGGAACCTATCTCTATCATCGGCAACAAGAGAAGCCAAGGAAAGAGCGGATGCCAATCTGGGCATCCCTGGGTACGCAGGAGAGAGGGCACTAATGGCAGCTGAAGTCTGTTTCAGGAAGATCCTTGAGTCCTTTGGCGTCAACAGGTCCACAGCCAACAAGATATTCAGACATGGACACTCCAACACCAAGGCTATTGCAGATCTGGACTCGGAAGGGACCAAGTCCTTCCTAGGGTCACTAAGCAAGGCAAAACACCATCTATGCCTGGATCCACGAGAGGTCTTTATTGGTAGAGCCTTCAGGGACCGACTGAAGCTATTTGTGGCTTGGATCAAATTCCAGCCGAGAAAGGACCCAATGGCTGAGATAGATATGCGCGAACATTTGAGATCTACAAAGGAGGACAATAAGAATACAGCAGTAAAGGACCTAACACTACCCAACAAACTGACAACAATGTCGAAGTTCAGGGAATTTGATGAGAACTTAAGCAAATACCTCCGACATAAAAGAGGTGTCACCAAAACATCCCTACTCTACACAATAAGACAACAATCTACAGTTGGAGAAACCGACAGATGTGGAACTGTCGGCTTGGGCCCAGACAACGCATACTCTGACTGGACTGAGTATGCAATAAGGTGCACGATCCATGCCAACTCTCATTGGTCCAAAGACAACAATACTCTTTGGGGAATATTGTTCAAGTTGGTAGGATCCGGTCCCAATTGGTCCTATATACAAAGTTTTGGGACCAAAAACGGGGTAGGAGGCAATGGACGTAAGACGTATTTCGCCCTCTACTCTCAGGCATATGAGGAGACCAACATACAGCTGATTGTTGAAACGAAACGGCAATTTATCCGGGAATCAGTGTACACAGGGGATTCCAAACACTACAACTTTGACAGGCACAAGAGGCTATGGCTACGATGCAAAGCAAACCTTGATAAGATACAAGGCATTCCCACCTGAGGATCAGTTTGTGTATGACTTCATACGTTCCCTACAGGATGTACGACTAGAGCAATCCATCCCAACAATAATCACAGAAGGATCTGACTATTATGCAAATTTTGAGAAAGCTTCCGCCTATCTTACTCGGGCACTCGGAGTAAACAAACTCCAGAATCAACCGAACAAGAGGGGTAGGAACGTGTCAGCCTTCACTAACAATAAAAAGAGGAAAGGTGACAACAAACGCGGCAACTTCTCTTCCAACAAGCCACAAGGCAACAACAACAACAATAGTAGTGGTGGTTCGAAAGCACAGCCAGGGACCTATAAAGGGCCCATTGAATGCAAGTTCTATCCGCAAGAAGTATGATTAAGCATGTCGCAAGAACAGCAACAGAGAGTCCAAGTGCTAAAACAAGCAAAGAATGCAAGCAATAGCGGGGGCAACCAACAATCGAAAGTGGCAGCAGCCACTGCTGCAAACCCTCCCAATAACTACAGTTCAGCGGGAAACCAGTTTGGCTGTCACAGCCATATTGGAAACGGGAATGGGAATTGATTCGCCGGCCAGGGCCTTAAGATAGAACCTCGGGTAGGCCGGCCGATAATTCATCTCAAAGAGATGACCCAGTCATCCAGTATTAAGCCAGGCCGGTGCAAGCTGGATAGCCACGCAGACACAACTGCAGCAGGATCTAATATGGTATTACTCAATCCACTGGATTCTATAATGACATTTGCTGATGTTGCCCGATTTTCTGATGTGTACTCACCAATGAAAGATGTTCCTATTGCCCGTTGTGCTACTGCTTGGACAGACCCAACGGACGGTATCACATACATATTGGTATTCGGACAGGCCCTCTACTTTGGAGAATCACTACAGCACAGTCTGATATGCCCAAACCAAATCAGAGAATGCAATTTGAATGTGGTTGAAGACATACCACGAAGATACTGCAATTCTTCCAGTCACAGTCTTATCTTTCAGTCCGACGGTTTTGAATTGACAATACCATTGCTAGCTGACGGCGTTCTGTCATACTTTGACACACGGAAGCCGACACGCCGCGAACTCGATACATGTGACCAGGTCCTTGCAACCGACACTCATACCTGGGACCCATACGCCCCCCACTTCGAAGAAGATGAAGAAGCAGCCAACGCGTCTTTCCCACGAGTGGTGGCAGCACTCTCAGGGGGAGGACTGACTGGCACTGTCAATCAAACGCTGATGTAGGTATAGCCTCGGTTCAATCAAATTGAACTCGTGTATATCGATCGTAGATGGGATTGATGGTAGGTTTGAGAATCGATTGATAAGGGAATCGATTGACTTGTTGTAGAATTTCAAAGAGACGCGTCGTAGAAACGAATGGAATCGGAGGGGACTCATTTCTGACTTGGTAGGAAGAAGATCTATCGATTCCAGAATGAAATATCAATCGATTGGGTGTTGGGGTATACTCAACAAGAGATCGGAGACCGGTTACACTCAGCTTTTGTTAAGAGTACCAGGGACGGAGAAAGATCGGAGATACTCCAAATTTCAGCTACTTCAACCAAAACTTCGATTTCACTAACAGAGGAAGAGCTTGCCATCCAAAATGAAGCAAAAGCTCGGACAAAGAAAGGAAATTACTCCAACGACAGCAAGATGTGATAGATAAGGAAACTTCCCTAGAGAAGAGATTGTTTATCCGGCGCGGACAATGGGGACCTCCAATAAGGATTCCGGAGAAAGTGGAGAGATATGATTCAGAAGCCATTGCAAAGATGCAGAGCATCAGTGTTAAGAGGGCTGAAGAAACGATTAAGGTCACTACCCAGGAAGGCATAAGAAACCTTACGCAACCAATCACCCGCAGGCTAAAGACCCAAAAGTGGAGAAACAGAAAGGTACTTAAGGGTTGGTGGTTTGCTGATACTATGAAGTTCAAAGTACCGAGCATCATTCATAACAATACCGACGCACAGATCTTTACCAATGGGAAAGGATACGTGGCATTCTACCCAGTAAGAGGGGAGAAACGGTGTCACGACAGACTATCTTGCTTTATAAATGAGGTAGGAAGCCCGGAACATCTTGTCACTGATGGGGCAAAGGCCCAAGGAAATCATGAGACACACAGCACTGGATGGACTAGGCTTCGATCGGAGTATCACACAGCCCCATTGTTGGTGGCAAAATACGGCCGAACACAGTGCAGGGGACCTAAGGAGATCAATCCGTTTGATGATCTCTAAGAAAGGAAGCCCAAGGAGGTGCTGGGCCTTTTGTGGGATGTTGGCGGCCGGAAGGTTAAGTAACACTGCATCTGGGGATCCATCTGCTATGGGAAGGACCGGATTTGAGTTAGTCCATGGATATACTCTGGACATAACCCCATACATTATCCACGATTGATACAATTTCATCCGGTGGTACAACCTACAGGATAAATCGGAGAAATACAGATAATGGCTGGGCCCATGTGGGGATACTTATGGAGGTGGTGATTGCCATTATGTATTATATAAGACCAGAAAAGTACACATAACAAACGGCACGCGGCCTATCTCTGAAGTGGAATGGAAGCACCAAGACACTATCCTGCAGTTGGAGGAACACAACAAACTACTTAATGAAAGAATTGGTGACGAGGCAAAGCCTTCAGATACTTACCTGGAAAACGAGTTAGGAGAACCACCCTTGGGCCTATTTGATGGCAAATATGAGGATGAGGACGAGGTACTTATGGCTGAGCCAGAGGTGTCTTCCCCAGACACCGATGATTTAACTAACAATCTTGACAAGTACCTTGGAGGCCAAGTGTTACTACAGATAGGGGACCAACGGATTTGCGATACGGTTAATAACCGGTACAGGGACGCAAGTGGGATCCTAGTTGGCGAAAAGAATAACAATCCACTCCTAGACACAAGATCCTATGAAGTTTCTATGCCAGATGGATCCATCAAGATCTACATGGCAAATGTGCTTGCGGAGAATCTCTATTCCTCCGTGGATGACGAAGGGCGCATGTACTGCCTCCTGAATGAGCTCCTTGACTATGAAAAAGATGAGGAGGTTATAACAACACAGCAGGCAACTATCACTACTAAGTCTGGACAAACACAGACTAAGCCAACAACCAAAGGGTGGAGAATCCTGGTCAGTTGGAAAGATGGGGCTTCTTCTTGGGCAAAGCTAAGTGACATGAAGGAAAGTTTCCCCGTCGAAACGGCTCTGTTTGCCAAGGATCAAGGCATAATAGATGAGCCAGCCTTCAAGTGGTGGGCCTATCGGGTAATTCGGAAGAAAGACCGGATTATCTCCAGCGCCAAGACCAAATATTGGACCAAATCCCATAAGTATGGGGTTAGACTACCAAAAACAATTGCTGAAGCAAGAAGGATAGATGAAGAATCCGGCAGTGACTATTGGGCCCGGACTATTGCAAAAAAAATGAAGAACAATTTCATAGCCTTTGAGTTCAACGACAAGGACAAAGTACCGGTGGCACATACAAAAATCACCATGCACATGGTATTTGATGTAAAAATAGATCTAACCCGGAAGGCCCAACTTGTTGGGGACGGACATAAAGTGCCTGAGATATCACGGGAGTATACTTACTCAAGCGTGCCCAGCAGGGATTTGGTCCGGATGTTCTTCCTAGTTGCTGCACTTAATGACCTTGAGATCTTAAGTGCCAACATCCAAAACGCATACTTAACCGCACCAATAAAGGAAAAATACTACACGGTGGCTACATTGGAACAAGGGTTTGCACCGGAGTTATGTGGAAGGCCCTGCAAAATTGTGAGGGCCCTATATTGTTTACCAGTTGCGGGCGCATCATTTTGATCTCATTTGTCTGAGCACTTAAGGGGACTTGGATATAAGTCTTGCAAAGCGGATTCAGATGTATATATGCGGCCGGCTATAAAGAAAGATGGCTTGACGTATTATGAATACTGTGTGGCATATGTGGACAATATCCTTGTATGTGGAATGGACCCGAAGTTCCAAATGGACGCAATTGAAAGGCAATTGAAATTGAAGGATGGGACGGTTGAACCACCCACTTTCTATCTAGGAGCAGACATTGGCAACACGTCCGTTGATGAGACTGAGTATTGGTCCATGTCTTCAACCAAGTATACATCCAAAGCTGTTAAGTCTGTTGAAGAGGAATTGAGTAAAGGGCAATATGCCTTCAGAATACTCCCGAAATCTGCAAAATCACCATTGGTAACTGGATATAGGCCTGAAATTGACGCCTCACCAGAACTTGGTCCGGAGAAACAAAACTATTACCAAGGTTTAATAGGCATACTCCATTGGATATGCAAGCTCGGCAGGCTAGATATTGTCATGCCTGTCTCACTTATGTCCCGGTGTCTTGCACAGGCCCGAGAAGGGCATCTAAACCAATTGTTTCATTTGTTTGCATACTTAAAGAGTTACAGCAAATAAAAGTTGGTGTTTGACTGCTCCATCCCAGAACTTGATGAGTCAGTATTACACAAATGTGACTGGGCTGAATTTTATCCGGAAGCGGGGGAACTAATTCCTCGAGATATGCTGGAGCCACGTGGAAACGCTGTAACTACAACATGCTTTGTGGACGCCAACCACGCCGGTTGCAAGGCTACTAGGAGATCCCATACTGAAATCATCATCTTTGTTAACAGGGCACCAATCCTATGGTTCTCTAAGAGGCAAACGACCGTTGAAACATCTACGTTTGGTTCAGAAATTGTGGCACTCAAGATTGCAATCAAAATGGTAGAAGGCCTACAATATAAGCTCAGAATGATGGGCATACCTATGGAAGGACCGACTAACATGTATTGTGACAACGACTTGGTTGTTAAGAATGTAACACACCTGGAAAGCCCTTGTAAGAAGAAGCACAACATTATTGCTTACCACAAGGCACGCAAATGCATTAGAGGAAAGATTATCCGGATTGGCAAGGAACCCTGTGAAACTAATATTGCAGACCTACTCAATAAGCTTACGGGCGGAGTGAAGCTATTTTTCTTATGTAGGAGATGCATGTGGAGGTGCAAATAAGTAGAGAAACTGTGTCGTAACAGTAATAAAACAAAACGCGATTGGCCTTACGGTCGATCAATTTAGTGAGTAGAATAATCATTGTCACACGTTCGATCGGTGGAACGATCGAACGATAGGTTAATTACTTTCGTTGTCGCCGTATCAATCGTCGGCATATTACCGTGTAATTTGCCACGATAATGGTCCACACGTAATCTTAAGACACAAAACACACGTAAAATTGGACCGGCCATCTTGGGTCGGTCTTTTACCGTATAATTCGCCGTGATATTCTCGGAATATCACATGTAATTGTATCTTATCGTGTAGAATTAGTACTAGAATGTACGTAATTTTAGGGCATGATAGTGTTTTAGATTTGTTAATTCTTCAAAGAGTGAGCTGATGGGGAAAACCCGCTAAGAGGCAATCCACATGATCGAAGCGCCGACAATTATTCACTCAGGTTAAATAACCTTACGAATAAGGTTATTGCCTTCATGACTCTTTGCACGTGCGACTGTGCTTAGTACGTACGAATACGCGTCCAATTACACGGTGAGTTCTTTTTAGTCCCCTTCAGTCGTAAATCCTCCAACTGTTAAGCGGCTGGATTCTATGACTTAATCTATTCATCGTGAGTCATTGTCGTGTGTTGAATACCAAAGTGTATCCAGTCTACCATCAGAGGCCCTATCAAATGGGGCGGCGTTTTGCCTTTCATTCTGGCTTGTTTCAAGGCATTTTGCCCTGAATCTAGCCCGATTGATATATTGTATTCCATGGATCAAATCATCCATTTTCGAAATGCTCATTGCAGATCGATTTCTTTATTCCATGATCGAACTTAGTAAAATCAACTTGTTACTTTGATCAAACGATCAATCGAACATTCCATCGAACGATTGATTTGAACTAACTTACTTACTTACCACATGCAAAACAAAACAAACTTACCACATGCATCGGGAACAATTTTCTCGGAACACAGCTCCACTCATAAGCTTGGTAAACAAATCAGCAATATTTGTTGAACCTGGTTCTTTTGCAACTCTGATAATTCCTGCTGCAATGGACTCTCGGGCTTTGTGGTATGCAATGCTGTTGTGTTTCAGTTGCATGGGCTTTCAGGTCGTGTTACATTTGTGACAACTGAATCATTATCACAATACACATTGGTGCTCCCGTCAATTGGAACACCCATCATTCTCAACTTGTATCTTAGACCTTCAACCAATTCGATTGCAATTTTTAAAGCAATGATTTCAGATCCAAAAGTTGATGTTTCAACTGTTGTTTGTCGTTTGGAAAACCAAATGATTGGTGCATTATTAATGAAGATAATAACACCAGTATGAGATCTTTTTGTTGCTTTACATCCAGCATGATCCGCGTCAACAAAACAACTCATCGTTACATGTTCTCCCAAAGCTTCAGGCATCTCAGCTGGTAAAACTTCAGTGGGACCAGGGTAAAATTCAGACCAGTCACATTTTTGAAATTTACTCTGATCAACGCTTGGTACTGAATCATCAAAAACCAATTTAATATGCAAATATATGAAGTAACTGGTTCAAATGTCCCATTCTCGCCTGAGCCAAATACCTTGACATAAGAGAAACTGGCATTACGATGTGAAGCCTTCCAAGTTCGCATATCCATCTGAGAACTCCAATCAAGCCTTGATAGTAGTTTTGTAATTTGGGATTCAGTTCCTCTGATGTATCAATTTCCAGTCTGTAATCATGTGACAGTGGACTGGATGCTGACTTTGGTAAATATTTGTAACCATACTTCTCAGTTCCAAACTCTTGTTCAACAGCCGGGACAGCTTTTGCAGTATATTTGGTGCTTGATAATGACCACCTTGGTTTTGAATCACCTTCAAAGTAAAACTTTCCAATATCAGCTCCCAAATACAGAGTTGGTTCTTCAATGGTATCATCTTTCAACTTGAACTTTCGTTCAATGTTTTCCAGCTGGAACTTAGGATCTTCACCAGAACATAAGATATCATCAACATAAGCAATCAACATTGCCCAGTATCTGGGTCCATCTTTCCTGGTTTCAATTCTTAAGTGCACATCCGGATCTGCTTTGCAAGGGGAATATCCAAGGTCTCTCAAATGTTTCGTGAGATATGATCTGAATGATGCTCCTGCAACTGGTAACCCATATAGTGCTTGAACTATCTTACAAGGCCGACCTGCAAGGTGTGGAGGAAAACCATCTTCAGCTCTTGCCCGGAGAAAATATTTCTCCTTTATTGGAGCTGTCAAATATGCATTTTGAATATCTGCTGAGAGAACCTTCAAATCATTCAGCGCTGCCAGCAAGAAGAATATCCTCACTGAATCTCGACTGGGAACAGATGAGTAGGTATTTTCCTTTGCTACAGCAGGGACTTTGTGACCATCCCCTACCAACCTAGCCTTTCTGTTCTTGTTAGGGACCCAAGCTTGATATCAAATATCATGTGCGTTGTGATCTCCTTATGACCAACTGGGATAATATCATCATCAGAAAATTCGAAAGCTGCCATGTTGCTTGTCATTTCCTTATGAATTGCTCGTTCCCAGTGGTCAGTACCTGTTTTCTTATCAATTGCCAGTGCTTGTGTAATTGAATGTGGTAATTCAACACCATATTTGTGAGTCTTCAACCAATACTTGACTGTTTTTGCCGCCTTAAGGATTTGTTCCTTTCTTCGCAAAATTTTATGCACCCACCATCTGAAGGCTGGTAACTTTTCAAGCTTGTTGTTGACTGCATATTCTGCTAGTTGCACTGGGAATGATTCTTTGACATCACTTAGCTTACACCATGATTCGGTTCCATCTTTCCAACTGGCCGAAATTCTCCAGCCCCTAGTTGTTGGCTTATGGGTTTTCCTACCATTTTTGGCTATAGTCGTGGCCTCCTCGTCAGTTAAAGCAGTGTGGTCGCATTCATGATCAATTAGCTCATCCAGTAGGGTGAACATGCGTCCATCGTCATCAACAGAGCTGTAAAGACTTTCTGCAACAATGTTTGCCGTGTATTCCTCTATGGTGCCGTCAGGTGGTTGCAATTTGTATAACCTCGTGTCCAGTATTGGATTCTCATTCCTTACTCCAATTGGTCGGTTTTGCAGATCGCGAACCCTATCCTTGACAATACACCTGAGCCTTTCATCATTTCTTTTGATGATTACTTCATTTCCCAGATACTCATCTGGTTCATCAATATCTTCAACTGATGCCTCTGGCTCTGCCATTTCAAGTTTCAGATCAGATGATTTCACTGGTTGTTCATCAAATAGCTCTTGTTGAGGTTCTGGATAATTTTCCTGGAAAAAAGACGCGCTGTCTTTGACTTCATCACCAATCTTGGATTCAATTGATTTATTGATCGCTTCCATTCTTCTTAGGACATCTCGGTCCCTCCATTCAAATTCCTTTACTGGCCTTATTGAATTTGTAGAGATTGGTATTGCTGATTCAGTCAGGATCCAAAAACAATCACCTCCACCCACCTTGCTGCCGCAAGGTCCGAGCCATCACCCCGGCCCTCAACTCCTCGAGTTGAAGAATCACCTTTTTCAAAATAAAATATAAAATCATACCATTCTGATTATGTGTATAATGTTATATCGGGCCTGTAGCCATGCACCAATTCAAATGGGGTCCTTCCCATTGAAGAAGGGTTGCTTGATGCAGTCCTCTGCCTGATATTAGCACATAGTTCACCACAAAATGACCATAGTCTTCTTGGTGATTTCTTCTTTGCTGTCTTCGGTTATGATTGCACTACCAAGATGGCCTATTGCTTGCTCTGCTCGATTTTGAAACGGGCAATGTGGTTGGATGAACCTTTGGTGTAAATGGTTGCGTTTCACAATTGAATTCCAGTGTGTCTTGTAAGTCCTTGGTGAGCTTTGTTCTGGGGCACCATCAGAAATCAAATGTTCGGGAATTCCAACTTCATGAATGAATATTTTCAATCCTTGATGAGCTTGCGACTTGTTTTGTATTCGGTATGAATACTTCAAATCCATTCCCATTTGTAAAGACCTGTGCACATTTTTCTTGTCTCATAATGATTGTGGTTTTCGCATGCCAGGTATCAGTATACCAGGTTCCCTGAGCAACTCTCTTGTTTCTAAAGCGCTGTGTTGGCAGACGCTTCATCAAAGGTAGTTGCAAATTTCTCAGGGCTTTCTGAGTCGTGACCTTCAATGTCTGTTCTGCCTTTTTGAAACTGATATTCCAAGTCTTGGCTAGGAGTTCGCAATCGACTTTGTTTGGACCTCCAATAGTTGTCACTGATGGTCCCCATTGATTTCTTCTATCAAGGGATCTTCTTTCAAGTGTATTGTCAATTTCTTGGAAACTAGGGATTTCTTTTGATTCACCCTCAGGGGCTTCTGTGAAGTCAAATTCTGTGTCATCAAATAGAAACTGTTCTATCCTTCGCACGCTTGAAACACTTGTTACTGAGGAGATCTGATGAGAAATATTGCCATCTGTTGCTATTTGACATTCGGTCAGCATTCTTCTGGTTGATACCTGGTGCAACCTCATCAGTTTGCAGCGTTCCATGAGACTAGTATGGTTGGGCCCTATGCTAGTCTTGGAGAGCATGTCTGTGACATTACTTGTTGGTTCTGTTGCCACTGAACTTGCATCTTCAGTTGACATAGCGTGGACGCTGATTTGGTCCCCTGAAATTGGATCACCATTGTCAATTGCTAACTTAGCCATCCTGAATTTCAGTGAATGAGGGTCCCATGGGGTGTCATTTGTTGCGATCAGATGTTGACATTCATCAAGCTCCAATCTTGTTGGCTTCCTTGTTGGAAAGTATGAAATCACATTTCTCATACCCAGTTTTATAAAAACTTTCTTGGGGTCATCATCTTCCATTGGGGTTTGAATTGTAATCCCATGCTTGGATCTGGGGTCAAATTGACAAGGGGTTTCTTCAACAGAGTTGAAATTGCAATCCCTTACTTGATTTGGACATATCAAGCTGTTCTTCAATTTGTTTCCAAAGTACAGCGCCTGATGGAACACAATAATGTAGACTTGACCTGATGTTGGACTTGTCCAAGCAGTTGCGCAACTTCCAATTGGGATTTTCTTGATTGGCTTGTACTCTTCAGAAAAGGGGGCAACATCAACGTGTGTTGTGATCTGATCAGGATTGAGCAAAATCATGTTGCTTCCAGCTGTGGTGGTGTCAGCATGTGAGTCTAACTCACAGTATCCATCTTCATTTTCACCATCATCAAAATCTAGTGGAATATTCATCTTATATAATGACCAGCTCACCATTTTTAACCATTTGTTTTCTAGTGTCCGGTTATGATGTCATTTCTTAGATTTTGAGCCAAAGCTGTCCCCGGCACCTTCCTTTTCAGCTTCCTTTGCCTTTTTGGTCTCAGCAGCCTTGAGAGCCCTCTTTTTCTTACTTGCCTGTCTCATCTGGTAAAGTTCCTGACGCTGTTCTTTTGACATTGTTTTATAAACACT
Organism: Pseudo-nitzschia multiseries; assembly: GCA_037355745.1. Classification (NCBI taxonomy): domain Eukaryota; phylum Bacillariophyta; class Bacillariophyceae; order Bacillariales; family Bacillariaceae; genus Pseudo-nitzschia; species Pseudo-nitzschia multiseries. Next base: position 8,405,236 of record CM074788.1, read on the forward strand.
TGTTGGATAGGTCTTATTCTCAACTTTTCCTGTGAATGTTCCAGTTGTTTTCTGCTTTTTATTGCTTGACGTGCCTACTGAATACACACTTCTGGAACTCCTTTTATGCTTTCCGTTTGCAAGCTTCTTCAATCCAAGTTGATTGGTGAATAAAATCAAACATTCATTGAAGTTGTCTCGATAGTCTTTGCTCTCATCAATCGCATCAGCTTTGGCAGCATCAAGTCTCTCATCACTGATTGAATTGATAAAGTCCCAAACAAATCTGATTCTTTTCAAATCTCAGAATTGTTCCATGGAATGCAGTCCAATTCCTCTTGTGCTTGTTCCAATCATAATTCTTATGGTCACCGGTGTAATGTGATTCTTTCATTTCCTGGTAGGTTTTGTTCAGAACCATAGTGTTATTGGTATCAGTATAAGCATGTTGCATCAATGAAATAAACGCGTTTCTTGCATGTCCTGAGTTCAATTCAGTATTTTGGAAATGTGCCACATATCCCCATCCCAGCCCTTTTCTTGTTGCATCACACAACAACTTCCATACAACATTGTTGTCTTCATCATACTGATGACCCTACAAAACACCACACCTGTCATTGTAGTCACTCCAAGTTGGATAGACTTCTGTTGGATTTTGTCCAACTGTGCCAGACCTGGCTTCATCAGTAACTTCTTCCTTTTCTTGGGGTCTTATGACATACAAGATTGGGAATCCTTCAGAGTTGAATCTGTATCTCAAGTTTTGACAAAAGCCTTCTTCCCATTCTCTGAATTTTGTAAGGTCCTTTAATTCAGGTGGGGTTGCTTTTTCTTGTGATTTTACACTTGATTCCATAATCTTGATCCTGAATTGTTGTAGTTCCAGATTATTTGGGTTTGCGTTCCAGTCAATGGCTCTTGGTTTGACTCCAATCAATGGTTGATAGCGTGCCCAATTTGCCCATGTGAGAAGTCTTGATGATAACCTGTTACCCTAATGGATACTTTTTGGGTTAGGACAGTCTGGACTGATTGATTTCAATCCATGCATGAATGATTTGATGCTTTTCTTGTTGAGGTCTGTAATTTCACGAATATTAGACATCCCTCCCCTCATAATTTCTTCAGCTGATTCATAGTTGATACCAAAATCCATCAAGCTGCTTCTGAAGGCGGGCTGTTCTGGATTCAGTAATCTTCCATTGTTGAATCCCCTGATTTTTATTTTGGGTTGGGATGACCTCCTGTCGTACCGTTCAGTCCTTGAGTCGTCATCTTGTTGGTTTTCACTTTCATCACTGCTAACATCATCTGGTTTCCGACCCCTTCTTGCAGCTTCATGTAATGCTCTGATCCTTTTCTTTACTTCTTGGTCAATGATTCTCTTCATAGTTGAGTTCTTTTCTGGATCAGATATAGCCTTCTCCATTACACGCATGATTCTTTCATCAAATTTGTCGTCCTCATCCTCTAAATCCATGTCCTTCTGACTTTGATCGCCGTCGTTATTGGAATCTGGTGGATTCTGTCCCGCGTCCATTTTTGATCCCTCATAGTGTATTCTTTTGAATGTACTTATGGATTCCAAGTGTTCACTTATTGGTCAGGTCTTTGGATATGTCTTGTTTCTAACCGATTACTGTCTTTTGTTTGTAGTCCTAAGTGATATCGTTTTACCACTTAGGGATTTCCAAGTAGTGGAGGTGCGTTTGATTCTAAGCTTCGATCTTTGGAATATTCGTATCTCGTATCGCACCTCGGTTGTCGTTTTGTCGGCTTTTTCGATCGAATTTGATGCCGACAAAGTCCGTATTTTTCGCCGACAACACACCCCTTGATCCAACACGTTCACCTGATGTTGGATTACTGTCGGGGTATAGTTAACCTTGGTCGACTTGTTTGATGGCTTCTGTCAATAGCCGGATTACATCATTCTATCACTTCGAATGACTGCTGGATCTCATTTTTCAATTGCGTCCGAATAGAACCGTATCGACGCATAATCATAATCGATTGATAGATCGAATGTTCCAATCGAATCGTAACGCGCGAGCGATTTAACCTGGGTAGTGTCCCATGATAAATCTTGCGTGTTGGGCGTGCAAGATCCATCCCAATGGTTTGGTTAGATCATCAGCTGGGTTGATAACTCCAGGGATATGAATCATCTTGATTTCACCATTTTCTTTCCATGCTTGAATGGCAAAGAACCTGATTTCAATGTGTCTGGTTCTTTCGGTTGGCTTCTGGGCATTGATGATTTCAATTGCTGATGCATTGTCTTCATAGATTGTAGTTGGACCAACTTGGGCGAAACCTAATTCCTTGAGTATAGATCTGAGATATCCGGCTGTTTTGGCTGCAGTGACAGCAGCAATGAACTCAGCTTCCGTAGAACTCTGTGCAGTAAGTGACTGAGCTTTGGATCGGTAAACAATGGCTCCACCAGCATAAGTGAAAACATATCCTGTGGTGGATCTACGATGTTTTGGATCATTGCCATACGCGGCATCCACAACACACATCAGTTTGGCTTGCTTGATATCTTCAGGGAATCCTGGGAGTGATGCATCTTGGACTACGTCGGTGTATGGTTCTCCTGATGGTAAAGATGGCTCAGCATTTGGTCTGTAGAATCTAATTCCCCAGGATCGGGTTGTTCTGAGATAGTGGGCTATATTCTTCAGACTGGAATAGTGGAATGCGGTGGGATTGGAACTGTACTTTGACATCAGAGTCACCGCATAGCCTATGTCCGGTCGGCAGCTCACATTTGCAAACATCATTTCACCTAGGAGTGTCCTATATGAGAAGCCAGATGTGGATTGTAGTTCCGCATGTTCCTTGGTGCCTTCTAATGGTCTATTCGTATGTAATTGCAGTTGACTCAGTACTTCCGTTGATAATGGTGCTGAAGGCTTGGAGTGAGGTTTCATCTTAGAATCAGTCTCCCAACCATGGGATGTCATGATTCTGTCAATGTAATTTGCACAGGACAGTTCAATGTACTCAGCTGTCTGTTTGACATCAATTCCATTGAAATCTTCAAGCAATCCCATTTTTGTGAAGGGGACAGCATCTTCTCTAGGAAGCTTCAGTTTTGCGCCAATTATATCATAGATCCTGTCAGATATGGATTCTGATGTGCAAGCCAGTGCAAAATCGTCAACCTGTCTCAGCATGTAGACTGTTTCACCTTCAAAAACTGTCGTGTAGATTGTTCTGTCATGAGTGGTGGTCTTGAAGTTGAGATTAGGGCCTTTTAATATTTTGTTGATGTGGGTTTCCCAAAGTCGTCCAGATTCTGGATGGCCTTGGAGTGCTCGAAGGACAGGGAGCACCAATCTTCTGTCTATGTCCTTGCCATGCTTGTGTCGGTACCATTCGGCGTATGCATCATCAATAGTCATGTATGTAGGAATGTTGGGTCCTGGACTATGTGCATATGCGTCAGCAGCATCTCCACCATAGACTTTGAGATTGAGGCTTGCTGCAATGGCAAAAAACAATCTTTGGATGGGGTGTTCAACACATGATGAGTATGACATTGCTATGGCATGCAGGGTTGGGGCTGCGTATTTGCTTCCGTTGCAACATTGCCTGGCTCTTCGGACACCATTCCTTTTGACACTGTATTGCCAATGAGGCCTGAGAATAATAGCGTCTGGGTCTTTAGGGTATTGAATTGGTGATCCAAACATTTCCAAGTCTTCAAACTGATCAAGCTGTTTTCGCTCACCAGCTTGCCATTCAGACCATGTGGATAATGACTTGAGATTCCTTTGAGTAAAGTGCCCTAGTGCTTGTTCTTCAGGTGTAGTTGCCTTGGAATTGATGGCCTTGATTAAGAGTTCAATTTCTTCAGTTGGCAGTGATGCGGCATCTAGTGGTAATGCATGATTTCCTGGTTTATGAAGCTTAGTGATAGCTCTGAGTGATGCAATGTCAATGGTGGGAATGACAACCTCCATGTCATCTTCAATTGGGGCCAAGTGTTTTTGGATGGAGGCATGGAGGGCTTCAGTGTGGTCAACTTGGTTGATTTTGGATTGGATGATATTCTTGTATTTAGTGCCAATGTTCTGGATAGCCTTGATGGATGAAATCCGGTCCAAGAAGGGTGGATCTTCTTCGTCAGTGGGTTCTTTCCATGACGTATTTGGAGCAAATAGTCCATACTCATTCGAGTGTGTCCTGACTTCTTTCATAGACAATTTCTCTTCAAGTGCAAAGGTAATCGGTGTATCTATTGAATTCCTCACCCCTCGAGCGTGTGATTGGTGCAATGCGGTGGTGACATCAGCAGCAGTGAACACACGGTTGTGATTGATAGATACAATATAAGCACCTCTGAGCTTGGAGAGAGTCTTCTTAGGGGAGGAGAAGAGCTTGGAGGCAGGACTTTTGGGAAGGATATCCGTGATGTATGCTCTGCCAAGAAGGGAATCATTGGCATATCTGAGACCAAATGCTCGGTCAGCACACAAACGTGAAGCAGCGAGCCGGAGATTTGTGAGATTTGCAAAAGGGGAGATGGAAAAGGTGAATTCACTGGATGATACCTCATGTGGCTCCGCTGGAAGAGGAGTGTTATCATTGGTTCTGAGCAGGTGCTTGACATTGGTTGGAAGATCTGCAAGGGGTAAGTCATTCATCCCTTCATCAAACCTGACATGAGTGGCGATCTTGACTCGGTGCGTTTCAGTATCATACCAAAGAATGTTTCTGGTAGTGTAGGGGACAAAGCCTAGGAATATGCCCTTGCGAGCATTGGGTTTGAGCTTGATGGGTCTCTTGCCTGGAGGCCTAACCCAAACGCGACAACCAAAGGTCCGGAAGTCAGCGAGATTTTCTTTGTGGCCCGTGGCCAATTCTAAGGGTGAATGCTGCTGATTACCTTCAGGAAATGCATTGGACAACCTCAGAGCATGGTAAAAGGCAAAAGGCCAAAACTTGGTGGGCAAATTGGCACCAGATAGCATAGTTCGAATTGAATTAGCCAGAGTCCGATGTGCTCTTTCCACCGTACCATTCTGGTGTGAGGCATCAGCGCCAGTGGGGAAAAGGGAATATCCAAATGCAGAGAAGAGGTTTCTGATATCAGGGTTGTGATAAAGTTCTCCTCCTTGATCAACTGAAACATACTTGTTGGCACAAGTTGGGTTGTGCTGGGAGAAGAAATGTTCCAACCAATGCAGTGGTGCTCCTTTTGATATTCGGGCATCACCATATTTCATACCAGTATAGTGGTCTGTGATCAGAATCCAAGCTGTTTCTCCATGAATGCCTTCATAGTCACGCTTGCGTTTACTGTTGGAGGATCTGGCGCCGGCAAAGGCAAAGTCAATAGACAAACCCTGAAAGGGTTGCGTAGCTTTTCGTGTGGAATGTGAGCCTGCAGGTGACTTTGTTTGCTTGCATTGAAGGCAAGTTGGACATTGATCCAGGATACTGGTTTGCCGTTGGAATTTTGGTACGCCAATGATGGACTTGTGGGCATTGTAGAGGAAGTCGTCACATGGGTGCCCTAATCTCTGGTGCCACAGAAGTTTCGATGTCTTGGTTTTGATGGCTCGGATGGGGATACTTTTTTCCACAATCTTGGTGAAAAACAGTTTTGCATCAAACCTTGGCGTGTCACTGGTGTCAGACTGAGCGTTCGCTGCTTCAGCACATTTTTGCAGATTGACAAGATTTGTGTATATATCATACCTGTGGTTGCTAATGGCTTCTTTGGAGGCCCGTTCACAGGCTTCCTTGAACTGTGTGTCAGTAGCTAGGGCATAGGCTGACGATGATGCACAATTAGCATATGGAGATGTAATATCAATGTCTGGGATGAGTACTGGGTGTGTGTAGCACTGACCATCAATGATACTTCCATGTAGAACGATACTTCTGGCGGTGCTCTGCTTGTGATGACAGATGATGGTGAGGTGTCCATTTTGTTGAACTGGGGAGTCATGGTCGTCATTGAAGACTTTGTGGATGGACTGTCCACTGTACTGATTTCTCACACGAGGTGTTATTCCACAAAGGTCATTCCCACTCGGCAATGTTGTTGACAGCGAGGGAGAGTAGTAGAAGAAGACTCTAATGTACCCTACAGGATTGGGGGCTGGTATGTGAACAAAGCCTGACTCTTCAGGAATACATGTGGCTGCTCTTCCTCCTATTGCTGCCGTGAGCCTGACAGGACATTTCCTTAGCCTGTTGTAAGGTTTGTAACTGTGCAGGATATGCTTCAGATTTGTGCAGGACACTCTTGCGCCTGTGTCAATCTGGGCTCTGACGCCATGTTGGAAATGAGCTTCAGCCGCAATAGGATCTGATGGGACCAGTAATTGGACATTGTGGGTATCAACTACTGAAGTGGGGTTGTCTCTGTCAAAGTTCGGATCTCCATTGACTCCCAGGTGTGATTCCAATGCGTGAGTTGTAACCTCAAGTGATTCCATATCACAGTAGACATCAATCGGGATTGAAGGCTGGAGGCTATCCCTAGGAAGGAGATTGACAGCACCAATTTTGACAGATTCATAGGAGCTGACACTGCTGGAGTCCAAGGAAGGGCATAAGCTGTTCACTTGGAGCGCTGTGGCGTTGTCAAATCCTTGAGGATCATCTTGAGGTGATGTCATAGGATGGCTGCAAGAAAGACTTTCTATTCTTGGCCGTTGCAAAAATTTTGGTTCTCTGGTTCACAAATTGGTGAGGTCTCATTCTGCTTGTCATCTTCATCTTCAATGTGGATTTGAGAGATACGTTGTGTGGAATCCAAGAGCTTTTTGGTTTCCCTCATGTTTTTGCTGATGTAAACGGCGGTGGCGATCCTATGTTTTCTAAGTGACTCAACATCTTGCAGCGCAGGACAGTTGTCAAAGTTGTGCCCGGAGGTGTGACAGACAATACACTGCCTTGAGGTGTCAAACAGACTAGGCTCTTTGTCAAACGCAGTAATGGCATTGCAGTACGCTTGGTGGAGGAACGGATTATCAGATTCTTCATCCATTTCAGGGTATCCAAGTGAATCAACCAGACTGATTGAATGAGAAGTCAAGGTAGAAGGTGTTCTGACAGTATTGTTGCCAGTGCGTTTCTGAAACCTGTTATTGCGATGGGGACCTGGTCTGATTCCTGTGATTGGTAGTTGTTTGGACAAGTTTGGTTTGGAGGTTTTGTTCTTGTACCTTTGTTCGGCCTTAATCTCTTGCTCATATGTTTGGAGGGTCTGTAGAAGCCTACCTGCCTTGTATTTGTCCCGCTTGAATTGGTCATCGGAGTCGCGTTCATCTTCTGTCTTTTTGAAGAGCTCTTCTGAGAGGGTGGTTCCTGCAATAAGATTGCTGACTTCTTCAGTCGAACTGATAGTGCCAGGTTGGTTTTGGAGAAACACTCTAAGTCTCAGATAATCCTTGTACCGGAAGTAGTATTCTTCAAGAGATTCACCTGCGTCCTGGTTTGGAGGGTTTCTGACCATTCTGCTGGCGTTGGATGGCCTTTTGGAGTTGGGATATGTTTGAGCGATAATTGTGTAGAGCACTTCATATCCCTGTCCGCCTTCAAAGCTCTGAATAGTGGCCTTCATACTTGCACATGAATCAGGGATGATTTCATCAGTTCTTAGTGCAGTGTAAATGAGATTTCCCCATTCATTGATGGCCAATTCATATCTTGAAGGTAGGTCGTGTGGAAAGTCATCACCAATTGTGAATCCTCTGAGGTGATCAGCTTCACGCCTGTATAGATAGTATGGGTGTACATAAATGTGGTGTTGCTGTGAATGAGCTGTGATCTCTCTGTACCATTACCTAACCTGAGGGTCCGTTGCATCCTTTAGTTGCGGGAATCCTGAGAGGAACAGTTTGTCTCTAGCGGCTTCCTTGGACTTGTCAGAGGCTCTGGTCAGATCAAAACAGTCACCACTTCTGGTGATCAGGCGTTGGTTATTTCTCCCACTGCCTAGATTGTGCAGGTAGTAGTTTTGCCTGACGATTGTTTCATTTCCCGATGAGTCGGTGTAGGTGATTGGAAAGTCTTTCATATCATCTTTGGTGAGGAATTCATCTCTCTTGTAGTATCGGTCCTTGACAGGTGGTGGTAAGGTTGCTGGATTCCATGGTAAGTCGAGTGACGCTTGGTGGTTGGCGCTGGCATTGATATTGCTGTTGCTGTTGCCATTGTTGACCAGTTGTTGTAGTAGGGTCGTAATTTGTCCCATCTCAGTGGGGGAGACAGTTGTGACCGTTGCGGCAGGTATATCCGGAATGGCTACCTCATCATCTGATGGTGGGTCTCCGGTGTAGGCTTCCATGAATAGGTCTGGGCGCCAATTTTTCTTGAATCGCCAGTGGGTGATCGTGATTTCAATTAGAACAATTGGCTCATCATCTGTGTTGGTCCGAATGGCGTGCTTTGCAGCGGCGTCAAAATCAGTTTTGTATCTCATGCGTTTTGTAGATCCACCATTTCTGACGTGCTTGATAACACATTTGTCGAGGAGATTGGCAATGTGGCCTTTTGTTATTTCATCCGGTGGTGGTTCCACTAGGTTGATGGCTATGGCCTTTGCAATGCAATTGAGGATGTGGAGTTGTGGATCCGGAGGTATTTCTAGTGGTCCTTCTTCTTCTTCATCCTCGCGGGTCACAACGAATTCTGAGAGTTCATCTTTGCCAATGATTTCAGAGTAGGCTTTGTTAAGGGAGGTGGCCGCAGCTGGGTTGCTAGCGCTTGCAAATCGGAATTCGATTCCGTAGATTGGAGTCCAGTCAAATGGGGTTGGCATGGTTCAGTTTGTTTGTTGTTAACCGGCGATTAATCGTTGTTAATGTCGTCGTCGTCGTCGTTGTAATCGTGCAATCGTCGTAATTGTCCGATGATTCGGTGCTGTCGGACGATGGCGCTAACCGGTGATGTCGAAACGACGATGTCGGTGTTTTCGAAGGATGTCGCTAATAATCCGTTGGATTGGCGACGGCAAAATGTCCGGAACGATACGATCGTCATCGATAATAATTAACCTTGCAGGCCGGTCACAGATGTCCGGAACGTTCCTCGGAGAAACAATCGTCGGCGTTCTTGTATTAACCGGTGCTTGGTCATGGATTACAAAAGAAGATGCTGGTAGGATCTGTATCACACCCCTTGATTCACGAGCAGGGAGGTGAAAAGGAAAAGAGAGAGAAAGAATGAGACAGGAGGCCGAGAATGTGCCGCACAGGGAGCTAAGCACAGAATTTCCTCTGGATTTAACCGACAGTGGAGGTGCTGAACGGCCGGAGATAGGTAGCTTAAGGTAAACACTGGTGCTCTTGCGGGACACAAGTGTAAGTTATAAGGGCTCTATAACCTGTTGTTACTCTAAAAATCGACCGGATAGGTATAACGAATTGTTTAAATTTAAAGAGATGTGAGCTCAGAGAGAGGCTCTTATTTTACTACGTATTTTCACTGTATCGGGGCTCTCTGCTGTATTTTACATGGTAGAGATCTTCCCCGGTTATTTGTTACCATTCTCGTACCGATACTGTTGTTGCTGTTGCTATTGCTGTGTTAGCGTCGTGTCGGTCTTACTGTATCGGTCATTTGGTGTTAAGTAATCTGTTCGATGGGGCGTATGCTTGTTCGTGGTATATATGCTAGATATGAGGCCCATCCGGAATCGGTATTGATTTTCTTGATTGCAATAAGTAATTTCCTCACGGGATATCAAGTGTATTCTTTTGAATGTACTTATGGATTCCAAGTGTTCACTTATTGGTCAGGTCTTTGGATATGTCTTGTTTCTAACCGATAACTGTCTTTTGTTTGTAGTCCTAAGTGATATCGTTTTACCACTTAGGGATTTCCAAGTAGTGGAGGTGCGTTTGATTCTAAGCTTCGATCTTTGGAATATTCGTATCTCGTATTGCACCTCGGTCGTCGTTTTGTCGGCTTTTTCGATCGAATTTGATGCCGACAAAGTCCATATTTTTCGCCGACAACACTGATTATGCGGATCGAGTTTTCGTTCCGGTTATTTTGTACTTGTGTGAGCTTTTGCTTTTATCGCAACTTAAGATTGTGAGCTTTTCTATCCAGTCTCAGGATTTGCTCATTCTGTATTTCTGTGGTGAAAGATCGATGAATATTTCATCATCTTGTTTCCTGAGAATTTAGTGTTCTCTTTTCTTTTGGATCTTCGGATTTAGTGTTCTCGTTTCCATATCTTTGGATTTTCTTGCGAACAGATGCTCGCAATCTGTTCCAATTGATTTGTTTCATCCAATCTGTTTCACCACCATCAGAATACTTGAGGCTCAATCTTCTGGCTCACGTCATTCTTGTTTTCAGTGAAAGATCAGTGTTCTCGGATATTGATTCCTTTCAACTGATGTCAACCTGGGCGATTTCCAATCGTCCAGCCCCTTTTTCCCTTGCTTGTTTTGCTGGATCTCGAAACCCGATGGAGCCTACCATCTTGGTTCGTGTCTTCGGCCTCTTCTTTCAAGGGAGGCCGCCCTAGTGTTGGTCTGTTCCAGGGCTCCACAAGCAATTGCCCCTTTTACATCCTTGAGGGTTGATGCCGGTTGCTGATCAGGCTAATCCGGATTCTTTGTCTTCAAGCTCAACTGCGTTTCTCTCTGGAAACGCCATTCGGTCCTCAGCATTGTAGGATGCTGGCCACAGCTTGTAGAGTGCCGTGGGTCTGATAAACTAGAGAAACTGTGTCATAACAGTAATAAAACAAAACGCGATTGGCCTTACGGTCGATCAATTTAGTGAGTAGAATAATCATTGTCACACGTTCGATCGGTGGAACGATCGAACGATAGGTTAATTACTTTCGTCGTCACCGTATCGATTGTCGGCATATTACCGTGTAATTTGCCACGATAATGGTCCACACGTAATCTTAAGACACAAAACACACGTAAAATTGGACCGGCCATCTTGGGTCGGTCTTTTACCGTATAATTCGCCGTGATATTCTCGGAATATCACATGTAATTGTATCTTATCGTGTAGAATTAGTACTAGAATGTACGTAATTTTAGGGCATGATAGTGTTTTAGATTTGTTAATTCTTCAAAGAGTGAGCTGATGGGGAAAACCCGCTAAGAGGCAATCCACATGATTGAAGCGCCAACGATTATTCACTCAGGTTAAATAACCTTACGAATAAGGTTATTGCCTTCATGACTCTTTGCACGTGCGACTGTGCTTAGTACGTACGAATACGCGTCCAATTACAGGTGAATTTTTTTTATAAGAAGACCGGCTCTTAAGGTATCTTCTATAAGTAGTACTTAATACTACGAGTACGAAGACACGGGGACTCAAGAAAAGCGCCGGTAGCAAACGTACAGACGTACAGACATTTGGAGATATACACGCGTATTACTAACAGACAAATAAGCGAGTCGTCTTGCTGAATCGCTAACAGTAAAGGTGCGCTAATAGTGCACCGATAGAGGTTTGATCCAAGAATCATCTTATACGATAACGTTCACAAATATAAATACTAATACTTGAAATCACTGAATACTACTAGATCATACCTAGTAGCTTACACGTAGACGCGTGAGTGATGTATCGGGCTCATGGGAGCAAAACTAAAAATGCGAATAATAACAATCGACGATGTAGTAGAAAATGTGCGAATCGATTTTTGTCGCGAAAGGGGGATCAAAAGGAGGTGCAAGCGATGAAGCTATCACGAACGTAGTGAGTGATAGCCTCAGTAGCCAGCCTACTTGTAGTACTGTATGTGCAATCCTCGTAGTTCATGGGTGTGTTGGTGGGTTAAGCAATGCTAGAGGGGGAGCCGGGAAACTCCAGCCTGTTGTTTGTTTTGCAGGCTGTAGAGTCCCGTCCCTTAGTTTGCTGTGCCCACACACACTGGCGCACAGCCTAGCTTAACAGCTTGGGCAGTTAAGCCTTTGGCTGTTATGCCTTTTCTGCCATTGGGCCACAAGCCACAGGGTGGGAACGTATTGGAGGGTGCAAGGGGCCAAGCGCGAGGGCTCAGAGGGGCGTGAAGGAGGGAGAGGCATTCAATGACTCGGAGAGAGCTGCCAGATGGAGTGGGGGCCGCGGCCGGCACCCATTCCTCAGGCAGGAAGAAGTATGTTCCATTGTTGAACATGACAGAGGCAAGATTCTTGAAGATGGGGAGGGACTGCTGATGCAAGTACCTCATCATGAAGTCACTGTGCCATTTTGTAAGAAGCTTGATGACATTAGAGTCGCATTTGCCCTGTAATAGGGCCATAGCCCCACCCGCCCGAAGGGAGCGAGCTGAGATTGCTGCAGGGGAGATGCCGGTGTATTGTTTTCCTTCTAAATCCGATTCGTTGAGAGTCTGATTCAAAGGCTTCTGACGAACAGCAACGCTGTGTTAGTGTGTTAGTAGACGAACGATTGTACTCTACGCGTGACAATTGTGGTTGGATACTTTCGGCAACGGATAATCGGACTACAGGCGAGACTAGGGAAACGCCAGATCTCCTCTTGCTGTGACTTATTCAGATTGCAGCGAGACAGACCTTAGTATGTAGATTACAAGTAGTTGGTAGCAACTAGTGTGAATTTTGGGATATAAATCAGTTGAATGTTAAAAGTATGAGATAAAGTGAAATCTTGCCGAAATGCAAGATATCTCTTTTATTGAGATGAATACGTTGCAACTGCTGTTGCGTAGTGCTGAGATTACTCGCTGATTATTTCCGTACATGTATTAGTCGTTGACCATATATATTTGTATGCATGTATATGTATTGTGTGAGAATCACATGCCAACGGTTTTCTTCTCTTGTTCCGTTAGGAAGACTCCATGAAATGTTTATCATTAAGGTCAGGAATTGCTCCCGTAGCTCGTGTGATATTTTATGAAATCAGAGTTTGCTCACCGAAGAACAATGGCAATATCGTAAGACAGGGATTGCTCACCGTTTATGCGCAATGGGAATCGATGCGCCGTGGGAATCGATATGCCGTGGGAATCGATTACTTAGATGAATACGGGACTCATTGATTCATGCGCATAGGAAATCTACCCTTTGGTAGCTTTGGTACTTCTGGTCACGAAAGGAATTTAATACTCCCCATGTCTCCTTGTGAAGGGTCATCACGCTCTACATGATGCTTCCATCATCCTGGAGAAGGTCGCCAGTATTACCACAGAAGTGGAAGATGGGCCTGAGCAGTGGATACACAACTGAGTGACTCCAATGCTTGGTGAGAATGTCTGCACAGTTATCCTTGCCTGGGATGTGCATCATTAAAATGAAACCTCTCGCTATCATGCTCTGTACGTAGTGAAACGATAGAATGTTATGACGCTTATGCAACCTTGCGTAAGGAAAGGTCGACGTTTGGATCATCTTTTCGTTGTCACCCCAGGAGTATGAGATATCATGGACTCGTGTTCCGAGGTATCGGAATGAGTGGCGTAGATCGACAATCTGTTCGATGCAAGTTCTTCCTGCAACAAATTCAGCTCCAAAGGTGGCTGTTTCCGTAGTAGACTCCTTCTTCGAGAACCACATCATGGGAGTCTTGTTCGCGAAATGAAGAATGCCGGTAACTGATTTGCCACTGAGAATGTCATGCATGAGGTTGGCATCATAGAAGTGTGTTAACACTACTGTCTTTCCAAGCGGTGCAGGAGCGTCGTCGGGTAGCTCTTCAGAATGCTCCCCATAGACGGTGTTGGACCAGTCGTTGGTGTCGGGTTTAGTCAATATAAAATCGGGCGGTTCCACGCGGAATCTGATTTTAAAATGTCTAAACTTGGAGATATATCCATAGATACATTTAGCACGTTCGAGATGCCCATCTCGTGGCTGGGCTCTGAAACTTGAGAGCGTCATCACGGCTGTTTGTACATCGAAACGGCCAATAGCGATGATCCATTGCAGTGAACCGATCATACTTTGGTATTTCTGTATACCGGTTTCTTTGAGAAAGGCTGAGGAGTCCAATTCAGGATGATCGTTCTCCGCGATGGGTGATTGGAACCTAGTGCTAGGTTTGCATCCGAACATTTGTTCGTAAGATGCTTCCATCTTTTCGATGAACTTTATGGGATTCATGCACAGAACACCATGTTCGTCGCGCTCAAATCCACAGCCTAAGTGAAAGTTCATAGGTCCGGATCCCTTCAATTTGAAGTTATATGGTGACGATTGCAATATCTTCAAGAAGGAATTGGGATCTGCCATGCAGAGACATAGGTCATCGACATATGTGCATATAAGCTCATATACACGTTCACCATGCTTGTTCGTTCCGGGTTTGTGGAATATTTCCGGTTCTGCGCGGGATCTTTCGAAGCCGAGTTCAATGAGACAAGCCGCGAGTAAGTCTCCAAAGCACTTGCCTGAAGACCTGAGACCATATAGGGCTTTGTAAATGACCAACAGGTGACCCTCCAACGATCCGAATTCGGGACCTGCTTTGATGCATACTTTCTCGCAGGTGACTGCTTCTAAGTAGGCGTTACCTATGTCGGTGCCCCATGCTTCTAGATCGTTGAGTTCAGCTAGGAATAGGCACATACGTAGGCCGTGAAGAGATACGACGCCTGCGTAAACACTGTGGATAGGGGCCTCAGTGAGATTACCGTTAGCAACGAGGCGAGCCTTGTGTCTTCCGTCGTGTTTGACAGCGTATATCATGTGTACCTTGATCTGTTGGAATCCCGGGGGAATGGAGCTTGTCTTGTACACGCCTTTATCAATGAATGTATTGTACTCATTGAGTTGTGCCATTTCCAGAGTGGTGGCATCTTCCCATTTGGTGTTTCCGTTGGCTTGATCAAATCGGAGGGCTTCTTCGTGGTTACGAGGCACTTTGAATCCATATTGATACTGCGGAGTGGTACGGAAACAACGTAGTTTGGCTTGGTGCACGAGTCGATCAAGTTTCTTGGTTCGTCGGGCTAGGTTGGTGATTCTCCTGAGACGTTTCCAACCCGGGAGATCAAGCAAGTTGTTGTCTTTCCCATATTTTGCAACGGTGACCGGGTCGTCAGCTGCAATATTGGCCAGAGGTTCATATGTGCGTTCCATATTCTCCCATTCAATCCAGAGGTTATACTTGGAACCTTTGTATTGAAGATGCTTGTTATCCAGTGGACCTTGGTGTCCTAGGATGCGGCGAAACGACCAGAGTTTGCCGTCTTCTTGTGTTGAATCACGATGTATGTAATTCATGACGTCATTGTATGCAATGATATCATCGAGTTCGTCATCGGAGTGTTTGCACTTGAACTTGATGAAGTCTTTATTGCGTTCAAGACTGTCTTCAACATCGACGATGGTAAGACGCTTCCGAGTGCCATCGAGATTGGTTACAAGGAAGGAACGTCCTTGTAGATCGGCAATCGGGATCGTAGGAATGGTAATAGGTTTATCGTCATCGTCAAATTGTGCGTTACCTTCTTCGTCGGTAACAACTACCTGTGATGGGTCTACGGAAGGAGTAGCTGGGTTGGTGTGTGGAGTTGCGACGTCACTAACATCAAAGTATGCTAATTCCGGTGGGTCAAAATCATCTTCAGTAAGGAGAACGCCGTCGGATGTCTTGCTGAAGATGTGTGTCGTAGGAGGACCATCAAGACTCTCCCCATAGTTGTTAGGGAGTGGAGAAGGTGACCAGCTAGGGCTGTCATCGACCTTCTTATAAAGAAAGCTTGGTAACGAGGGGTGGGCGGGTGGTTGAAGAATTGGTTGAGTGCCAGATGCGTGGGGCGTGGTATCTGGTTGTTTGTTGGGTGCAGATGGAACGGTGTCATCGGCGGTGTCAGAATCAGCAGGTGAACCGTTAGGGGAAACTGAGCTGTTTGGTTTAGTAGACTCGTCAATGAGTTTATTCTGATTGGTATGCATCCCATGTTTGAAAGCTGGAGCTTCTCCAGTGGCGTATATACGGGGTAAGGAATCCTTTGCGTTACGCCATTTGATGAAACCATCATCAGTAAATAGGCCTGCGCGTTTGTTACGTGACTCAGGTGTAAGAGCAGATCGAACACCGGACCGGTCTAGTAACTTGTTGGTAACTGGATCCCAGATGCGAAAGCAGAGTCCATTGCCAACATGTTCGGCGATGCCGACGAAATGACCTAGGCGTTCGGTAGACTTGGTACCGAAAGGAGAGTCATTGGTCTTGAAATACACAGGTTCAAACCAGAAGAAACTGGTGTATGCGCTGATGTCGCCAAGTGTACCCGTGGCAATGAAGATCGGCTGTTTATTGGACAGCGTAGGGTCAGAGACAACATTGAGGAGACCCGCGACGTATGTCATGCACAGTAACCACATGTGTGGTGGTGTGCCGGTACGATCCATGACGCGATTGACAATGCGTTTGAACGTTTGGTATCGACGTTTGAATTGATTCTGGTGTTGATGGTACGGTTCACTTTGCCAGAGTCCAATCCATAACATTTTTAGGTAATCCATGACTTTCTTACTTGATTGATAGTTACCGTGGTCGCAAAGGAGGCGGATGGGCCTGCCCCATTTTCGAACAAAGTTCTGAAAGCAGGATAGGAAATCGCCGGTGGTACGCATTTCTTCAACGTGTATAATATGTGATTTACGGCCAAAGAAGATCTGAGCAATCTTGGATCCACCATCAATTGCTGGGACATCTGAATAGACTGCATCGGACATAACATCGTCATTGAAGGGGCGAACGTTCATGGCCGGTTGAGGGGAATGAAACCGTTTGAAAATGTTACCATCAGGGCTAACCGCTAACGAACCGTATTGGGTTGAGTTTTCAAAAGTAGCTTTGATGCGATCGGTGGAAACCCAACAAAAGAAAGGTTTGAGGGATAAGTAGTCATGTTCGTTGGGGTATCTTTCGCGGGGCGTAGCTGCAATGCGTGTAGTGTCACTGGCTGTACAATCTGTCGGAAACGCAGTGACTGTTCCAGAGACTGCGGTTGGCGCGCAGCATGCGAGACGTTCTTTATGAGCGTAGTAAGTGGAAGTAAGCCAAAAGGAGCGATCGTTGTTCTTATGATCATCAATCGGAAGAAAGGGAGATTGGGTGGAATGGCTGGAATACGAGCTGAGGGATGTGACCGTGGAGGACCCGGGAGAAACAGAGATATCGAATCCTTCAAGGCAGCGTGGGTTCCCATATTCGTCGTAATCGGCATAAGGGAGTTGCTGTGGTTGGGGAGGATATTTCTGGAGAAATTGTTCATCCTTCGCACTGATCGTGGTATCGAGAACAGATGGGTCCCAATGTTTATCGGACGTCATGATAACATGTGGTAGCGTGTCAAATTTGACAGTCGTATACTTTCGCATCGCAAGGTATGGTAAACCGTGTCGTATGCTAAGAGGCAGTGCATATCCATCGGAGGTGGTGATGACCTGTCCTCCGCCTGCTTTGATGGACGTGTCATCTACAGTGGAAAAATATTCTTCCATCTGGCCAGATGACAATATAGAAGGATGTCGTCCTGTATAGGCACATTCATTGAAAATGAGAATGACGGGGCCTCTGTTCGACATGGAATATGCTCCGCATGTAGCAATGGGAATATTTTGTACCTGATGATTGTTAATGCCGGTGGCGTTAACATATCGTGGTGGGATATCCTTGGAGATGAGATACGCATCAATACCGATGATGCAGCCATTTGCGCCGCGATCGACCATGGCAAAACCAGGGCTAGTAACCGTAGTTTTGTGTATACGGTATGTGTATGACGTTACGGGACCATCATTAGGAAAGGTGAGATCATCCTCGGGAGTATACCACTGGTGAAAATTGGCGGAATACGATGGTGTTCCGACAGGTATTTGGGTGTCACCGTCCTTTTTGTACTGAATGTCAGGGTTGTTTGAAAGGAATCGAGCTGGATGCGCGGGTGACACGGACGACTTGAGAGGTCGCTGGTCCTTAGACGAAGAGGTCGTGGATTTGTATACACCTAGGGATGCATGGAAAACGCCTCTACGATCATTCTCTACAGCAGGATGTAGGTCTGCTGCGGAATTGGCATGCTCATCCTTGGTCGAAGTATCGTCTTCTCGAAAAGATACCGAGTGTTCATGTTGGTATGCCTTCCGGGTAATGGGTTTGACACTGTTGGGGTCAGGTTGGTCCGTGTTAAGTAAGTCGCGTCGCAATGAGGCAACCACGATTTTCTTGCCTTCCGGAGAAAAACTGAGCCAACTCTTCATGTCCTGACGTGACAAGGCCTTCCATATGTTTGTAGGCAACCTTGTGGTAGGGTCAGGGGTACGTCCAGCCTTAAACACAGCATAATCTTGATAGTCTCCTTCAAATTCGATGGGGAGAGCATAGTCATCATGGTTTTGGATCGAGCCAGAAGAAAAATCATGAACGTGTGCACGTACGGTCGACCGAGGAGCAGACATCGCAGACTGGGAATCAAGTCGAGTTGCTTCGAGTAAAAGCGTGATTTTAAGATCGTGGATAGCAGCGGCTTCGGCAACTGCATCCGTTACGGTGCTATTCGTCCCACCTGGATCCTTGACTTTGGCAAACTGTTCGCTTAGCTGGAAGCTGGAATAGCATGCCTGACACAATGCTGATTTAACAGTATGGTACTCAAGGGGCTTGTTGGGAGGACGGAGCTTGTTGAGGTGATTCAATTCATCAAACCAATGTGTGATGAATTTCACTTTGGATTCCTTCCAATTGTTGAGGTTCAACTTGAGCAACGCTTGTAGCTGAGTCGAGTTGTCGTATACCTTTGCTTTTGATTGGCTATGAAGGTTTACGAAGTCGAAGTATGCCTTGCGTCCATCACGAGTGGTAGAATGACTGTGTACACATGATGCAGAAAGGTCACTCTTGAAGACTTCCAACATTAGTACCCAGAAGAAGGCACATTGTTTGACGTAGAGATCACGGGTGTAACCCACAAGCGTGGCTGGAGGCCAAGTTTCATCGAGGAATGTCTCTGTATCGATGTCGTATGCCTCGAGTTTAGCTTTGAAACCGACGAGCCAGTGTTCGAAGTCTCGAGTCATTCGTGAGGGGTGTAAAGGACTTTTCATCTCGTGCTTTTCGGCACCATGATTTGTACTTTACCTGCTGAGGGGACTTTTTGTTACTTCCCGCCGGAGGAGGTGGTGGGTTCAGAGCAGATTCGTTAGGTAAGCGTTGGGCACGCTCTTCGCGGAATGCCTGGAATTCTATGTATGTATATGACTTTACATCTTTCCAGTCCTTCTCGTCTTCTTCTAGGTCGACACCTTCTTCTTGTAGGTCGATAGCGAAATCCGCAAGTGCTTCTATGCTCCTTTGGATGGATCGAGGGATATGCGTTGCCAATCCTTGCTCCGTATAGGTAAGTTCGCGTGCAAAATCCGGTTCGATAAGTGCGTCAAGGAACAACTTCCACTCGCATAATCCGCCTTCTTTGAGAGCTAGGCACAACTTGCTAGTAATCTCACTTGTTACGTTGAGTAAGGATATGAGTATCTTTCTCATATCAGCATCGAAGCTGGGAAAGCGTTTGACAGTGGTGACTTCGGCGTCATTCTTCTCTTCGCCTCCGAGTGCATTGCCGGGCATCAACGGTATGTTCGGCATCTGTGGTGGTTCGGAGCCTTGGAAAGAATTGCGTGGTGACTGAGAATGGGAACTGCTTCGTGTACGATGTGCGATGTGCATATGCCAGCGTAGGGATTGTGTTCAATTCCGTTCCTGTTTCCTTCTTGTGTGCAAGCCTTCTTAGAGCTTGCGACTGTTAATCTATTGTTTTCCTTCTGAATCCGATTCGTTGAGAGTCTGATTCAAAGGCTTCTGACGAACAGCAACGCTGTGTTAGTGTGTTAGTAGACGAACGATTGTACTCTACGCGTGACAATTGTGGTTGGATACTTTTGGCAACGGATAATCGGACTACAGGCGAGACTAGGGAAACGCCAGATCTCCTCTTGCTGTGACTTATTCAGATTGCAGCGAGACAGACCTTAGTATGTAGATTACAGGTAGTTGGTAGCAACTAGTGTGAATTTTGGGATATAAATCAGTTGAATGTTAAAAGTATGAGATAAAGTGAAATCTTGCCGAAATGCAAGATATCTCTTTTATTGAGATGAATACGTTGCAACTGCTGTTGCGTAGTGCTGAGATTACTCGCTGATTATTTCCGTACATGTATTAGTCGTTGACCATATATATTTGTATGCATGTATATGTATTGTGTGAGAATCACATGCCAACGGTTTTCTTCTCTTGTTCCGTTAGGAAGACTCCATGAAATGTTTATCATTAAGGTCAGGAATTGCTCCCGTAGCTCGTGTGATATTTTATGAAATCAGAGTTTGCTCACCGAAGAACAATGGCAATATCGTAAGACAGGGATTGCTCACCGTTTATGCGCGATGGGAATCGATGCGCTGTGGGAATCGATATGTCGTGGGAATCGATTACTTAGATGAATACGGGACTCATTGATTCATGCGCATAGGAAATCTACCCTTTGGTAGCTTTGGTACTTCTGGTCACGAAAGGAATTTAATACGGTGGTATGGTAGAGGGTCTGGGCATAGACCCTCATCGAGGAAGTGACAGTGCCCGCTCGGACCAGGGTGAGCACACCCTTATCAACGTAGCTGGCAAGTTTGAGGCTGGGGCTGAAGGTGGGGCAACAGCTTCAGAGATGAAGGACTTGGCGAGCACAAGCTACCACTGGGCAGCAGAGTGAGTTGCCACTCCTGGCATGAGCAACCACTTCCCCCTTGTCCCCAATCTTCTGTGTGGTGAAGGTGAGGGTGACAGAGGTAGCAGCTTGTAGCTCATGAACAGGGCCATCGTGGTGGACAATTGCGATCCTAGATAGAAGCCAACATCGTGGAGGCTGAAGGCTTGGTCATCCCTGGTAGTACCTGTGTACTCACCAGGTCGTAGACAGAAGAAGAAAGCTATGCAAATCATATTGGCAATGGCCTGATGAGGGGGGGAGGGGGAGTCATAGTATGCAAACTGAAGTGCGTGCATGACAAGGGTGATTGGTACTGGTTTTACCCTGGAGGGGGCCGGGTCCAGTTTGGCATAGCCCTTGAATTGGGCCGTTAGCCTGAAGTCAAGACTGCCAGTGGAGTTGGTTCTGGGGGCTTTAGCCCCCAAGCGGGCCAGCATCTGGCCCACTGACCTGATGGTGTCCGATACTGTGCGAGATCTGAGGGACTCGTGGCTACAGGACAGTCGGCCATCGTGGAGTCTTTTTGCAAAGACCTGGAGGATGGGGATTGGATCTGTAACAGATTGGAGGAGGGGGTTAAAGCCTTGAGACAAACAGAAGCAAACCCATTGATTCCAATGGGCATCTTTACGCTTGACGTAGAGTTCAGTGACTGAAGCGCGCATGGTCTTCTGGATAGAGCCAAGGTCAGAGCAGAAAGCATGGGAGGCCTGAGGGGACATAAGAGCCAAGGCAAGTCCTGTGGATAGGTGGTGTTAAAGTGGTGGAGCAAGGCAGTGTCAGAGATGTCAGATCAGGAGAGGAGGTCAGCTAGGTGGTTGACAGGGCCTGGGATGTAATCCCTGAGGGGGACACATTGGTGGATTCGCTGGTGCAGCGCTTGGATCTGGAGGAGGTAAGCTGCAGGCCCTGTGGTAGTAATTGCGCCCTTTCTTTGCCAATAGACAGCTGCTGTGTTGTTGTAGCAGTTATGGGTTGTTCTGGCTTGGACACAGGCTGCTTGAGCAAGTATATCATTGTGAGCAATGGATCCAGCCAGCTTGAGGTCACTGTTCGTGATGGTGCCTGCAGGGTTGTCAAAGGTGACTAACTGGGCGGGCACCCACTTGGGGAATGCATGCCTCCACATGAGGGGTTGCACGGTGCCATCCTGGAGGGGCACAAATTGGATGCCGCCCATGCCCGCTCCAGATGCATCACAAGCGCCCATGGTGGCAGGGAAGGTATCTGGCACTAGTTCTGTAATGGAAGTAGACCTGTTGGAGAGATCAGAGGCCAGCCATTGGAAGTCCTGAAGAAAGCTGTGGACTCATTTGGTAAGCCTGAGTTGATGCCTGCCTGGCTCTTGGTGTCGGAAGGCTTCTTGGAGGATGGAGAAAAGGCCAATGGAGCCAGGGATGGCAAGTGCCATGGACCGGAGTTCCCCAAGGACTTGGTGCCATTGTTGGATGGGGATGTGGCGCTGGGTGGGTTCAATGAAATGAAGAATCTCCTGTAGGCGTTTGACTCGATGGGGAGGAAGGCTGATAGTTTTGTTGATGGAATTGATGAGCCAGCCAAGGATAACTTTCTTGGTGGTCCAAGTGGCATCCCCTTGGCGCATCTTCTTGAGGGAAGCTGGTTCTTGTCAGAATGGGGTGTCCGTGGCATCTAGTGGCCGGAAGACTTTGTCTAGGGATTGGAAGAGCACCCTCTTGATGGCGCGTCGCGTCCATTGGTTGCCCTGAGCAAGGCCACAGAAGTCATCCACATAGACATCCCAGTATCAAACTGGCTTGTTGCTGGGTGTTGTGCTTTGTGCAGCCGGGGCAGTAGGGGTCGGAGGGATTCCATTGGGGGGAGCTGGGGGCGCGGCATCGACTGGATGTGCTTCTGAGAGCAGATCCAGTCGATGGGGCTGTCGCCGAGCTTGTTCTAGCCCTGTGGAGAGAGTGGCATTGGCTAGGTCGGCAATGGTTTCTGTAAAGGCGCAGAAGTTGGGAGGACCAGATTTCCACCCCATAGGGTTGGTGAGGGGGATGCCAATTGGGGGAGGCTCGCCCCTCCTGGAAGGGAACAATACTCCTAGCTTCATGGTGTCATCTGGTTTCATCTGGATTTGATAGAAGCCATCCGCGAGGTCAATCTTGGACATATACACTGGACCAAACCTGTTGTTGTCGCGGTGCAGCTTGGTGAGGAGGCGGGGAAGCATGTGGCCAAACTGCATGGCCTCTGCCGGGGCGAGAGGGATGGTGTCTTGGTTCACCTCAGAGTAGGTGTAGTCTGAGATCATGCGGGGGCGCCCGCCTCTCTGGGGAACTAGGCCCAGTGGGCTTAGACAGAGGCCGGGAAGGTCACGGATGAGGCTGGCTGGGAGGATAGTCCATTGTTGTTTGTCCATCATGTCGGCATACTCCTCTCAGAGGAAGTCAATGCCCTGGTGGGAGGATTGGTGAGGCCCTCTGCTGATGGCTGTCGCAACCCTGGCAGGGTCCCAAGAGGGTCCAGACATGGAAGCCATGATGCCTTCCTTCCCATATTGGGCGAGGAGGCCCCTTGCTGGATGGTGGAGAGTACCCACATCTGGGTGGACGTCTCCTTGCCCCCGGATGGTCCGGATGAAGTTCCCCCAGCTAGTACTCTGGTTGAAGAGATGGATGGCGCGGGTGATGTACACATCCAGCCTGCCGGGTGGCGTGGGTGGGATGGGCTCGGCTTGAGTGGCTGTAGGGGCCGGGGGGACTAGGGATTCGGATCCAGGCATTAGGGGCGTGACTTGGGGCTTGGACCGAGGCACAGTGGAGTCAGTGACTAGGGGCTTGGACCTAGGCATTATGGGGGTGACTTGGGACTTGGACCAAGGCACGGTGGGGGCAGGGACTGGGGAGGTGGGCCAAGGCACTGCTGGGGGGGGGGGGGGGGGCTGTAGCCGCGTGTGGCTGAAGGGTTGGGAGCTGAAGGGTTGTTGGGGTTGAGGGGGGTGGGATTGTGGGGGAGTGGAAGGTCCCCGTGGGTAGGGAGGAGGCAGTGGTCGTGGTTGCTTTGGTGGAGACTAGGGGCTCGGATTACCTTGTGGGTGTGGGGGACGACGAGTCCCTCGAGGGGGGGGGAGGAGAGTGTCTTTTGGGGCTCGATCCCCCAAGTGGTGGAGTTGTTCTCTCCCGTTGTAATGGGAGATTGTGTGGGGAAAGACGAGGTGCGAGCAATACACGAGACGCGCGTGGATGGGGGCTTACCTAATTCATATGTGATTTGTAATTAAGAATTAGGGTCGCAATTAGGTGATGGATTGTTACTTATGGTCCCCCCAAGGCCAATGTGGGGTGGGGAGGGCTCCACGCCAGAGTGAGGGCGCGTGCTGACCGGTCAGGCATATGCCTCTTGGCACCATTGCCAGAGTTGATCTTGCTTGGTGGGAGTGATGGCCAGGTGGTCATATATGTGCTTGCAGCTGCTGAAGCAGGCACCTTTGATGTGCCAAGAGTGGCATCTCTCTTGGCCATCTGGTCTGGAGAAAAGGGCCTTTTGCTTTGTCTCTCATAGCTTGGATGGCTTCCCTCATTTTTGTGGACTCCACTTTCTTAACAATGGGGTGATTGCTGTCTCGTAGGCAGGAGTCCCGGTGTGGATTAGTGAGTCGTGTTTGTTGAGTCGTGATCCCTGTCAAGTTGCGGACTCCCGGGCTGCTGGATGAAACATTGCTGTTGTTGTTGTTGTTGGACCCCCCATTGTTGGTCGCCTTGGTGATGGGGAATGGAGGGGGATCTGGTCTTCGAAGGAGTCTCAGGGCAGCCACATTGGAGACATTGGGGAGCCAGTTGGGGTTCTGGCTCATCCTGAACGTATGGAAGTCCCTCCCAAAGTCCGGAGAAGGAATGGTGGAGGCTGCTTCCCACTGCTCCTCTAGCCACCCCCGGACCCTGGTTTGGAAGTAATAGACCACAATGGCCGGGTGAGTAGCTCTCCCACCTCATCTGCAATTGCTCTTTGAAGGGGCATCTGCTGGATCTTGAGCCGCCAGAGGCCCTGTTGGTAGCTGGTCACAATGTCATCATTGAGTCCAAGGATGGTGGCTAGAACAGCCAGATAGCTTTCTAGCTGCGTGGTGGCTTCAGTCCAATCCACAGGGATGTAGGCTTTAGTCTTCTGAAGCTCCAGGGAGTCCTTCAAGGTGAGGGAGTTGCCTTCAGTGGAGATCATTGTGTCGTAGGCTGCCACGTTTTCAGGGTGGCTGCAGACCCCCCTGGGGGAGTGAAGGCCATGGGGAGTATTCCATCTGCCACATCAAAGGGATCAGTACCATGGAAGTTGCCATCTTGGAACCTCTTGAGAGCAGCGGTGGTAATCAAGGGGGCTTGGATGCTCAACTCGGCAGCTCTGGCTGCCACTTGGCTTTGGAAGATCATGTGGGTTCTTTCGAGCTTGCTCTTCTGAGCCCAGGCCTGTTAGATGGGTGGGAGGTTGGCTTCCTCCTGTTTACCACAGAGCAGAAGCAAGCGCTGGGTGTACAGGGGGCCCCAAGTGGCACCCACGGATTGTGACCTCTTTTGGTCCATATTCTCACTTAGCTTCAGTTGGTGGTCTGTGAGAGCAGTGACTGCTGCTGTGAGCACAGGGTCTCCAGGAGGGTCCCAAGGCCGCTCCAATTCAGGAAGGTCCTGGTACATCACCTTGTGCTTCATGCAGTTGGTGAGGCCAGTTTCATTTCAGAAGGAGGGGCCTGGCTGTAGGAGCTTGAGATTTCCCCCGGGTTCTGTAGGTGTAGTCCCAGCCAACCTGAGAGTGTTGAACAGGGGGGTGCAGGACTCCATGAGCCCCACCCTATTAAGCTGGGGATGGAGGACCCCCATGGCTTGGCAAGGGGAGAGCCTCTTGCTTAGGAGGAAGTGAACCAACTCAAAGGGGATGAAGAAGGCCTTGTAGGCGCGGATCAATTCCGAATGGCCAGTTCCTTCTGTTACTGCAGGGATGGAAAGCCTCCCTGGATGCGCATCCAACTCTAGCAGATGATGATCAAGGGTTAGCACTCAAGAGGCTGTGGTGTGGGACAGCATGATAGAATCCACTAGGACTAGTTCGCCTGCCTCCCCTTTGATGTCATCTAGGTAGCCAATGGCATTGTTTTTGTTGGGGCTGTGTTGAGCCAAAGGACCTGGGTACTTGCAAAGGCCATGCACCAATTGGAGGCAGGGGGTGCCTTGGGCATTGGCTACAAAGATACCCAGTGCTCCCACAGCCTGAGCCTCAAAGAGGTTAAGTAACTGCTCCAGGAGGGACTGGGGGGTAGAGGCCTCAGTGAAGTATCCAAAGATGGTGGCATAGGCCTTGTTGCGCTCTGCCGAGCTTCCAAAGGGGCTCGGGGTAGCTTGAAAGTACTCCACGTAGGTAAGCATGCTGGCTTCTAGGCAAGGGCTATCACACAAGGATGACTTGGGTTGCAGCGGCGGTGTCAAGCTAGCCTGGTGTTGGATTGACCGGCTGTTTTGTGTAGGAGGCGGCGTCAGTGTCGAGCTAGCTGGTGCCGGATAAGTCAGCTGTTTTGTGTAGGAGGCGGCGTCGGCGTTGAGCAAGCCTGGTGTCAGATCAGTTTGGCTGTTTTGCAGGGATTCGCTGTAATAGAATGACTATCACAATGGAGATAGGCTTGTATGTGTACAATAGGGATGACTATTGGACCAGGACGTGTTAGCCAGTTTATTCTACTACTAATCATTTTAGGAGCAAAAAGAGTGAGCTGTAGGCTTGGATTTGCTGGAGGGATCCTTTACACGCTTGTTGTTAGCGCTAGCCTGCAATTTTGGTTGCTTTTTCGAAGCTTTCCTTGCATACGAGTCTTTCGGTTGCAAGCAATCCATTCCTACAAGCTTTTCAGTGATACAGTGACACATCTATCCTGTGATACAGGGAATCGATTGTATTTTCTTGGTACGCTTGAGCTTGCTAGGGGAATCCTTGGCCTGCTTGTTAAGGCTATCGGGGTCTGAGCGTGTGCTTAGAAGCTAGTTTCAGTGATAGTGAAATCTACGAGATTCAGCGTCACCCCCGGTCTGGCCTTTTACCACTAGGGAGTGGCACGTGGCACTACCATTACTTTCATTCGGCTCGCTACATCAATTCTGGCAGAGGAAACCAACAATCGTGTGCCGTTCTCCTGCTAGCAACCTAACAATACTGTAAGAGATTCGTGCTATGAGGGCTCCGATTGCGTCACGACAAAATACAGTATCGTGCTGTATCCACGAAGGAGCGTTTTATTAATTGGTGGAGTTGTTAGTTGAACGTTTAACACTAACCCTAAGAGTTGACAACGTAACCTTGTAGACGGAGTTTATGTGGGGGGGTTTGGGGGGGGGAAAATACGTAGAAATATTTAAAAAAATCTGTTTTTAACAAGTAGACTTGGTACAAACGCTACGACTAAAAGTCGTAAAAAACAGGACCCAAATAATTATTTACGGAAATGAGATGCTTCTTCTAAAAGCAATAGTAATGTCTAGTGGCGCGCGTTCATTTTTATGGTAGCAAACTCTCATTTTTTTGGTTGCAAGTAACCATAAGATTTAACCTGAATACAGATAAAAATCATACAATTCTCATCGTCGTCATCATCGGCCCGTCGTCAATTGTTGTCGGCATCAAATTCGATCGAAACGAAAGGGACCGAGGTGCGAAATTCAATTGAGGTGCGAGAAATTGGTGGAGTTGTTAGTTGAACGTTTAACACTAACAAATACGGACTGTTGTCGGCATCAAATTCGATCGAACGAAAGGGACCGAGGTGCGAAATTCGATTGAGGTGCGAGAAATTGGTGGAGTTGTTAGTTGAACGTTTAACACTAACCCTAAGAGTTGACAACGTAACCTTGTAGACGGAGTTTATGTGGGGGGGTTTGGGGGGGGAAATACGTAGAAATATTTAAAAAATCTGTTTTTAACAAGTAGACTTGGTACAAACGCTACAACTAAAAACTTTAAAAAACAGAATTGAAACAATTATTTACGGAAATGAGATGCTTCTTCTAAAAGCAATAGTAATGTCTAGTGGCGCGCGTTCATTTTTATGGTAGCAAACTCTCATTTTTTTGGTTGCAAGTAACCATAAGATTTAACCTGAATACAGATAAAAATCATACAATTCTCATCGTCGTCATCATCGGCCCGTCGTCAATTGTTGTCGGCATCAAATTCGATCGAAACGAAAGGGACCGAGGTGCGAAATTCGATTGAGGTGCGAGAAATTGGTGGAGTTGTTAGTTGAACGTTTAACACTAACAAATACGGACTGTTGTCGGCATCAAATTTGATCAAACGAAAGGGACCAAGGTGCGAAATTCGATTGAGGTGCGAGAAATTGGTGGAGTTGTTAGTTGAACGTTTAACACTAACCCTAAGAGTTGACAACGTAACCTTGTAGACGGAGTTTATGTGGGGGGGTTTGGGGGGGGAAATACGTAGAAATATTTAAAAAATCTGTTTTTAACAAGTAGACTTGGTACAAACGCTACAACTAAAAACTTTATAAAACAGAATTGAAACAATTATTTACGGAAATGAGATGCTTCTTCTAAAAGCAATAGTAATGTCTAGTGGCGCGCGTTCATTTTTATGGTAGCAAACTCTCATTTTTTTGGTTGCAAGTAACCATAAGATTTAACCTGAATACAGATAAAAATCATACAATTCTCATCGTCGTCATCATTGGCCCGTCGTCAATTGTTGTCGGCATCAAATTCGATCGAAACGAAAGGGACCGAGGTGCGAAATTCGATTGAGGTGCGAGAAATTGGTGGAGTTGTTAGTTGAACGTTTAACACTAACAAATACGGACTGTTGTCGGCATCAAATTTGATCAAACGAAAGGGACCAAGGTGCGAAATTCGATTGAGGTGCGAGAAATTGGTGGAGTTGTTAGTTGAACGTTTAACACTAACCCTAAGAGTTGACAACGTAACCTTCTAGAAGGAGTTTATGGGGGGGTTTGGGGGGGGGGGGGGGAATATGTAGAAATATTAAAAAAATCTGTTTTTAACAAGTAGACTTGGTACAAACGCTACAACTAAAAACTTTAAAAAACTGAATTGAAACAATTATTTACGGAAATGAGATGCTTCTTCTGAAAGCAATAGTAATATCTAGTGGTTTCGTACCTCTACCAACCTCTACCAACCTAGACACGAAAGGAATTTAATATTTTATAGTAGCAAACTCTCATTTTTATGGTTGCAAGTAACCATAAGAGTTAACCTGAATACAGATAAAAATCATACCATTCTCCTCGTCGTCATACGAGTAGAATTCAATCATAGAATCCAACCAATTGAATTGTAGAATTCAATCATTGAATTCAATAATAGATTGATAGAATTTAATCGTAGAATTTGATCGAAAAAGATGCGACCTAGAATTCAGTCATAGAATTCAATCATAGAATCCGACCAATTGAATCGTAGAATTTTGCAACCAACTGAATCAAAGAATCATAGAATTCAATCATACAACCCAACCCATTCAATCGTACAATTAAGTGGAATTCCAATGCTAGCGATTGATATTATTCAACTGAATCGTTTTGGTCAATCAAAGAATTTGATCGTAGAATCCAACTGAATCCTAGAATTTATTCATAGAATTGAATCATGGCAGGATTTGCACTGTCTTCAAATCTGGTGAGTTTTTGATTTTAGGTCGGGGATGGGCAGGATTTGCACTGTCTTCAAATCTGGTGAGTTTGTGGATTGATGACTGACTTATATTTTGGTCCCGGATTGGCAAGATTTGCACTGTCTTCAAATCTGGTGAATTTTTTGGTTGATGACTGAGTTATATTTTGGTCGGGGATTGGCAGGATTTGCACTGTCTTCAAGTTTGGTGGGTTTTGGGGTTGATGATTGAGTTAACTTTAGGTTGGGGATGGGCAGGATTTGCACTGTCTTCAAATCTGATGAGTTTTTGGGTTGATGACTGAGATAGTTTGGTCGAGGATTGGCAGAATTTGCACTGTCTTCAAATCTGGTGGGTTTTTGGGTTGATGAGTGAGTTATAGTTTGGTCGGGGATTGGCAAGATTTGCACCATCTTCAAATCTGTTGGTTTTTTTTGTCAATGATTGAGTTCATTTTATGTTGGGGATGGGCAAGATTTGCACTGTCTTCAAATATGGTGGGTTTTTGGATTGATGACTGACTTATATTTTGGTCAGGAATTGGCAAGATTTGCACTGTCTTCAAATCTGGTGAGTTTTTGGATAGTTGTGTAACACACTAGGGGTAGAATTTGAGTAGGAGTGATAATTATGAATGGATTAATACTTTACGAAAATGGATGGAAACTTAACAGATAAAATAATGAGCGATCGGGCCATGCTGGCTTCGATCGCTCATGGACATTCATATAGAGTGGGGATAGGAATCATGCCGCCCGCCTGGCATCAGTATACCATTGTATACAGATGATGCTTCGCTACTTAATGATTCTTAGAGTAGACCAAGTCTCATTAATTCGATCGCACGTATCCTTTGAATGGTGTCTTGGATAGTATGACTCGTACGGTAGATTGATAGTAGTACGTACGGGTAGTACATAGCTCGGTACGTACGTACCTTGGCTTGTATGTCCGTAGTACGTTACAGAGTCCCCCAATGAGTGACTTGAGGATGATCTTTTCATTACTAGACTTCTTCCATGTCTAGGTCGTTGTTGGCCGGTGCATCGTCTTGTGCTGGATCCTCATTTGCTGGGTGTTCCTTGTATGGGGTCAGCTTTCGGATGTTGACTGTTTCGGTGACATTCGGAGACAGCCTCAGTTTCACTGTGCCATTGGTATGTACTTGGACAATTTGATATGGGCCTTTCTTCTGAGGTTGTAATTTGTCTGGATCTGGTTCTTTCATCCATACCTTATCATCAACCTTGAAAACATGTTTGATGCGCTTGGCATTTTGACGGAGCAGATTCATGTTGATACCTTGTTGTCGAATTTGTTGTAGCGCAATGAGATTGGACGTAAGTGGTATGTCCAATAGCATGTCCCTGTTGAACACCAGGGCTCCTGGAGATGAGCCCATAGATGCATTGATTGCGCATCTGGTGGCGTGCATGCAAGTGGCTAATGCATTGTCCATGAGCTGTGTGGCCTGTGTGTTGGTTTGAGGTGGATTCACATGTACCAATATGCGTAGAGTGTCTGCAATGGTATGATGGGCCCTTTCGCAGACAGCATTGCTCTGAGGATTTTTTACTGTGGTAGCCACACCTTCAATTCCATAGGATGCCAGTGTATTTTGGAATTCATGGCCTAGGAACTCTCCACCATTGTCATAGACACACTTGACTGGTCTTGGATATCTGGATAACCAGCAGTTGGTGAATTGGTTGGAGACATGTTGACTTGACTTGTCTCTGATGCGAATGATTTCCAGCAGGTTGGTAACCGGGTCGATGCAAGTGAGAGCCTTGAAGTTGTAGACTTTTCCTTGGGCTGTTACCTTCCATGGTCCAATCAGATCCACATGCACTTCACTGAATGGTGCCAATGGCGCTTGCTTGGGCGCCAGCAATCCATAACTAGCATTTCTGCTCTTGTACTTGATGCAATCATCCGGGCATATGTATTCTTGGCACAGCTTCGCAAGACGTTCCACGTGGAACCTGGCGGCTATTGTTTGGTTGAGCCTGGTGGATCCACAGTGCCCTAATAGTAGATGGTACCACTTGAGTAGTTGTGGAGCAAGGGAGGTTGGAATGTAGATTTTCCATTCTTCTCTGGTTTCTGCTTTGGAGTAGCATGCAATTTCCTGATTACCAAGTTGTTGTTTGAAGAAGGTTGGTAATTGTAGCTTGGCTGGTAGCGTCTCATCGTTTTGTTGATGTTGAGCGATATTGGTGTAATTCACTGGGCATTCCATCTCCTGGAGTGTTGGTAGGTTGACCAGACACTCATTGTTCAGTAGACATGAATATAATTCATCGTCTGCGTCATGGCATAGGTTTGGGAATACCTCTGGGAATTCTTGTAGAAAAAGCTCTTCATCTGCTTGTTCAGGGACGTCTAACTTGAGAAAATCGATTAAAGTTCCTTTGCCTTGCTTCTGTTTCTCCCCCACTGTAGGTGGATCCATCCTGGGTAATCTTGAGAATGTATCCGCGAGGACATTCTTGGGTCCTTCCACATAATTCCACTTGAGGTTGTATTCTTGGAGAAAGAGATTCCATCTGAGTACCCGTTGTGGAGAGAGGGTTTTGAAGGTGAGATTCTTGTGGTCTGTGTAAATGTTGAGTTCACAGCCTAATAGTAGTTTCCTGTATTCCTTGCAACACAAGACTATTGCAAGTAGTTCCTTTTCTGTCGTAGTATAATTCTTCTGAGCTGCATTCAGCTTCTTGGACCAGTAAGCAATTGGTTTTCCCTTTTGTAGGATCGCTGCGCCAAGTTGTAGATCTGATGCATCTGTGTAGATATCAAATGGGAGATTTAGATCTGGGTATGTGTTCAGCGCGTCGCTTGCTATCATGGCTTTCATTTCTTCAAAGGCTTTTTCCTGAGCCAGCCCCCATGTGAAGGCCGACTTTGTTGTTGCTTTAGGCTGCCCATTGGCAGTCTTCTTTGGGGTTCCCGTGAGTTCAAACAAAGGAGAGAGGACATGTGATCTTCTTGGCCACATGTCCCGGTAGTAACCAACAGCGCCTAGAAAGGACTTGACTTGAGTGATTGTTTTGGGTCTGTCCATTCTCAGAATAGCTTCAATTTTCTTCTTCCAAGGTTTCACGGCTTCTGGAGTCATCCAAAATCCGAGGAAGTCAGTTTCCTGTACAGCCCAGTCGCATTTGAGGGGGTTGCACTTGAGACCATTTTCATTTAGTCGTTGCAGAATTGTGTCCACTGTTTGCATGTGGTGGTTGAAGGTGTCATTTGTCCAGATTCCAATGTCATCAATATAGACGGTGCAGTCGGTACCTTGCAAAATGTCCTCCATCAGTTGCTGCGCGACATCCGGAGAGATTTTCACGCCCATTGGCAGCCTTTGGTATTCATAGCAGCCATATGGTGTGACAATCGTGCATAGTTTCTTGCTTGGTTCATCCAATTCAAAACAGTAGTATTGCATGGACAAGTCAATCTTGGTGAAATGGGTGTATTTTCCGCGTCGATGCATGATGTCCTGAATTCTTGGTATTGGATATGGTCTTCTGACTAGCAGTTCATTGAGTTCTCGAAAATCTGACACCCAACGGACCCTGTTATCCTTCTTTGGAATGATAAAAGTAGGAAATGCCCATTCAGCTGGGCCATCACATCTTTTGAGGACTCCATCATCTACCAGATTTTGGAGCTCCCTTTTGAATAGTTCTTCTCTTTTGTATGCGACTGCATATGGCTTCTTGTGGACTGGCTTAGCATCGGGCTTCAGTTTGAGTGAGATTTTCTTGTGCGGGTATTTTCCTAGTTTGCCATTGAAAACGTTTGGATATTTGGATAGGACAGCTTGGAATTGTTGTTTTTCTAACGCTGTCATGTGCGCTTGCTGTTCTGCAACTGATGTTGGATCCGTGGCTTCATAGGCTCTGTCAAGGATGATGGGCGACGAAGATACTGCATCATGCACAAATAGCTCAGAGTCAATGGATTCCTCCAGTAATGCTTGAAAATATGCTTCTTGCAGATCTGGAGTAATATCAAAACTGGCTGTTTCGCGCATTGGAATTTGTCGGTTGTTCCATTGAATCGTGCTGGATTCAAATAACAAGTTGATGTTGGTGCTGCATAGAAAGTCTCGACCAAAGATAATATCATATCTGCATGATTTGGATTCAAATAATCTGGCCTCACAACGCTCGATTGTTGTGTTCCCAAATTCTTGTAGCTTGAGATTCTTCATTATGACAAACACCGAGGTGTCGAATGATCCATTGGCTGTGGTTGTGATGGTTCTTGTTTTGGATTGAATTGGTAGAACTCCAAAGGGAAGTGCCCTTTTGTTGATGAGGGTTGTTGTGCTGCCGCTGTCGAGTAGGGCAAGCATTGTTTTCGTTGTTTTTACAGGAATGCCTTGAATGTATTGGATGGTCGTCAAAACAATAGGAGCCACATCGCTCTTACGTTTGGTAGATACGGGATATTCGGTATTTGGTTGTAGGGGTGTGCTTTTTGCTAGACGCGTGGTCCAGCTTGTGGTCATCGTACCCGGGCCCATCGAATTCTCATCCGATTTGGCTGTCAATGTCGCTGCCCCATTCATTTGGTCGTTTGCTGTACCCATGCCAATTGAATCGTCATTCAGTTTGGCTGTTTTGTTAGTGGCGTTTGTACCCATATTTTTCTTTTTATCGACGCGTTCATCCATAAACTGGACTCGTCGTGAGCTTTTGTCAACATCAGATATACGTTCTGTAGGTTTCTCCCCTTCTGTGGAGAGAGTTCCTCCTGCGAGCCCAATTGGCTGTGCCAAATTGGCATCCAGGTCCTGTGGAGCTGGAGGCAGGGTGACTGCTCTTGTTTGACCTCAAGGAAGCCAGATTTGCTCACCGCTCTGTACGCTGTGTTCTGCCTTGCCGCCATGTTGTTGGAGGAAAGCTTCCTTTGCGCGCTGCATGTGTGCTTGGAATGATTCATTGCTGGCTGTGGTAGTTTTTCCGGCTGAGTCATTATTGTTTTTCTTGTCGGCGCGCTGCTTTTTCTTCTGTTTGGAGTACCTGTTCTTGGGACATTCAGACCAATCATGGTGGTGTCCGGGAATGCGACAGGGATTAGAAGATTTTTGTCCTTGGTTTTTGTTGTTGGTTTTGCGTTTGGATTGGTTGTTGGCATTGTTTCCAGGACGTCTCCCTTGTTTTTTGCCTCCTCCATTCCTTAGCTTGGACTCGCGTTCTCGACTGGACATATATTCCACAATTTTCTGGATGGACGTTTCTGCAGTGATGCCACCATGAATTTGGCCATATTGCTCAACCCACAGGTTGGGGAAGGTGTGGAGCAGCATTGTTGTTTTATTGATTTTGTTGAGGTTTTGGCCATGACCTTGCAGCTTCTCCGAGTACCGAATGAGCCTGTTGATTCGCACTGCATGATCCTTGGATGTGTTATCATGAGGTTTCTTGCATGCGTCGCTGCGAATGTAGGTTTGCATGATGTCTTTTGCATCCCCTGCATCACAGTAGTGTTCTTGAATGTAGTCCTTGAATGCTTCTTCATAGCCTTCCATGTTGTCTGGATAGTTCAAGTCATCGTTGTCGTCCCGGGTTGTCTCGTCCCACTTTCTTTGTGCTTCCGGGCACAGTACCTTGGTGAACAGTTCAATGTACCGATGTTCCGGTAGTGGTAGTCGCTTTGCGCCAATGATGAAAGCTTCTTGGCAATACAATAGTTCTTCAAGGCCCCCTTCTTCTGAAAAGATTGGTAGCTTCCATTCCTCCTTGGAATTATTGTTGGCGTCGTACAATTTCAAAGTGGCAAGTTTGTTCTTAGTCCGGTCAAAGCTGGAATCATAGGTGATTGGTGGTTCTCGATGCAATCCGGTTGACATGGTTGATACTTGCCTGGTTTGGTATTTGATTTGTTTTTTGTTTTATCGATGATTAACAATGTCGACTGTCTTTGCTTTATTGATTAACAATCGAGACGTCTTTCGTTCCGGTTGATTTGTTGGTGAGAAACTTCGAAAATTCGTTAACGTTCGAAGCTTCGATAGGTTATTTGTTATCGAAGAAAGAGCCGTTGTTCGAAAATTCGTTATCGAAGAAAAAATCGTTATTCTACAGTAGCTGTAAGAGTAATTACTGTGTAACACACTAGGGGTAGAATTTGAGTAGGAGTGATAATTATGAATGGATTAATACTTTACGAAAATGGATGGAAACTTAACAGATAAAATAATGAGCGATCGGGCCATGCTGGCTTCGATCGCTCATGGACATTCATATAGAGTGGGGATAGGAATCATGCCGCCCGCCTGGCATCAGTATACCATTGTATACAGATGATGCTTCGCTACTTAATGATTCTTAGAGTAGACCAAGTCTCATTAATTCGATCGCACGTATCCTTTGAATGGTGTCTTGGATAGTATGACTCGTACGGTAGATTGATAGTAGTACGTACGGGTAGTACATAGCTCGGTACGTACGTACCTTGGCTTGTATGTCCGTAGTACGTTACAAGTTGGTCGGGGATTGGAAGGATTTGCACTGTCTTCAAATCTGGTTAGTTTTTTGGTTGATGAATGAGTTTTATTTTGGTCCGGGATTGGCAGGGTTCAAACTGTCTTCAAATCTGGTTGGTTTTTGGGTTGATGAGTGAGTTATATTTGGGTAGGGACTGGAAAGTTTTGCACTGTCTTCAAATCTGGTTGGTTTCTGGGATGACAATTGAATTATATTTTGGTCGGGGATTGGCAGGATTTGCACTGTCTTCAAGTTTGGTGGGTTTTGGGGTTGATGATTGAGTTAACTTTAGGTTGGGGATGGGCAGGATTTGCACTGTCTTCAAATCTGATGAGTTTTTGGGTTGATAACTGAGATAGTTTGGTCGAGGATTGGCAGAATTTGCACTGTCTTCAAATCTGGTGGGTTTTTGGGTTGATGAGTGAGTTATAGTTTGGTCGGGGATTGGCAAGATTTGCACCATCTTCAAATCTGTTGGTTTTTTTGGTCAATGATTGAGTTCATTTTATGTTGGGGATGGGCAAGATTTGCACTGTCTTCAAATATGGTGGGTTTTTGGATTGATGACTGACTTATATTTTGGTCAGGAATTGGCAAGATTTGCACTGTCTTCAAATCTGGTGAGTTTTTGGATAGTTGGTCGGGGATTGGAAGGATTTGCACTGTCTTCAAATCAAGTGAGTTTTTGGGTTGACGATTGAGTTATAGTTTGGTCGGGGATGGGCAGGATTTGCACTGTCTTCAAATCTGGTGGGTTTTTGGATTGATGATTGAGTTAATTTTAGGTTGGGGAAAGGGCAGGATTTGCACTGTCTTCTGTTCAAATCTGGTGGGTTTATGGTTGATCATTGAGTTATAGGTTGTTGGGGGATTGGCAGGATTAGCACTGCCTTCAAATCTGGAAGGTTTTTGGGTTGATGATTGAGTTATAGTTTGGTCGGGGATTGGTAGGATTTGCACTGTCTTCAAATCTGGTAGGTTTTTGGACTGATGACTGAGTTAAATTTTGGTCGGGGATAGGCAGGATTTGCACTACCTTGAAATCTGGTGGGTTTTTGGGTTGATGAATGAGTTATAGTTTGGTCAGGTATTGGCAGGATTTGCACTGTCTTCAAATATGGTGGGTTTTGGGGTTGATGAACGAGTTATAGTTTGGTCGGGGAAAGTGCAGGATTTGCACTGTCTTCAAATCTGGTTAGTTTTTTGGATTGATAACTGAGTTATAGTTTGGTCAGGGATTGGCAGGATTTGCACTGTCTTCAAATCTGCAAGGTTTTTGGATTGATGATTGAGCTAATTTAAGGTTGGGGAAAGGGTAGGATTTGCACTGTCTTCAAATCTGGTGTGTTTATGGGTTGATTACTGAGTTATAGTTTGGTCGGGAATTGGCTGGATTTGCACTGTCTTCAAATCTGGTGGGTTTTTAGATTGATGATTGAGTAAAATTTTGGTCGGGGATTGGCAGGATTTGCACTGTCTTCAACTCTGGTGGGTTTTTGGGTTGATGGATAAGTTATAGTTTGGTAAGGGAAAGGGCAGGAATTGCGCTGTCTTCAAATCTGGTGGGCTTATGGGTTGATTACAGAGTTATAGTTTGCTCGGAAATTGGCAGGATCTGCACTGTCTTCAAATCTGGTTAGTTTTTTGGTTGATAATTGAGTTAATTTTAGGTTGGAGATGGGCAGGATTTGCACTGTCTTCAAATCTGGTGGGTTTTTGGATTGATGACTGAGTTATAGGTTGTTGGGGGATTGGCAGGATTAGCACTACCTTCAAATCTGGTGGGTTTTTGGGTTGATGATTGAGTTATTGTTTGGTAAGGGAAAGGGCAGGATTTGCACTGTCTTCAAATCTGATGGGTTTATGGGTTGATGGATAAGTTATAGTTTCGTCAGGGATTGGCAGGATTTGCACTGTCTTCAAATCTGGTGAATTTTGGAAAGATGACTGAGTTATATTTTGGTCGGAAATTGGCAGGATTTGCACTGTCTTCAAATCTGGTTAGTTTTTTGGTTGATGATTGAGTTAATTTTAGGTTGGAGATGGGCAGGATTTGCACTGTCTTCAAATCTGGTTAGTTTTTTGGTTGATGATTGAGTTAATTTTAGGTTGGAGATGGGCAGGAATTGCACTGTCTTCAAATCTGGTGGGTTTTTGGATTGATGACTGAGTTATAGGTTGTTGGGGGTTTGGCAGGATTAGCACTACCTTCAAATCTGGTGGGTTTTTGGGTTTATGATTGAGTTAATTTTAGGTTGGAGATGGGCAGGGTTTGCACTGTCTTCAAATCTGGTGGGTTTTGGGATTGATGACTGAGTTATAGGTTGTTGGGGGATTGGCAGGATTAGCACTACCTTCAAATCTGGTGGGTCTTTGGGTTGATGACTGAGTTATAGTTTTGTCATGGATTGGCAAGATTTGCACTGTCTTCAAATCTGGTGTGATTTTTTGTTGATGACTGAGTTATAGTTTGGTCAGGGATTGGCAGGATTTGCACTGTCTTCAAATCTGGTGAAATTTGGAAAGATGACTGAGTTATATTTTGGTCGGAAATTGGCAGGATTTGCACTGTCTTCAAATCTGGTTAGTTTTTTGGTTGATGATTGAGTTAATTTTAGGTTGGAGATGGGCAGGATTTGCACTGTCTTCAAATCTGGTGGGTTTTTGGATTGATGACTGAGTTATAGGTTGTTGGGGGATTGGCAGGATTAGCACTACCTTCAAATCTGGTGGGTTTTTGGGTTGATGATTGAGTTATTGTTTGGTAAGGGAAAGGGCAGGATTTGCACTGTCTTCAAATCTGATGGGTTTATGGGTTGATGGATAAGTTATAGTTTCGTCAGGGATTGGCAGGATTTGCACTGTCTTCAAATCTGGTGAATTTTGGAAAGATGACTGAGTTATATTTTGGTCGGAAATTGGCAGGATTTGCACTGTCTTCAAATCTGGTTAGTTTTTTGGTTGATGATTGAGTTAATTTTAGGTTGGAGATGGGCAGGATTTGCACTGTCTTCAAATCTGGTTAGTTTTTTGGTTGATGATTGAGTTAATTTTAGGTTGGAGATGGGCAGGAATTGCACTGTCTTCAAATCTGGTGGGTTTTTGGATTGATGACTGAGTTATAGGTTGTTGGGGGTTTGGCAGGATTAGCACTACCTTCAAATCTGGTGGGTTTTTGGGTTTATGATTGAGTTAATTTTAGGTTGGAGATGGGCAGGGTTTGCACTGTCTTCAAATCTGGTGGGTTTTGGGATTGATGACTGAGTTATAGGTTGTTGGGGGATTGGCAGGATTAGCACTACCTTCAAATCTGGTGGGTCTTTGGGTTGATGACTGAGTTATAGTTTTGTCATGGATTGGCAAGATTTGCACTGTCTTCAAATCTGGTGTGATTTTTTGTTGATGACTGAGTTATAGTTTGGTCAGGGATTGGCAGGATTTGCACTGTCTTCAAATCTGGTGAAATTTGGAAAGATGACTGAGTTATATTATGGTCGGAAATTGGCAGGATTTGCACTGTCTTCAAATCTGGTTAGTTTTTTGGTTGATGATTGAGTTAATTTTAGGTTGGAGATGGGCAGGATTTGCACTGTCTTCAAATCTGGTGGGTTTTTGGATTGATGACTGAGTTATAGGTTGTTGGGGGATTGGCAGGATTAGCACTACCTTCAAATCTGGTGGGTTTTTGGGTTGATGATTGAGTTAATTTTAGGTTGGAGATGGGCAGGATTTGCACTGTCTTCAAATCTGGTTGGTTTTTGGATTGATGACTGAGTTATAGGTTGTTGGGGGATTGGCAGGATTAGCACTACCTTCAAATCTGGTGGGTCTTTGGGTTGATGACTGAGTTATAGTTTTGTCATGGATTGGCAAGATTGGCACTGTCTTCAAATCTGGTGTGATTTTTTGTTGATGACTGAGTTATAGTTTGGTCAGGGATTGGCAGGATTTGCACTGTCTTCAAATCTGGTGAATTTTTGGAAAGATGACTGAGTTATATTTTGGTCGGAAATTGGCAGGATTAGCACTACCTTGAAATCTGGTGGGTTTTGGGGTTGATGACTGAGTTATAGTTTGGTCGGGGATTGGCAAGATTTGCACTGTCTTCAAATCTGGTGGGTGTTTGGATTGATGACTGAGTTAAATTTTAGGTCGGGGATAGGCAGGATTTGCACTGTCTTCAAATCTGGTGGGTTTTTGTGTTGATGACTGAGTTATAGTTTGGTCGGGGATTGGCAGGATTTGCACTGTCTTCAAATCTGGTGAGTTTTTTTGATTGATGATTGAGTTCATTTTAGGTTGGGGATGGGCAGGGTTTGCACTGTCTTCAAATCTGGTGAGTTTTTGGATTGATGATTGAGTTCCTTTTAGGTTGGGGATGGGCAGGGTTTGCACTGTCTTCAAATCTGGTGAGTTTTTGGATTGATGATTGAGTTCCTTTTAGGTTGGGGATGGGCAGGGTTTGCACTGGCTTCAAATCTGGTGAGTTTTTGGATTGATGACTGAGTTATAGGTTTGTCGGGGATTGGAAGGATTTGCACTGTCTTCAAATCTGGTTAGTTTTTTGGTTGATGAATGAGTTTTATTTTGGTCCGGGATTGGCAGGGTTCAAACTGTCTTCAAATCTGGTTGGTTTTTGGGTTGATGAGTGAGTTATATTTGGGTAGGGACTGGAAAGTTTTGCACTGTCTTCAAATCTGGTTGGTTTCTGGGATGACAATTGAATTATATTTTGGTCGGGGACTGGCAGCATTTGCACTGTGCTCAAATCTGGTGGGTTTTTGGGTTGATGAGTGAGTTATAGGTTGTTGGGGGATTGGCAGGATTAGCACTACCTTCAAATCTGGTGAGTTTTTGGATTGATGACTGAGTTATAGTTTGGTCAGGAATTGGCAGGATTTGCACTGTCTTCAAATCTGGTGGGTTTTTGGGTTGATGACTGAGTTATAGTTTGGTCAGGGATTGGCAAGATTTGCACTGTCTTCAAATCTGGTGGTTTTTTTGTTGATGGTTGATTTAATTTTAAAAAAGAGCTTGCGCGAATGACGTCACTTGAATAGTAATATAAATTGATTGGTATGATCGGTATGAACGTAGATAGCTTGCTTGTAGATCTGGTAGCTCGCAATTACCGTTAACTTGTACCGCTTGCTTGCTCCAATTTAAAAAAGAGCTTGTGTGAATGACGTCACTTGAATAATTATATATCAATTGGTATGATTGGTAAGAACATAGACAGCTTGCTAATAAGACCAAGGTCGTAAACGTCGTTAGGTAATGTAGTTAGTTATTTTGGTTTTATTTTACGGTGTTGGAAAGAGTTATCGATACGATTATGATCGGATTGTTTCTGGACCATATTGTTCTCTCAATTACTAATTTGTCTTTTCTTTGTGTGGGGATGTGTGGATACTCATATCGTGAGTTCGATCCTCATATCGCATACCTCTATTCAGTGCTTTAAGTATCCCTTGATTCTCACGTGCGCTTATGTATAATTTACTTATTGCGCTCATCTTGTGATAGATCTTGGAATCGTACGTCTCGCTGTATTTACGTATCACGTATACGTAAATTCGCACGTATACGTATCACGTATACGTAAATTCGCACGTATACGTATCACATATACGTAAATTTTCACGTATACGTAAATTGTACGTTTGCGTATCACGTATCTTTTAGTAATTCAACACACCCTTGGATGGTCCTCGGACTATCCGGCTCATAGAGATATATCGGTCGTACCTTTTTATGGTGGCTGCCTGGATGGTGCTTAGTGGGGTAGTCAGCCAGATTATGCTTTCCCGGTTCCCAGAAAATGTCGAATTGGCCTTGTTGCGCTCTGTCTTTTAACCAATAGAATCGCATATCAATGGCCTTGGACTGCTTTTGCTTGATCGTGCCGTTGAGAATACCCTCTGCTGTATTATTGTCGGTCTTCATTGGTGTGGCCGGTTGGGGGTGGCCTAATTCGATCAGACATTGTCGGATGGGCAAAGCTTCCCGTGCATTCAGGAACAATGATGCAACTTCGGCTTCTGCCGCGGACGCCATCACATTTTTGATGATCTTGGCTAACACTAGGATCGGTCCATTGAAGGTGTCGGCCTTGGTGTCGCCTAGGAAATGGTATCCGCCCGCACGGCTCTTGGCGCCCGGGCATACTAGGTAGGCTGCATCACTGTCAACACGGAGAATCATATCACTGGCACGGTAAATGATGGTGGCGTTAGGGTTACATGCTGCGTAGTTGAGGAAGTACTTCGTGGCAGCTAACGCGGTTTGGTTGTTCTTGGCTGACGCTATATCGTTGAGTGCATGTAACATTGTGCTGTCGATTGCCCGTGCGTAGAATAGGAATTTTCCGGTAACTTGTTGTATGAATTTGATCTCTTCGTCTGATAAATTAGTCGTGTCCTCTATTTTCGCGTATTGGATCTTCGCGCCGTACGCAGGTACGTCTGCGCGTGATGGTCCTGCGTATGTGCGTGAGGGCCGTACGTGTTCGAATTCCTTCAATGCTTGTTCCACGTAACCCTCCATGGACAATTTGACCTCTCGTTTGTCGTAGTCCCAACGTAGGTGGACCCCCCCGTATTGTTTTCCTGCCCAGTCAACCTTAAAGGTGTATTTGGCCCCGACTGCTTTGACTAGATGATCCACGTCGTCTTGATTGATGTATTTGATCCCAAAGTCATCCACGACTAGGGTGAAGCTTATGTCCCTCTCCTCATGTAGGAAGAGTCCCTCGGTGTGGGGTGCCTTTCAGTATCCATGTGAACGTAGGTGCGCCACTAAGTCATCATGCGCAATTTTCCTGCTTTGTTTGAGCCCGTACCATGCCTTTTTGATTCTGGCATAAACGTATTCGCCCCTCTTGAGGCCATCTATGCTGTAGGCCGTTCTAATACGGGGGGAATCATGTCCCATCAAAATTTTACGTATTCGGGTTCATCTAGCGAGGAGCATAAGTACATGTTAGAAATGTTGCCGGTACAATACCTGGCCCCTGGGGTGGACACTACACTGTTCCAATGGGTCTTAATGGTTTCCATGCTTGCTGTTCTGGTGGATACGTCACCAAGGTACTCCAGCTGGTCACCTCCTGCCGTGATGCGTGTTCTGTACGGATCGGATTTCTCGGGGCGTATGGCTACTGTGTATCGTGGATAAGTGACCTTCTTATGTACTGGCACTGCGTGTCTATCGATCCAATCCAATACATCCATCCCCTCCACTCCGTTGGGTTGGAACCCTTGGAATAAGCGGCCAAACTCATCTTCACCTGATCTGAGCCATAATTCTTGTACCTGTGTCTTAGGGTGTTTGATTAGATCGCGGTATGCCGCCCACTTGTTCAACTCATCATCCCATATGGAACCCCCACATGCTAACTGGGGCCTGTGCGTTAACTGGTTGATCTGTAGGGCCTGTTTCGGTACGGGGAGACGAATTGGGTCGCGCGGGTAAATTCCCATTAGTGCCTTGGGCTTAATCTTGGGTTTGGAGTAGTATTGGTCGGATTTGTAATATCGCGACACTTCACCATGTGTGTAGTCGGCAATGTCCCCATCAGTGAATCTTACTCGGTAGTATTGGTTGGTCTGATCATAGCTTACAATTTCGCCTTCATACCACCCTGAGTTGAACTTCTTTCTAATGATTGTGCCTGTGGCCCAGGGGTGTCCCCTGTTTGAAGTCGATCGAACGAGCGCGCGACTCAATGAATGAGACACGAATGAGACACGAGCGAATGAATGAGACACGAGTGAATGAAT
The DNA here is from genome assembly GCA_037355745.1 of Pseudo-nitzschia multiseries. NCBI lineage: Eukaryota > Bacillariophyta > Bacillariophyceae > Bacillariales > Bacillariaceae > Pseudo-nitzschia > Pseudo-nitzschia multiseries. The sequence goes on from CM074788.1 coordinate 8,448,825, forward strand.
GAGACACGAATGAAAGAATGAATGAGCCTCGTGATCGATCGTACGAGTCATCTTGCTTCTGCAGGAATGGACTAACATGATTGGAGATGGGAATGGAAGTGGAAATGAGAATTTACCACTTACCGATTCCGGTTCTCCTTCTTACTAAAAATAGGGCCTTATGTACCAGACATACAGGGCGCAAGGTAATTTATACAGCCCATTGGTACAAAGGACACGTGCAGCATCGAAGTATTAGCGGGTCGATGCCGACTATTAGTGATTTAGTGTGTGCATTGGAGTATTAGCAGTCCGATGCACCAATATGGTGATTTTAGTAAAAGAGCAATTTTGCTCACAATTTCGAGTAACAATTTCATGTAATAACCAACAAGTTAGAAAACCAACTACATACCGACTGTTTCACCTCCATTTTTCAGAGCCCTCCAAACATTCTTCGAAGAATTACGGAGCGCTCCCGAGGATTGGAACTTGGTCGAAGAAGAAATAGATTTTCTTATTCTACAGCAGGCTGACTAATCATCGGAGTCAGCGATTCACTTCTTTCATCCGCTCCTTCTTCAGCGGACTGCTGGCCACCATTCGGAGCCAGCGACTTTCTACAGTTACTTTTCATCCGCGCGTTTTCGGCGGAATACTTCCTGTCCAAAGGCGGCATTTTCAGCAGGATCGGTATCGCCACACCAGAAGCGATAGGGCCGATCATTATCAAGCGACTTTCATCTACAGCAGGCCGGCTAACCATTGGAGTCAGCGCCTTGCCACGTTTCTCTTTCTCCGCGCATCTTTACCGAAAGAATATTTCTATTTTTGTGTCCACCAAGTTTGGACCACAGAGCAAACGACAATTTACGGACCGATTATTCGCCACACCAGAAGCGATAGGACCAATTTTACGGACCGATTATTCGCCACACCAGAAGCGATAGGACCAATTTTACAAAGCCGATTATTGCCACACCAGAAGCGATTGGGTCGTTTAAGCAAACACAGCAGGATTGGTATCGACACACCAGAATCGATTGGGCCAATTACATATTTTTTTTATTTTTCTGTCGGAATAGGAGTACGACAATTTACGGGATACACATCGGACCCACAATTTGCAAACTACAGCAATTTACTTACGTTGAACAACAAGTACGACGATTTGCGAACGCATCAATTTGCAGCGATACGCATCGTCAAGCAAGAAGACGACAATTCACTTGGATTGGAATACGACAATTTACTTGGAAAGACATCCGACAATTTACTTCCAGCTGAATGGAGGAGGTTCAACCAACAAGGCACCAAGAGATAGAGATCGCCTTTTCTGAAGAAACGCCATCAGAAGAGAGCAGTGTACTGTCAAGTTCAGAGAGTAGCGGCACAAGCATTGGAAGCGCAAGCAGCAGCGTCCACACGAAGGATCCAAGCACGACAAAGTACAAATACAAGATGGTGGAGTATACTGATAGTCAAGTGCCCACATTGGCAAAGGGGGATGAGAAGAAATTCGAGCGTTGGTACATCCAGTTTGAAGCATTTGCAGATAACAAGAAGTACCGTGACATGTTATCTACCAAGCCACACAAGGACCTACCTCCCGAAGGAGAGCTTACGCCCCGGGAGGATATGAGTACTGCACAGAAGAAGGCCTACCGGTACCACAACAAAGCACTGAATGATCTGTACAGGGCCTTCGCCGACAACAGGACAGCCCTCGCCATCATGGAGAAGTCCAAGATCGATAGGGGGGGTACAGCCGAACAGAATGCAAAGCTCAGGAAACAGTGGCCCCGAGGGAGAGTACACCGTGTGATTGAGGAGCTCATGAGGGAATACAGAATAATGAACCAGTCCCGCGACCAACAACAATTGGACATTGACCTAAGGAGCCTAAAGTTGACCATTGGCGCCTCTCCACAGGATTTGGTTGAGGACATCTACGACTTATAGAGGCAATATCAATACAAATCCGTTCAACCCACTATGGCACAACTTATTGTGGCCTACAAAAATGCCCTACCGGCCTACCTACTGATGCAGCTTACACCCTTCATTGATTTGCTGCAAGCGAATGGAACCGCCGAATTGGAGTTTTGGGAAGCACTCAATGTTCAAGCCAAAAGTTTATATGAATCAGCTCGGCGTATCCAAAGCAGGGGAGGTAAAGGCCAAGAAATGAGTTTGTTTGGTGCTGAAATGACCGATTTTGCTGATCCCAGAGACAAGTGGTCCACCAATGCAGTTTGTTATTGGTGCAAAGAACAAGGTCATAAAGCGTACAACTGTCCCAAACGTGCGGCAAGCCACACACGTGCCGATGATGGTGGCAACAACAACAACGGCCACAATGGCAGCAACAGCAGCCGCAATAACAACAACAACAATCGGAGCAGCAACAACGGCAACAATGGCAACCGTGGCAACAGCAAGGGCAATAGCAATGGCAACAGCAATGGCAACGGCAATCGAAACAACAGGAATGGCTCCAGGGGCCGACGTCGCAAGTGTGGACTTTGTGGTGGCAATCATGGGACATCTGTTTGTTTTGAAGACGAGAAGAATGCGTCCAGACGCCCAAACGGTTGGAAATCCAAGTTGAAGGATGTACAGGGAGCAACAATTGACTATGACTTCTGTCTCTCGGCAATGCAAACCTCTACCACTTCACTCCAACTACTCAATGCCCAGAAGCGGGCCACCAAAGGCGAGGCAGTGCCCGAAGGATTTGACCTACTATATGATGACAATGTTTTTGTTTTTGATACCGGTGCAACCAGCCACAGCTCCAATAGTCTGCGATGTGCCACCAATTTGAGAGCTAGTGGTGCCACCATCACCACCCAAAGTGGAGATGAATTGAAGGGCTGCCAGGTTGGTGACATTCCCTGTCAGAAGATTGACAAGGATGGAAACATGGAGTTCCAGACGCAGTTGCAGGGTGTGAATTTCAACCCAAATTTTGCATTCAACCTGTTCTCGGCCAACTTGGCGCTGCAGAATGGTTGGATTGCCACCGGCAGTGACAAGACCGGATGGTCACTCAAGAAAGGGAATCACCAAGTGAATTTTGACATTCAGATCCCCACCTACACGAGCTGTGTGTGGGTTGGCTATTTTGATCGGATCGCACACCCTACAAACAACATTGAAATCAATGCAGCGACTGCTACCACCACTACGGATGAAGGGACCAAGATGAACATCAACAAAGCCCACCGGCTCTTGGGACACATGAATGAGATCAAGACACGCCGAACAGCTGCAACACTTGGCTGGACCATCACGCGTGGCCCGATGCTTCCTTGTGAAGATTGTGCCAAAGCAAAAGCAAAAAGGAAAGTGATTCCCACGGATAGCGAGCATGTTGCTGCTACCAAACCTGGAGAAAGACTATTTGTGGATATGTCCTCAGTCAAAGCACCCAAAGCTGCCAAAACCAACAAGCTGACATCCCCATTTATTACCAAGCCCCATTTTCGGATGATTGTTGACGAATATTCCACATGCCGGTTTGTCAATTTCTTTGCCACCAAGGATGGCATGGTTGAACCCACTTGCGAGTTGTTCAACCAATGGAGGTCCAAAGGACACCAGTTAAAGCATATTCGCTGTGATAAGGCTGGTGAAAATACAGCACTTGAAGCTCGCCTGGCCTCAGCAGATTGGAAATTTTCTTGCAAGTTCGAGTATACCTCAGTGGATACTCCACAGCAGAATAGCTTGGTTGAAACAGCAATATACAGATCCGTCTGTCGCGCCATGGCCCTTTGCTCTCAAGCCCACGTCCCTAGGGAGTACCGGTTCAGATTTTTCCCTTTGGCGATGCGATGTGGTGTACAGTTGGACTGGTTGGAGGCTGTGACTGTGAATGGCAATACTATGCCCAAGATCAAACATTTCTCTGGCAAGGTTCCTGCTTTCAGCGCCCACCTCAGAACCTTTGGTGAGGCTGGCGTAGTCCGGGTTAAAAGGTCCACAAGTCCAAAACTCAATTATCGCGGGAACCCGGCTTTCTTTGCTGGCTATTGCACTGACCGGCCTGGAGACTGCTATGTGATGTATGATCCTTTGCAGAACACGTTTACAGCTACCCGTGACATCTACTGGCTGAAGCGGATGTATTTTCCCACCACTGCTCCCAAAGGTGAAGCAATTAATTTTCATGCTGATTTTCTTGAGGGTGGCCACATGGATCTGCCAATCACTGCCACCCCACCACAACCTGTCTCCATTTTACGCACCACCACCAGACAACGACGAGTGCAGTTTCAGGATGCAAGTGGGGGAGACACAGCACCCGCAATTCCCTTCCAACCTGAATCTGAACCTGAACCAGAACCAGAGGACCCTGCCTTCGACAGTCATGATGACTACTACTCCGATGATATTGAAGAAACCAAGATGGAATATGAAAGCGAGGATGAGGCCTACGACAGCAATGACGACACGGAAGCAGAGGATCCACATGTTGTAACAACCACAAGGTATGGCCGGGTCGTGAGAAACTCTCATCTCAATCCGGACATTCGCTATGGGGACATGACAAGCTATGCAGCCCAATTCACCAATGCTGAAATCCAGTTCCACAAGGCAATGACTGCATTGAAAGAATTCAATCTTCTGTCAGTCTCTATCCCATCTCAGGAAGGCGCCATGAACGAACTCAGTCTGGTTGGCGCAGCTGGGAATGCTTTTGACAACACCAATGAACTAAAGACCATGAACTACAAAGAATCCATGGCCAGTCCAATGCGCGACAAGTTTACTGAGGGTGTTGATGCTGAACATGAGAAGATGGTCAAGTACGGCGTTTTTGAAGAGATTGATGAAGCCAATATCCCACCGGGCACCAAAATAATGGATACCACTTGGGCCAACAAGATGAAACCGGATGGCACCGTAAGATGCAGGAATGCCATCCGAGGATTCAAGCAGCTAGATGGTGAGCATTACGACGGGCAAGACAAGTCTTCACCGGTTGTTAGTGATATCTCAATTCGAATTGCAATGATATTGATGGTCATGGCAAATTTTATGGCTTACATTGTGGATGTGGAAGGAGCTTTTCTGAATGGCAAATTTCAGAATGGAGAGAAGATTTTCACCAAGATTCCAGAAGGCTATCAGAAATTCTATCCATCATATGTACTCCTCCAATTGCAGAAAACACTTTATGGGACAATTCAAGCTGCCATACAATTCTGGAGAGAAGCGCGACGGGCAATGCATACCATGAAGATGGAAAGATGCAAGGCTGACCCCTGTCTATTTTTCAAGTGGATCAACAACAAACTCCTTCTGATGTTACTATGGGTCGACGATTTTTGCATCATGGGTGAAGCAGCAGAAGTTTTGAAGCACAAGGAGCAACTCAAGTCCCTATTTGAATGCAAGGATGTTGGAGAGATGGATGAGTATGTTGGATGCCACATTGAGCGGGACAAGAAGAACAGGACACTCCGAATGACCCAACCGGTCAAGATCAAAAGATTCGTCGATGAGTTCGAGCTTGATGAATGCAGAGGCAATCCCACCACTCCAGCAGAGCCAGGGTCAGTGCTGAAGAAAGAAGGTGAAGGGCCAACCGATACTGTTCTCACCAAGGAAGCCCAAACCAAGTACAGGTCCGGAACAGCCATCCTTTTACACATGATGAGATGGTCAAGAATTGAAACGCAGAATGCTGTCCGGGAGCTATCTAGGTTCATGACTGAAGCAAGGAAGTCCCACATGAAGGCGCTGAAGCGAGTAATGAAGTATTGTGCTGGAACACCCAAGAGAGGTCTCACATTAGCCCCTAATGCAGTGTGGGATGGTACCAAGGACTTTGTTTTTGAGCTGATTGGATTCAGCGACTCAAAGTATGCAAAAGATGAATCTCGACACAGTGTCAACGGCTGGTCGACTTGGCTCAATGGCGCCAATGTCACAGCAAGGTCCAGAATGATGCCAATCATTGCCCTGTCAGTTATGGAAGCCGAACTGTATGCAGCTGTTCTATGTGTCCAGGACATGCTGTACATTTGGAGAGTCATGATGTGTCTCGGATTGCAAATCAAGCTACCCATGGTGACATATGTGGACAATAAGGGCGCAGTTGATTTCTGCAACAATTGGTCCATATATAAAAAGTGTGTCGTAACAAACAAAGAAATGCAATCGGTCTTACGATCGATTAATTTAGTGAGTAGAACAATCAGTTTGTTACAGTTCAATCGTCTTTGCCGATCGAATCGACGGGTTAATTACTCGTCGTATCGTGTAATTTCAAGCATACAAAACACATGTAATTCTTAAGACACAAAACACACGCAAACCATATTCGATTGGTCTTTCTTAGTATCGTATTACCGTGTAATTCACCGTGATATTCTCATTGGAATATCACAGTATTTGTACCTTATTACGTAGAATTAGTACTATGTTGTACATAGATTTTAGGGCATGATAGTGTTTTAGAGTTGTTAATTCTTCGAAGAGTGAGCTGATGGGGAAATTTGGTAAAGAGACAAACCACATGGAAACGCCGACGATTATTCACTCAAGTTAAATAACCTTACGAATAAGGTTATTTGCCCTTATGACTTTTCGTACAGTACGCGTTACACGGTGAATTCTTTTCAGTCCCCTTCAGTCATAAATCCTCCAACCGTTAAGCGGCTGGATTCTATGGCTTAATATGTTCATCGTGAGTTGAATACCAAACTGTATCCAGTCTACCATCAGAGGCCCTATCAAAAAGAAATGGGGCGGCGTTTTGCCTTTCATTCTGGCTCATATCATGGCATTTTGCCCTGATCCTTGCCAGTTTGATATATTGTATTCATGGATCAAATTATCCATCTTCGAAATGCTCATTGCAGATCGAACATAAAATCAACTTGTTACTTCAATCGAACAATCGATCGAACATTCCATCGAATGATTGATTCTTTACTTTACCACATGCAACGAGAACAATGTTCCCGGAAAACAGCGCCACTCATTAGCTTTGTAAACAAATCAGCAATATTTGTTGAACCTGGTTCCTTTGCAACTCTGATAATTCCTGCTGCAATAGATTCACGCGCTTTGTGGTATGCAATGCTGTTGTGCTTCTTCTTACATGGGCTTTCAGGTCGTGTAACATTTGTGACAACTGAATCATTATCACAATACACATTTGTGCTCCCATCAATTGGAACACCCATCATTCTCAACTTGTACCTTAGACCTTCAACCAATTCGATTGCAATTTTCAAAGCAATGATTTCAGATCCAAAAGTTGATGTCTCAACTGTTGTTTGTCTTTTGGAAAACCAAATGATCGGTGCATTATTAATGAAGATAATAACACCAGTATGAGACCTTCTCGTCGCCTTGCATCCGGCATGGTCGGCGTCAACGAAACAGCTCATTGTTACATGCTTTCCCAAGGCTTCAGGCATATCTGCTGGTATGACTTCAGCGGCACCAGGATAAAATTCAGACCAGTCACATTTTTGAAATTTACTCTCGTCAACTTTTGGTACAGTATCATCAAAAACCAATTTTGACCTGTTGTACTTTTTTAAATATGCAAATATATGAAATAATTGATTCAAATGCCCGATCCTTGCTTGTGCCAAATACCTTGACATCAGTGAGACTGGCATTACTATGTCAAGTCTTTCTAATTCACAAATCCACCTGAGAACTCCAATTAAACCTTGATAGTAATTTTGCAATTCAGGATTCAATTCTTCTGATATATCAATTTCCGGTCGATAATCATGTGACAGTGGACTGGATGCTGATTTTGGTAGATACTTGTAGCCATATTTTTCAGTTCCTAACTCTTGTTCGACTGCTGCAACAGCTTTCGCTGTGTACTTAGTGCTTGATAATGACCATCTTGGCTTTGAATCACCTTCAAAGTAGAATTTCCCAATATCAGCTCCCAAATACAGAGTTGGCTCTTCAATTGTATCATCCTTCAATTTGAACTTTCGTTCAATGTTTTCAAGCTGGAACTTTGGATCTTCGCCAGAACATAGGATATCATCTACGTATGCAATGAGCATTGCCCAGTATCTGGATCCATCTTTCCTGGTTTCAATCCTTAAGTGCACATCCGGATCTGCCTTGCAAGGTGAATATCCAAGATCTCTCAAATGCTGGGTGAGGTATGACCTGAAAGATGCACCAGCAACCGGCAGTCCATACAATGCGCGGACAATCTTGCAAGGTCTTCCTGCAAGGTGAGGTGGAAAACCATCTTCTTCTCTCGCTTTTAGGAAGTATTTCTCTTTAATCGGGGCTGTCAAATATGCATTTTGAATATCAGCTGATAGGACCTTCAAATCATTCAGCGCTGCCAGCAGAAAGAATATTCTTACTGAGTCTCGACTGGGAACCGATGAATAAGTATTTTCTTTGGCCACTGCAGGGACTTTGTGTCCGTCCCCTACCAACCTGGCCTTCCTTGTTAGGGATCCAAGCTTGATGTCAAAAATCATGTGGGTTGTTATCTGTTTATGGCCAACTGGAATAACATCATCATCAGAAAATTCAAACGCTGCCATATTATTTGTCATTTCCTTATGAATTGCTCTTTCCCAGTGGTCGGTCCCTGTTTTCTTATCAATAGCCAGCGCTTGTTTGATTGAATGTGGCAACTCAACTCCATATTTGTGAGTCTTCAACCAATACTTTGCTGTTTTGGCCGCTTTAAGGATTCGATCCTTCCTCCTCAAAATTTTGTGCACCCACCATCTGAAAGACCATGATTCAGTGCCATCCTTCCAACTGGCAAGAATTCTCCAACCCCTAGTTGTCGGCTTATGGGTTTTCCTGCCATTTTTTGCTATGGTCGTGGCTTCATCATCAGTTAGTGCAGTGTTGTCGCATTCGTGGTCAATGAGCTCATCTAGTAGAGTGAACATCCTCCCGTCATCATCAACAGAGCTGTATAGGCTTTCTGCAACAATATTTGCCGTGTATTCCTCCATGGTGCCATCAGGTAGTTGCAATTTATACAGCCTCGTGTCTAGTATGGGATTCTCATTTCTGATTCCTATTGGTCTGTTTTGCAAGTCGCGAACCCTGTCCTTGACAACGCACCTGAGTCTTTCATCACCTCTTTCAATGATCACTTCATTTCCCAGATATTCATCTGGTTCATCAACATCTTCTACCGATGCTTCTGGCTCAGCCATTTCAAGTTTCATATCCGGTGTTTCTACTGGTTGATTCTCAAATAGCTCTATTTGGGGCTCTGGGTAGTTTTCCTGGAAGAATGATGCGCTATCCTTTACTTCATCTCCAATCTTGGATTCAATTGATTTGTCAATTGCTTCCATTCTTCTGAGGATATCTCTGTCCCGCCATTCAAATTCCTTGACGGGTCTTATTGAATTTGTAGATATTGGTATTGCCGACTCGGGCAGTAGCCAAAAACAATCCCCCCCACCTACCCTATTTCCACAGGGACCCAACCATCGCGCCAGCCTTTCAACACCTCGGGTGGAAGAATCACCTTTTTCATAATAAAACACAAAATCATACCATTCTGATGAAGTATATAATGTAATATCCGGTCTATAGCCATGGACCAATTCAAATGGGGTTCTCCCCATTGAAGAAGGGTTGTTGGAGGCTGTTCGCTGCCTGATATTAGCACATAGTTCACCACAAAATGACCATAATCTTCTCGGTGACTTCTTCTTTGCAGACTTGGTTGTGATTGCACTACCAAGATGGCCAATTGCTTGTTCTGCCCGATTTTGGAATGGGCAATGTGGCTGGATGAATGTCTGATGAATATGGTTGCGCTTTACAATTGAATTCCAGTGTGTTTTGTAGGTTCTTGGGGATCCTTGTTCTGGCGCACCATCAGAAATCAAATGCTCTGGAATTCCAATTTCATGAATAAATGTCTTCAGTCCTTGGTGGGCTTGTGATTTGTCCTGTATTGGTATAAATACTTCAAACCCATTTCCATTTGTAAAGATCTGTGCACATTTTTCTTGCCTCATAATACTCGTGGTTCTTGCATGCCATGTATCAGTGTACCAGGTTCCTTGTGCGACTCTCTTGTTCCTGAAGCGCTGAGTAGGCAGCCGCTTCATCAATGGTGATTGCAAATTCCTGAGTGCCTTCTGCGTCGTGACTTTCAATGTCTGCTCAGCTTTCTTAAAACTAATGTTCCAAGTTTTGGCTAGGCGTTCACAGTCAACTTTGTTTGGACCTTCAATCGTTATCACTGATGGCCCCCATTGATTTCTTCTGTCAAGAGACCTTCTTTCTAGTGAATTGTCAATTTCTTGCAAGCTAGGGGCCTGTTTTGATTCTGCTTCAGGAGCTTCCATAAAGTCAAATTCTGTATCATCAAACAAAAGTTGGTCTACCCTTCGCGCGCTTGAAATATTCCTTACTGAAGAAATCCGATGAGCAATATTTCCATCAGTTGCAATCTGGCATTCAGTTAGCATTCTCCTTGTGGATACTTGATGGACCCTCATCAGTTTGCATTGCTGCATGACACTTGGATGCCGTTCTTTTCCTAAGCTGGTGTTGGGAAGTTTATTTGTAACATTACTAGCAGGTTCTGTTACAACAGAACTTTCTTCCATTGCTTGGTCCTCTTCGGTCGACATAGCTTGAAGGCTGAATTGGTCCCCTGAAATTGGATCTCCATTGTCAATGGCTAGCTCGGCCATCCTGAACTTCAGTGAATGTGGATCCCAGGGGGTATCATTTGTTGCTATCAAATGTTGACATTCGTCAAGCTCAATTCTTGTGGGCTTTCTTGTGGGGAAATATGAGATCACATTTCTCATACTCAGTTTGATAAAAACTTTCTTCGGATCATCATCCTCCAGTGGAGTTTGAATTGTAATTCCATGCTTGGATCTTGGATCAAATTGGCGAGGTGTCTCTTCAACAGAGTTGAAATTGCAGTCCCTCACTTGATTTGGGCATATCAAGCTGTTTTTCAATTTGTCCCCAAAGTACAGTGCTTGATGGAACACTATGATATATACTTGGCCTGATGTTGGATTCGTCCATGCAGTCGCACAGCTTCCAATGGGGATTTTCTTGATGGGCTTGTATTCTTCAGAAAAAGGTGCAACATCAACGTGTGTTGTGATTTGATCAGGATTCAGCAATACCATATTGCTTCCTGCTGCGGTAGTATCTGCATGTGAGTCTAACTCACAATATCCTTCTTCATTTTCCCCATCATCAAAACCTACAGGGACATTCATCTGGTATAATGACCGGCTCACCATTTTTAACAATTTGTGTTCTAGTGATAGTGTCCGGTTATTATGTCATTTCTTAGATTTTGATCCAAAACTGTCACCCGCGCCTTCATTTTCAGTTTCTTTCTTTTTAGTCTCAGCAGCCTTGAGATTTCTTTTCTTTTTAGCCTGTCTCATCTGGTAAAGCTCCTGGCGCTGTTCTTTTGACATTGTTTTATAAACACTTGTTGGGTAAGGCTTGCACTCAACTTTTCCTGTAAAAGTTCCAGTTGTCTTTTGCTTTTTGTTGCTGGTTGTGCCCATAGAATACAAACTTCTGGAACCTCTTTTACTCTTCCCTGTTGCAAGCTTTTTCAATCCAAGACGATTGGTGAATAGAATCAAACATTCATTGAAGTTGTCACGATAGTCTTTGCTCTCATCAATTGCATCTGCTTTTGCAGCATCGAGTCGCTCATCACTGATTGAATTGATAAAATCCCAAACAAATCTTCTTTCGTTATGATTCTTTTCAAATCTCAGAATTGTTCCATGAAAAGCAGTCCAGTTGCGCTTGTGCTTGTTCCAGTCATAACCCTTGGAATCTCCAGTGTAGTGTGAATCTTTCATATCCTGATATGTCTTATTCAGAACCATAGTGATATTGGTATCAGTGTAAGCATGTTGCATGAGAGAAATGAAAGCATTTCTGGCATTACCAGAATTCAGTGCAGTGTTTTGGAAATGTGCCACATATTCCCAACCAGGACCTTTTCTTGTTGCATCACACAGCAACCTCCAGACGACGTTGTTGTCCTCATCGTACTGGTGACCTGACAGGACGCCACATCTTTCATTGTAATCACTCCAAGTTGGATAAGTATCTGTTGTACTTTGCCCAACTGTTCCAGCCCTGGCTTCATCAGTAACTTCTTCCTTTTCTTGGGGTCTTATGACATACAAGATTGGGAATCCCTCAGAGTTGAATCTGTATCTCAGGTTTTGTCGGAAGCCTTCCTCCCATTCCCTGAATTTTGTTAGATCCTTTAGCTTGGGTGGAGTTGACTTTTCCTGTGATTTCACACTTGATTCCATCATCTTGATTCTGAATTGCTGCAGTTCCAGGTTGTTTGGGTTTGCGTTCCAGTCGATAGCCCTTGGCTTGACTCCAATCAATGGTTGATACCGGGCCCAATTTGCCCAAGTTAGGAGCCTCGATGATAGCCTGTTACCATAGTGGATACTTTTTGGATTAGGACAGTCCGGACTGATAGATTTCAATCCATGCATGAACGATTTAATGCTTTCCTTGTTGAGGTCTGTAATTTCACGAATATTGGACATCCCTCCCCTCATAATCTCTTCAGCTGATTCATAGTTGATACCAAAATCCATTAGGCTGCTCCTGAAAGCAAGCTGTTCTGGGTTCAGAAATCTACCATTGTTGAATCCCCTGATTTTTATCCTGGGTTGGGACGACCTTCTTCCCAGTCGTTCAGCTCTTGCGTTCTCTGCATTTTGGTCAGCATCATTTCGTCCGTCCTCATCATTTTCGCTATCCGCGTCATCTGGATTCACACCCCTTCTTTCTGCATCTCTCATTGCCCTGACTCTCTTCTTTATTTCTTGGTCGATGATTCTCTTCATGGTTGAGTTTGTTTCTGGGTCCCCAAAGGCCCTTTCCATGACTTCCATGATTTTATCTTCCAAATCTTCCTTTTCTTGCATACCTCTTCCATTGTTTTCATTAGAATTCTGTGAATCGTCCTCCTCATCCACTTCCATTTTTGTTTCTTCCATGTCGCCGTCCGCTCTAGTTCGTACCATGGTGGGGAATTTCAAACGAAGTTCCGAATTATATTTTGTGATGGAGTATGGATGGGCGATTTGTAGTGTGGTATCCGATGGAAGTTGGTATTGGGTGGAAGAGTGTAATCAAATCAAGGATTGGATGTGAGAGATGGGTATTAATCGTTTGTGACTGTCGGGTGGTCTGCTTATCTGTTTTGTATTTATCCGGATCGAATTTTCGTTCCGGTTTTGTTTATACTTTCTGACTATTCGGATCGAGTTTTCGTTCCGGTTAGTTTTGTGTGAGCTTTTGCTTTTGTTGCAAATCAAGATTGTGAGCTTTCCTATCCTTTCTCAGGATTTTGCTCATTCTGTATTTCTGTGGTGAAAGGTTGAAAGATTGTTTCCTGAGAATTTAGTGTTCTCTTTTCCTTTTTTGGATCTTTGCGATCTTTTGTTCTTCGAGATTTGGTGTTCTCGATTCTAGAGCAGATGTTCTTTCGCAATCTGTTCTTTCGCAGTCTGTTCTTTGCGGTTTGTTTCCCACCACATAATAGTTTAGGCTCAATCTTCTAGCTCGCGTCATTCTTGTTTTCAGTGAAAGATCAGTGTTCTCGGATATTGATTCCTTTCAACTGATGCCAACCTGGGCGATTCGTTCAGCTGAATCGTCCAGTTTCTTTTCCCTTGCTTGTTTTGCTGGATCTCGAAACCCGGTGGAGCCACCACCTTGGTTCGATTCTTTGGTCTCTTCTTTCAGGGAGACCGCCCTGGTGTTGGTCTGTTCCAGGGCTCCACAGGCAACTGCCTCTTTTACATCCTTGAGGGTTGATGCCGGTAGCTGATCAGGCTATTCCGGATTAGTCTTCGAGCTCAACTGCGTTTCCCGTTGAAACGCCGTCCTCAGCATTGTAGGATGCTGGCCACAGCCCGTAGATGCTGTGGGTCTGATAAACTATAAAAAGTGTGTCGTAACAAACAAAGAAATGCAATCGGTCTTACGATCGATTAATTTAGTGAGTAGAACAATCAGTTTGTTACAGTTCAATCGTCTTTGCCGATCGAATCGACGGGTTAATTACTCGTCGTATCGTGTAATTTCAAGCATACAAAACACATGTAATTCTTAAGACACAAAACACACGCAAACCATATTCGATTGGTCTTTCTTAGTATCGTATTACCGTGTAATTCACCGTGATATTCTCATTGGAATATCACAGTATTTGTACCTTATTACGTAGAATTAGTACTATGTTGTACATAGATTTTAGGGCATGATAGTGTTTTAGAGTTGTTAATTCTTCGAAGAGTGAGCTGATGGGGAAATTTGGTAAAGAGACAAACCACATGGAAACGCCGACGATTATTCACTCAAGTTAAATAACCTTACGAATAAGGTTATTTGCCCTTATGACTTTTCGTACAGTACGCGTTACACGGTGAATTCTTTTCACATAGCCGGTCGCACCAGGCATATTGAAGTGAAACAGTATTTCCTGCGAGAGCTGAAGGAAATGGGCATCATCAAGGTGATGTGGAAGACAGGCGATGAAATGACAAGTGACCTCTTCACCAAGAATCTTACTGGAGTCCTATTTGAAAAGCATGGCTCCAAATTCTATGGAAAAGATGAGTACTCCACCAAGGTCAAGATCAACAACGATACGAGCTTCTCGGCTGTAGACTCCAAGGCAGAAGAAGCGCATGAAGCCTACAACAATTTTTGGAGTAGTATCATCGATTGAGTCCATCTATCCTTTGAAGCAGGGGAGTGTGTTTGAAGTCGATCGAACGAGCGCGCGACTCAATGAATGAGACACGAATGAGACACGAGCGAATGAATGAGACACGAGTGAATGAATGAGACACGAATGAAACAATGAATGAGCCTCGTGATCGATCGTACGAGTCATCTTGCTTCTGCAGGAATGGACTAACATGATTGGAGATGGGAATGGAAGTGGAAATGAGAATTTACCACTTACCGATTCCGGTTCTCCTTCTTACTAAAAATAGGGCCTTATGTACCAGACATACAGGGCGCAAGGTAATTTATACAGCCCATTGGTACAAAGGACACGTGCAGCATCGAAGTATTAGCGGGTCGATGCCGACTATTAGTGATTTAGTGTGTGCATTGGAGTATTAGCAGTCCGATGCACCAATATGGTGATTTTAGTAAAAGAGCAATTTTGCTCACAATTTCGAGTAACAATTTCATGTAATAACCAACAAGTTAGAAAACCAACTACATACCGACTGTTTCACCTCCATTTTTCAGAGCCCTCCAAACATCCCCGCCGGGCGCTGCGTTGTTGAGTAGGCTGCACCCTTGGAGGTTCGCGTGCATTCCCTGGTTCGTTAATTGATTTTGCATTGGGCCCGTGCGCCACCCTTGGAGGTACGCGCGCGTCTTTGGTTGCATTATTACGCTTGGCATTGGGCCCATCTTGTTTTTGTCGAGTACTTATATGCAAAAGTTCCCGTATACTACGAAGGGCCTCGTTCACTTGGGTTCCCTGTTCTATATAAGGGATAGGTGGATGGGGTTTACTAGTAACCTCCTTTAGGTCTTGGAGGATCATGAGCAGCCGGTCGGTAGAAGAGGTACGTGGCATCTCAGTCTTGGGGAAAAAGGCCACTGTGTTGCTGATTCTGTTCGCGCGGCTGATAGCACCAACGCAGGTGTAATTCCTGTAGTGCTTTAAGGCCGGCCCAATGTAATAACCCCTTGTCCCGTGGTCCTGCCATGCGCCTCGTTCCTGTGCACGGTCATGAATGATCACGCGGCAGCTCATCGGGGCGAGGGGGTGTTTGTTGTAGTCATAGATCCCACGTCTGATTTCATACGCTGATAGTTTGGGCTGGGTACGCGCAGCACGTAACAAGTTGAGGGTAATGAGGGCTTGTGGAATCAGTAGGTCCCAATCGTCCACCGGGAATTCGTCATCCACCCCATTCAACCCAGCTATAAAATGGTTCTTGAAGGTCTGTATTGCCCTTTCTGCATGGTTGAGTCGATGGTCCCCTGGTGATGCTAGTTGGTAATTGAGGTTGTTCTTTGTGATGTACGCTATTAGTTTCTTGGAGGTTTTGTTGTCCATTCGTACTATTTTTGCCCTCACGTTGTCCTCTTTCATCCTTGCGTAGCACGCCGTGAACCCACGTAGGAGGTCTTCGCTCTTGCGTGACTGGATGGGCTCCACGTCAATATAGTTGGAATCGTAGTCGTACATGAGGAATACATACTGGTGTCCACGGCGTGACGTGACTGGGTATCTCCCTGGTAGGTCCCACGCGATGAGTTCCCGTGGTTCGTCTTTGGCACGTGGCCCTGCGTGATTGGTTGGTTGCATTTCATTCGTGGATACTACGTCCATGCAGATGTTATGTATCTTATTTCGGCCGACGCGGGGTGGCTCAGTATCGTCGGTCAGTTTGTTCTTTCGGCCGGCGCGGGGTGGCTCTGCGTTGGCAGTCGGTTTGTTCTTTGCCTTCTTTGGCTTGTGTGTGCTTTGTATACCTTGTCGAACCATTTGTAGGTGTCCCATTGTAGTTTCTTCTGTGAGAGGGAGGTGTCGGTTGACACGTTGTACAGTGAGTCCCGGCCACGTGGCAAATGACCCACGTTCGATGGCGCGGACCCATGTCTCTTTCGTGGGGTACCCTGCTGCTGTGTGGTAGAATCGTATTAGCTTGGGGATGGCTTGAATCTGGTATGCCCCTGCCCCCGTGTGTATTGGATATTTGGTTGGGTTGTTGTTTTGGATGGCGCTGGTCGCGCTGCTTTTGTTTTGGATGGCGCTGGTTGCGCTGCTTTCGTTTTCGTTTTGCGGTTCGTTTTGCGGGGGGGGGGACTTTCACCCTTGGAGATTTAGCCGTCTCCGGTTTGGCGGGCTGATGTAGGGGAACCATATATAGATTCCTTAGGGGATCACGTTGGCCTGTGAGTATGATTTGTTTGGTGGGGCCTAATACGGCCACGTTGTCCTTAGAGAACGCCACTTCGCACCCATTATTGCATAGTTTAGGCACCGAGACCAATGGCAGCTACACTTCATCAAATTTGTGACAACCGCGTGCCTCGAGGGGGAGTTGGGGTAGGTCTAACAGGTCGGTTGCTGTGGAGAGCATAGTGCTCCCATTCGCACAACCTACGGTCAGCGCCCCCGGTGTGTCTTGATGTGCCCCCCCTTGGTACGTCGCTGGGACAAAATGGTCTGTTGCTGCTGAATCCAGGGCCCCAAATCCGGGTGGGGCCCCGATATGGAACGCAACGTCTTGTGCAAAGGTCACGGAACGCGGCGGCCGAGGTAGTTTATCACTCAAGGGGTCACGTAGGATACTGAGTAATTGTGAATCGTGATTACTAGATTTATGTATACTACTACTGTGGTCCCTCCCACGCCGTCAGGACCGGAGGGGGGCCTCAAACACCCCACGTCCGTCGCCATTGGGATTGGGTCCATTCCACTTCATCCACCTGTCGTTGTTCCTGGTGGATCCTCCCATTTGGTTGTCGTATGTGGCTCCCTCCTGGTGGTTGGACTTGTTCCTCCGGTGGAAGCAATCTCGCCCGTTATGCGAAAGGTTGACACCGCAGGAGTGGCAGTAATATTTGTACTGTTTCCACTCGTGGGCTAGCGGGCGACCTGTCCCGGGCTGCCTGTGGCGACTGGCGTCGGCCGCCTTAAGTCGATTTACGCCGGCCTGTAGCGAGGCCATGGCTGTTTCCCATTGGTGTGACATCGTCATCGTAGAAGCTGCTGTCGCAGTTGACGCCGTGGTTTCGGATACTCGCGAGTAGATCTCACGGCACGCGTTGGCCAGCTCAAGTTGTTGGGCTTCGAGGTCTGTGAAACGCCGGTCGTTATGGATGTCCACCATGTTAGCCTTTGCTGATTTGCTGTGGTACGCGCTGTACAACTCCTTCAGTCGTTGTCCCCAGAACTTTTTGTAGTGTAAGAACTCCTCCCTCGGGGCTATCGTTGTCCTGTGCTGTTTCCAGTCCTCATTAACCCTGTGGAGGGTAATCGGGTCATGTCCGCTGCGCATGAATGCGTCCGGGGCATAATCGATCATTTGTGCTGAGGATACTTCTGCAGTTTCCGGAAGTAGGTTGATCTGCCATTGATACTTAGTTAATTGCCTAAAGTACTCCTTGGGCCCGATTGGGCTCGGTGAATACGATAGGGCATTCATTTTCTTCGAGAGCTCGCGGGTAAGTTGGTGCTGGGCATCAGTTGTACAGAGGTCAGCTTCCATGGCCTGGAATGCAGCCAGTACTGTGGTTCCTCTGGGGAATGCCTCAGAGCCCGGGTCTTTTAGATCATCCAGCATGGTGGGAAACTTTTTGTCAGTAATGAGTAGGGCCTCTCTATCATATTTGTTCCATTCCACGTATAGGGCGCGTCTGCGTTTCCATAGTTTATACGCGTCCGAGGTGAGCTCTATAGTGCTATCGAGTTCTTGAGGCTCTGTCGGTGCCGTGGGATATTCGGCTCCGGCGTCTCTTGCCTTGTATTGTTCCTTACTCTCCAATAGGAATGCATACCCACTTCCTTGTAGGAATTTGATGGATACTACTTCGGCCAATGCGTTGGCTAGGGTCTTTTTGAACTCGTACACGTCCACACTCGTTGGGATCGCTATGGGCTTCAATTGGATCTCATCCAGATGGTCCTTAACCCCAGTGTAATCCTTCTTCTTGACCATCTCGTCGTCGGTATCACTATCCTCACTGTCTTCGGTATAGTCGTATAGCAACCTGTTCTGTGTTTGTAACTGTGTGTTTTGTTCTTCTGTGTATTCGAGTATATCCCTGTTGTAATGTTCGAGCTCTACCAGTTGGTCTCTCAGATCCCAGATTTGGGTGGAGCCTACGTTTCTGGAATCGTCGATGCTGGTGTCAGGGGTAACTCCTCTCGTTGTAGGGCCGGGGATTCCTTCGGTTTGTGTTCCCTCTGGCATTGGGGTGTGGTAATCTTATCGATAACTAATAAGACCAAGGTCGTAAACGTCGTTAGGTTATGTAGTTAGTTATTTTGGTTTTATTTTACGGTGTTGGAAAGAGTTATCGATAAGATTATGATCGGATTGTTTCTGGACCATATTGTTCTCTCAATTACTAATTTGTCTTTCCTTTGTGTGGGGATGTGTGGATACTCATATTGTGAGTTCGATCCTCATATCGCATACCTCTATTCAGTGCTTTAAGTATCCCTTGATTCTCACGTGCGCTTATGTATAATTTACTTATTGCGCTCATCTTGTGATAGATCTTGGAATCGTACATCTCGCTGTATTTACGTATCACGTATACGTAAATTCGCACGTATACGTATCACGTATACGTAAATTCGCACATATATGTATCACGTATACGTAAATTTTCACGTATACGTAAATTGTACGTTTGCGTATCACGTATCTTTTAGTAATTCAACACTTGCTTGTAGATCTAAGCTCGTAATTACCGGCAGCTCCTACAGCTTTCTTGTTCGAATCTAACCCCATCCCTATGAATGTAGATACCTTGCTGATAGCTTACACGTAAATTTGGTTGGTTGGCTAATTGTAGAATTGGTACTGGTAAGAATTGGTACAGATGAGAACACCTTTGGTAATTCTGATCTCACTTGATGCACACTACTAGTAGAAATTGTACGCATTATTGTATGAGTACTTCTTACCATAACTTTACTAACACATACTTACAATACATACAATACATACAATAACTACGTATTCAACAACTCCACAGGGCCCCTGCAAAGCACTAATTCTTTGAGATCTTGTCGGTCTTTGTGTGCGTTCTGGGCTAGAGGGGCTAGTGTTGAAGAATAAGGTTCGGGTTAACGCAAATTACCGAAATACTAAAAAGAAAGAGAAGAAAATATCAATAAGTTGTCAAGAAGATGTCAGAGAAACATCAACGTGATACACATGAGTGGACGACAGAGATTATCGTCTCATAACTTGGAAAATTAAATCTAGTGGAAATTTAATATGATTGATCATTCTAGTCTCAGAAACAGTATTGTCCAAGCAAATGTATCATCACGTGCTAGCCTGTAAGTACATACGATTTGAGTATCAACATAATTTTCCAAGTTAACCGTCTAAAGGTTGTACAATAACAAGATGTCTGAAGACAAGGATAACAAGGGAGAAGGTGAAGGGAACGGGAGCTGGAAATCAAGTTATAGCAAGAAAGGTAGAAAGAAGAAACAATCAAACAGCAAGTTCGAATCCTCCGGGAACACGTTCAAAGGACCAATTGCAGAGCTCAAGTACCATGTCTTCACATATACCGGAACCATACAGGCTAAGCAATGGCTAAAATCAAGAGAAGCATTCATTCCGTATGCAGGAGGAAAGTACGGGAAAGACGTGAGAGCAACTCTACTAACTGAAATGGAAGTGACCATAATCACAGCAAAGGCACCAGCTAGCCATGATAGAGAAACAATCAAGGGCCTCACACCATTGGGAGCAAAGATTTGGGAGCACGACATAAAGGAATGCCGGATCGCTGCGAAGGAACTCGAAGATAATCTTGGTATCCTATTTGACAAACTGTGGGGACAATGTGACCTTGGAATGCAGAACAAAGTGAAGTCGCATATTGGATGGAAGAGTGCAGTGAAGAAAAGTGATGTAATCAAATTACTGGAAATAATTGATGAGATCTGTAGTAGCGGAGTTCAGTCCAAATACACGCCTGTACAGATTTTCCTATCCAAAAAGAAGCTACATAACTTTCGACAAGCAGATAACCAATCACTCACCAAATACCATGAAGAGTTTGACATGCTTGTGAGAATGGTAGAACAGCATGGAAACTCGCATTCAATGTCCGATATAGAAGACCTGATTATCAGAAGCCTAAAGGATCCAAGAATAAAAGGATAATCAATGAATGAATCAAGTGCAGACATGTAGGAAATGATATCAGAGAACGCGCAATAGGTTTACCTGGCCACCATATTCATCATGAATGCAAATGACAACAAGTACGGGGCGTACAAACAGTCACTGTACAACAGCTACTGTCAGGGAGACGACCGATACCCTAAGACCGTTGCGGATGCATGCACAATGCTGGACAGCTACAAGTTCAATCCCAAACTATACAGCGTGAGAATGCCCGTGGTGGGACACACCTACCTATCACGCGGCAAGAAAGAGAAGAATAAAGAATCAGAAGGCAGCGAGTCAGACTCAAGCCAACAGGATGACAATGGTGTGCAGAACAGATACCGTGACCTGACATGCTAACGATGTGACCCGAAGGGACATATCGCAACCATATGCAAAGCTACTGAGCACATTGTTGATGGGACAGCCATCACAATGAAAAACAAGGCCAATGAAGGCGAGCAACAAACGGGAGCAATGATGCTCATAGACCGAAGTGACAGTGAAGATGATGATGACAACAATACTGAGAGCGACGTGGAAGATTACGTTGACGACGATGATTACAATTACCAGATTGGTTGGACCAACTGTATGACAGAAA
Organism: Pseudo-nitzschia multiseries; assembly: GCA_037355745.1. NCBI lineage: Eukaryota > Bacillariophyta > Bacillariophyceae > Bacillariales > Bacillariaceae > Pseudo-nitzschia > Pseudo-nitzschia multiseries. The sequence continues at coordinate 8,470,338 of CM074788.1, forward strand.
TAACAAAGGTTAACAAAACGGTGGTTGTTGAGGATGTAAGGGAGAACAATAAGCATGCATTCAACCAATCTCGGGGGAGGGTCAACCCATACTGGGTTCTACTCGATAACCAATTGACAGTCCATGTATTCTGTCAGAAGTCATTCCTAACCAACATACGTGAGACAACAGAGGAATTACATCTATACACGAACGCCGGAATGACAATCATTACTCACATGGGAGACCTGCCAGGATTCGGAAGGGTATGGTTTCATCCTGAGGGAATAGCCAATGTACTATCGTTCAATGGGGTGGCAAGAACAAAAGGCTACATGATTGAATACAACAACCTCACCATGGGAAATTACTTCTGGGTAACCGATCCATCAGGGGAAGTGAAGATATTCAGGTCATCACAAAAGGGACTGTACTATTGGGATAGCGAACATCTATTCACAGGAAATACCAAAATAAGTGCCATGGTGAAAACCACACCAAACATTTTTAATGAAGGAACAGTGCTAGTTGAAACTATACGAGAGAACAAGCAAAAGTTCTCGAAAAGAGATATACAAAGAGCAGAAGCTGCCCGCGCGCTACAGTACATTGCCAGCCATATCAGTGAGGCACAACTGCTAAAAATCTGCCAGAAACGACAGTTGGTAAACAGCCCGGTCACTCCGTGCAATGTCCAACTGATGAGGGCCATACTCGGGCCAAGTGTGCCGGGACTAAAAGGGAAAACGGTTAGACACAAGAAACAGATCGTTAAACCAAATATGATTCCTGCCCCACAACACATACGGGACCATTACATGAAAATAACAAAGGGGAGTGATATTATGTATATCAACAATGTTCCATTCCTTTACAACAATATCCAGACACCTCCACTATGGCACGAGCCAGCCAGTCTGATAGACCAAGACCAATGACATCCTACCAGTGCTACAGGCCATAATCAATTTCTACAGGAAACGGAATTTTCTCATTACAACAATATCAGCTGATGGACAATTGAAGCCTTTGACAATGAGCCTCGCGGGCAAACACATTGAACTTAACATCTTATCTCATGATGAACACGTACCAGAGGCCAAACAATACAATAGAACTATCAAGGAACGATGTCAATCTATCTTCAGCACCTTGCCTTACACTAAAGTTCCAAAGAGGATGATCATCGAAATGGTAAGAAATGTCACGTTTTATTTGAATGTGTTCCCATGGGACAATGGTGTGTCCATGGATCTGGCCCCGACCACTATTGTTACAGGGATTGCCCCTGACTACTCACTCCATTTCCAAGTGGCATATGGAATATATTCCCAGACTCAGGACGAAACTTACAACACCATGAAGGCCCAAACAACCAGGGCCATTGCCATGGGACCCACCCAAAATTTCCAAGGGGGCGTCGACTTTTATAGTCTCCTCTCCAGACGCATCATCTTGAGAACACCTAATGACTACACCATCTGTCCTATGCCAGACAAAGCCATTCGCTGCATTGAACGCCTTGCTCAATCCTCGCGGCCTGGATTACACTTAACTAACCTCAATAATGAACCATACACAAGTGACGATGATGACAACAGCACATATTCTCCACCCTCTGACAAAGAATACAACTCTGATTCCAGTCGCAATGATGATGATGATTGTCCTATGGACCATCCCATCGCGCCTGCAGGAGTGACCAACGCCGATACCAATACTAACACCAATCTTGATACCAACAATGATGATGACAACATCACCGATGAAGTGATCCAACATGACACTGACATTACAGGAGTGGCAAATGTCAAACCTATTGCCGAAGGGATCACAGGAGTGGCTAAAGTACCCGACCAACCGGCAGACACAGACGACGAGACTACAGACAAGGAAGATAATGAAGCAAGCACAGTCGCCGACCAACATGAAGAAGACACTATTTGGTCATCATCCTATGGCTGCCGACTCAACCAAGGCCAATACCGCCGCCCAATGTCCAACCAGTTTGAGTGCCAATACTTTCAAGGGACACTTGATGGTGGTACCATTAAGACAAGCAAACAAATCGAACCCTTGAGCACAGATGACAAGACCAATTATGACGCGGCATTGCAATATATTGAAACAAGCACTCACAGAGAACAAATGATAGAAGACTACATCCTTACCTGTACAGCCTACAGACTGGATTGAAGAAGTTTGGGAAGGCAGGAATGGACGCGACAATGAAAGAACTGAAACAAATGATGGCAAGAGAAGTATTTGGTGAAATCGACTAAAGGAACTCAACCACATGGAAAAGGAACGGGCACTACCAATCTATTGTCGGCGAAAAATACGGACCTTTGTCGGCATCAAATTTGATTGAAAAAGCCGACGAACGAAACGAAACGACGACCGAGGTGCAAAATATTAACAGAGTAACAAAAGTAAGAGAGACACGAGAGATACGAATATCCCGATGATCGTGTCTTAGAATCAAATGCACCTCCACTACTTGAAAATCCCTAAGTGGTAAAAACAATATCACTTAGGACTACAAACAAAAGAGGTTAATCGGTTAGAAACAAGACATCTCTAAAGACCTGATCGATAAGTAAACACTTGGAACTCTTAAGTATATTCAAATGGATACACTCGATTTCCTGTGAGGAAATTACTTATTGGAATCATGAAAATCAATACTGATACCGGATGGGCCTCATCGATCACAAATACTACGAACAAGCATATGCCCCATTGAATAAAACACTTAACCTCATAAATGACCGATACCATCAAATGACCGATACAACAAGATGCTAACACAGCAACAGCAGCAACAATATTGGTATGGTGAAGATAGTAACAAATAACTGGGCAAGATCTCTATCACGTAAAATACAGCAGAGAGCCCTGACACAGTACAAAATACATAGCGAAAATAAGAGCCTCTCTCTGAGCTCACTTCTCTTTACATTTTAATTATCCTATCCTTTCGGCCAATTTTTAGAGTAACAACAGGTTATAGAGCCCTTATAACTTACACTAACAAGTGTATATCTTAAGCTACCTATCTCCGCCCCGTACAGGACCTCCACTGTTGGTTACAGCCAGAGTATACTTGGTACGGGACTCGCACGCCGGGCTGTATCAATAGACCTCCCCCCGCCTCTCTCTTTCTCTTTTCTTTCTCCTCCTTGCCCGCGTATCAAGGGGTGTATACAGATCCTTCTACCAAGAATCTTCTTCTGTAATACACGACCAAGCATACGTATCAAGGGGTGTATCTACAGAACATTCTACCAAGAATCTCCTTCTGTAATACACATCAAAGTTTTGACACACGACCGATCAACGGACGATCTCCGACATCACCGGTTAATCGAATCCAAGGCCGACGATCAAACAATCCCTCCGACATCGCCGGGTAATTAATTACACAGTAACATTGACGCATCGACAATCGAACGATTCCTCCGACGTCACCGGTTGATTACATCCCAACAACGGACCACCGATTCCCCTACAGGAACTCCACCACGCCGACAGATTAATTTTACGACGCCCATGCCGGCAGCACCTACGTTTGACTGGAATCAGATCCAGGACATTGCAATCCAATTTGGGACATTCAACACCAAGGGCAATGCCAACAAACATGAAGACCTCAATAAATCATTCTCTCATAATCTAGAAGACACCGCCGGCCTGTTCCTCACAGACGACGATGCCGACACCAAAGGACCCAAGACGCTGGCTCCAGATCCGGTTACCATGCTCAAGGAAATCATTGTCAATGCCATTATGGATATCATCCCCCCCAAGGAACAAACTGAGGTCAATAAAGGACACATATCCACCCTTTTTGTAGACGCCAGTTTCTGGTATGTCGCTCCAAACAAATTGACAAAGAGACTCAGAAACAAGTACTTGATGGACAAGGCAGGAGCACTAGCCATCAAACATGGACAAGACACCCTTTTCATAGAAATCAGAGCAACACACTGGGGCTTCAAACCAGATTGGGATGCAGTGCACTTTGACGAGGTCTACAACACAAAAGTCTTCATTTTTCCTGAAACAAATGACGACGACGCAGACACACCCACTGCTTCCATGAACGCACCGACATGAGACAACTGACTAACCTACGACAGCAATTGGTCAACAATGGCAACAACAACAACAACAACAACAACGGCACCAACCACCAAGCGACACTTGACCTTCCATGGAATCCAGGAACCTTACCTCCTATGGTCCAGGAAAGATACAACAGAAGAGAAGAGTTCCTTACCAGCGATGAAATGAAATACTTTGAAATCACCTCTACAGATGCAGCAGGAGATGAAGTGACTGTCAGACAAAACTACTACCTGCATAACCTAGGCAGTGGTCAAAATGACCAACGCTTAGTCACAAGAAGTGGTGATTGCTTTGATCTAACCAGAGCTTCAGATAAATCCAAAGAGGCAGTGCGAGACAAGTTATTTCTCACAGGCTTCCCACAACTAAAAAACTCTACAGCTCCTCAGATTTGCAAATGGTACAGGGAATACACTGCTCATGCACAGCAACACCATATCTATGTCCATCCATATTACCTCTACAGACGCAGAGCTGATCATCTCAGAGGGTTCACCATTGGTGACACCTATGTGGACGACCTCCCTGCAAGATATGAATTAGCCATCCATGAATGGGGGAACCTAATCTACACTGCCCTCAGAACAGATAAAGTCATCCCTGAATCATGCAAGAGTGTGAAAGCTGCAATTCAGAGCTTTGAAGGTGGACAGGGATATGAATCTCTCTATAGTGTGATTGCCAAAACACATCCCAACTCAGAGAGACCATCCTACAAAGGAAAGATTGTGAGAAGCCCAAAAAACCAGGAACCAGATGAGTCACTCAAATGAATATTTTTTCAAGTACAAGGATTATCTCAGGCTCCGGGTATTTCTACACAACCAATCCAGCTCAATCAGTTCAATGGAAGAGGTAAGCAACATTATTGAAGGAGCAACCCTCTCTTATGAATTGCGCAAGAAAACAGAAGATGAACGCAAGTCAGATGATCAATTCAAGCGAGATAAATATAAGGCAGGCAGGCTCCTCCAAACTCTTCAAACATATGAGCAAGAAATCAAGGCAGAAATGAAGTAGACAGATAAAGTCTCCAAATCCAGCCTACCCAAACCAGCGTTCGCCACTGGAACCAGACCGGACTCTTGTCAAAATGACCGATTCAAAAACCGGGCAGGCAGCAACAACACTACCAAAACTCTATCCACCCTAACTTCTCACTCAATCAGTCTGATTGAATCAATGGATACCCCAAGATGGATGAAGCATCAGACAACCCATTCCTCAATCAAGCCTACTGCAATGCCATCTCTGCATTTGATAAACAACCCAGTCTCTTTGACACATCCAGAAAATGCATTGTTTGTCATACATCTGGTCATAGCATTGATAATTGTCCTGCCTTACTGTTTTTCTAAGCAAATGCAATAGAGAAACCCAACAGCTCTTGGATTCCACTCAACAAATCTCCAAGATCAATATTGAAGATGAGGACCAGGATGAGGAATCAACAGAGGATGCTCTAGGAGACCAAAATTTTTGTCGAGGCCAGGAATAAATTGACTTTCCTGCTGCCAGACCACGTCACTTCAAGATGATCCTCAAGGATTTGACAATGTACCAGAATCACCAATGGAAGGCTCATGCCCCTCATTGGACTCCAGCAGTGCCAGTTCTTATGAGTCCATTCAAATTGGCGCGGTCAATCTCATCCCTAGGGATAACCTTCAACCATCCATTCCAACTGACTTCTATTGCGATATGGAAACACTTGAGGTCACAGCCCCTGCACTGGAATCACATTTAGAAACCAATGGGGATCCCAACTTTGACCGCGACAATCCCATTCTAGTTGACACCAACAGTGTTCAGAATCTTGTACCAGCAGATCCAATAGCAGCTGCATCGCATTTTCAACAAGGGCAACGGGCACAAATTGATACAGGTGCTAAAGCTTCTTGCACAAACCTACAGCATATCCTCGAAAATATCCAGTCAGGCTAACAGCGGTGATAGGCGGCAAGGCAGCCAGCTGCATCCCTGAAGGATCAGGTTATGTCCACATACCAGCCCCTAATCACAGGGGGTATATTAGAATCTTCTTCTACTATTGTCCATTGCTTTCAACAACATTGCTGAGTGAGAATGATCTCTGTGGCATGACATTGCGCGTGAGAGAACAATTCAGTGGACAGTTCATACACAAAGCCTTCACTGACACCCATGACTCGTCCATTCAACAGAATGGTAACCTCACCATTATTTGTCATCACAAACACAGCACTGCTAAAAGCATCGTCCTCCATGGAGCCATCATTGATGGACAGTGTTATACCCATCCAGTATTGATCCCTGATGTAGATCTGGAATCACCAAATGCCAATTGTGCTACCTCCTCAGCATATGCCTTAGCAACTGACTTGGAGTTCAAACAAGCTTGTGATCTAGCCTCCAAGGATGCAATCAGCAATTTCAGGTATGCCATCTACACCAACCTTGTGACACTCCAAAAGTGCACTGAAGCTGCCAGAGCGCAGCCTAATACCAGCGACACACCATGGTTTGATGCAAAATTGGTTTTCACCAAGATTGCTGACAAGCATATCCCTATTCAAGCCATCAAAGCTAAGACTTCCAAGCTCCTCTGGCATCAAAGACTTCGACATCCATGTGATGACTTTTTATATCAAGCACATAAGCACATTCGGTGTACCAAAGTTCAAGCGCCAAACAAGTATCCTTGATCAATGCCCAACATGCATCCAATGCAAACAAACCAAGACTCCTGCTGGCTCCCACTCTACAAGGAAGGCTACTCAGCCTTTTCAAGATTTGTCTATTTACTTTGCTTTTTCAGGGACAAAATCATCCAACTCCAAATGGTGGCGCAACTATGAAGGTATCCATGGTGAGACAGCTTGGATCCTCATCACAGATCACTACAGTGGTATGAAATATGGCAACACCAGGATTTCAAAAGCTGCACCTCTCCACTGGCTAGAACACTTCTTCTCTCAGCACAACCCAACTTGCTCCAACAAGTATGTAACAGTTGACCAAGGTGGAGAACTATATCACAATCCAGACATCAGAAACCTCTTCTCTGCTTTTGGGTACTCCATTTTCCCCACAGGGGCTGATGCTTCACATCAAAATGGCACAGTTGAAAGAGCGCACCAGACTCTTGCTAACTCAATGAGGACCATGCTCAGTGGCGCCAATCTACCAATCAAATTCTGGCCTTTTGCCTTCTACCATGCACTGCACTTGTCAAATGCCTTCCCTGAAGGTAACCAACACCATTCACCCTTGGAATTGGCAACTGGTCACAAGGAAAATCTCACTGACTTCAGAACCTTTGGTTGTCGCATTTGGGTTAGGCCTCCAAGCAAGAGACCAGTCAAGCTCACACCTAATGCGCAGAAAGGAATATTTCTGGGTTTTGTTCCCTACACTACCAGAAACATTCTTTGGTATGATACAGAAACCCATCGTGTCAAAATTGCCACCCATGTCAGGTTTGATGAAGGCATGAATGACTTGCCACTTGCTGACCTACCTATCAACGTCAGGCACCTACTCAGGACTGATGACAACCTTCCTCTCCCCCTGGAACCCTCTGAGGTGTCATCCAGTGATTTCCAATTCTCCATCTCACCATTTGCGGATCTCACCAATCTCAGGCTCACTGCCTCCAGTTCCTGTACTGATCAAGCATTTGGTCTCCGGTATGCCAATGACTTGCTCCTTGGCAGAGCCTATGTTACTGACATCCTTCCCAAAAGCCCTGCCTCCAAGCTCTACTCCTCTCATAAGAAGTCTCTTTCCAAGCTACGCAGCGCTTATATTGTATCTATCAATCACAATTGTGTGTTCACTGCTGCTGATGTCACCACAGCCCTGCATGAATCATACGATAGAGGGGTGAGGGATTCCATAGATACACCCATAACCTTTGCACTTGAAGAGAAATATCTATGAAAGAAGTCAGGAAACACTCAAATGAATATGGCCTATTCGCTCCCAATACTTCTTGGAAGGAACCCACTGATGAAGAGGACCCACCATTTTTAGACCCGATTTCATCCATCAAAGCTATCAAGCACATTGACACCAAATATAAAAAGCTGATCCAATCAAGAATCAGCCAAGTTGATAACACCGAAGCACTCCATGCCTCCATCCAAAACGCCTGGCACCAACTGAAGATGACATGGATGTTGCCATTCCCACTATTGATATCGCGTCACTCAGAGCCATCACCAAGCTTCATAAGGCAGAGAATCATACCTTACCACTAGATGCAGATTCAGTACCAACTGAACAAATTGAACTCTTAATCAAGGCCATCAATTCAAAGGAAACCACGCCTGAAGAACAAGCACTAGGTCATTTCACTCAAAGGAGCCTCAAGTCATTATTCACATGGACTGAATGGGAAGCTGAAGAGCGGAAATAACTTGATCAGTTTGAAGACTTAGAAATGTTTGGATCACCAATTCCATATCCCAAGGATCCAGATGCCATTATTCTCAGGCCTCATTGGCAATACAGTGTCAAGAGGAATGGTGTGAGAACAGCAAGACAGTGCTGCAATGGAAGCAAATATGCAGCTCCAACCCTGCATGTAATTGCAATGTCATATTCATCTTGTGTTGAACACCCCATCCAAAGATTCTTTTTTGCCATTGCAGCTAGCCTCAACCTCAAAGTATATGCAGGTGATGCTGCTATTTTTTGGGAAGTGTCATTGGGAGATGGGCTCTTCATCATACATTCTGACATAAATTGCTGGAATGGAAGGAAATGAGTTAAATAAATTTGTTCCTTTATGGAGGGTTGTTGTTACTCTAAAATCAACCAAAAGGTATATGATGTTAAAATTTAAAGAGATGTGAGCTCGTGGAGACGCTCTTAGCTTTACTGTATTTTTCCTGTGTCGGGGCTCTCTGTATTTCATATAGTAGAGATCTTCCCTGGTTATTTGTTACCATTCTCATACTGATACTGTTGCTGCTGTTTCTGTTTTAGTGTTGTCATGTTGGTCTTACTGTATCGGTCATTCAATGGTATCGGTCATATATGAGGTTAAGTGTTTTATTCGATGGGGCATATGCTTGTTTGTGGTATGTATGATAGATGAGGCCCATCCTGTATCGGTATTGATTTTCATGATTCCAATAAGTAATTTCCTCACAGGAAATCGAGTGTATCCATTTGAATACACTTAAGTGTTTCAAGTGTTTACTTATCGGTCAGGTCTTTGGAGATGTCTTGTTTCTAACCGATTAACCTCTTTTGTTTGTAATCTTAAGTGATATCGTTTTTATCACATAGGGATTTTCATGTAGTGGAGGTGCGTTTGATTCTAACGCTCAATGATTGGAATGTTCGTATTTCATATTTCGCACCTTGGTTTGTTTTCGTTTGTCGGCTTTTCTGATCAAATTTGATGCCGACAAAGTTCGTATTTTGCGCCGACAGCACACCCCTTGATCCAACATGCTCACTTGATGTTGGATTACTGTTGGAGTATATTTTGCTTGTGTTTACCGTGATGGTTTAACCTTGGTCGAATGGGAGTTTTGATCGATTGATCGATCGAATCAAATCAAATCAAATCAAATCAAATCAAATCGACGCGATTGTAATATGAAATCGTTCTTACAATTCGAACGAAGAATCGTCAAATGAATCCCAGCCAGGCAGTCCATCTGCGTCTTAATTCAAATGATTTAACCTGGGTAGTGTCCCATGATGTATCTTGCATGTCAGGCCTGCAAGATCCATCCCAATGGTTTGGTTAGATCATCCGCAGGGTTGATAACTCCAGGAATATGAATCATCTTGATTTCACCATTTTCTTTCCATGCTTGGATTGCAAAGAACCTGATTTCAATATGCCTGGTTTTTTCAGTTGGCTTCTGGGCATTGATGATTTCAATTGCTGATGCATTGTCTTCATAGATTGGAGTTGGACCAACCTGAATAAAGCCTAGTTCCTTGAGTATGGATCTGAGACATCTCGCTGTTTTGGCTGCTGTGACTGCAGCAATGAACTCAGCTTCTGTAGGACTCTGTGCAGTGAGTGACTGTGCCTTGGATTGATAAACAATTGCTCCACCAGCATAAGTGAAAACATACCCTGTGGTTGACCTGTGATGCTTCGGATCATTTCCATATGCTGCATCAACAAAACACATCAATTTGCTTTGCTTGATATCTTCAGGATATTTGGGAAGTGAGGCATCTTGGACTGAGTCATCATATGGCATCCCTGTAGGCAGGGATGGTTCAGCATTTGGTCTGTAGAACCTAATACCCCAGGATCTGGTTGTTCTGAGGTATCGAGCTATGTTCTTCAGACTGGAATAGTGAAAAGCAGTGGGATTGGAGCTGTATTTTGACATCAGTGTCACCGCATACCCAATGTCTGGCCTGCAACTAACATACGCAAACATCATTTCACCCAAGAGTGTCCTGTAGGAGAAACCAGATGTGGATTGTAATTCAGCATGTTCTTTGGTGCCTTCTAGTGGTCCATTTGTATTTGATTGTAGCTGGCTCAGTACTTCAGTTGATAATGGGGCTGATGGTTTGGAGTGTGGCTTCATCTTAGAATCTGTTTCCCAACCATGGGATCTCATGATTTGATTGATGTAATTGGCACAGGACAGCTCAATGTAATCAGTTGTCTGTTTGACATCAATTCCATTGAAATCTTCAAGCAATCCCATTTTTGTGAAGGGAACAACATCTTCTTTAGGTAGCTTCAGTTTCTCACCAATGATGTCATAGATCTTGTCAGATATGGATTCTGATGTGCAAGCTAGCGCAAAATCATCAACTTGTCTCAGCATGTAGACTGTGGTACAGATGGGATGGTGTCATCTGCAGTGTCAGAATCAGCGGGTGAAACGCTAGGGGGAACTGAGTTGCCCTGTTGTGTAGACTCGTGAATGGGGTTAGTCTGAGTGGTATGCTCCACATGTTTGAGTGCTGGAGCATCTCCAGTGGCGTATAAACGGGGCAAGGAATCCTTGGCGTTACGCCATTTGATGAAACCATCATCAGTGAATAGGCCCGCGCGTTTGTTGCGGGACTCAGGCGTAAGAGCAGAGCGGACACCGGACCGGTCAAGTAACTTGTTGGTAACGGGATCCCACATTCGGAAGCAGAGTCCATTGCCAACATGTTCGGCGATGCCGACGAAGTGACCTAGACAGTTCGGTAGACTGGGTACCGAAAGGGGAGTCGTTGGTCTTGAAATAAACAGGTTCAAACCAGAAGAAACTGGTGTATGCGCTGATGTCGCCGAGTGTACCGGTAGCAATGAAGATCGGCTGTTTGTCGGACAGCGTAGGATCAGAAATAATATTGAGGAGACCAGCAACGTATGTCATGCACAGTAGCCACAGATGTGGTGGGGTGCCTGTACGATCCATGACGCGATTGACAATGCGCTTGAACGTTTGATATCGACGTTCGAATTGATTCTGGTGTTGGTGATAAGGTTCACTTTGCCAGAGTCCAATCCATAGCATTTTGAGATAATCGACGACCTTCTTACTAGATTGGTAGTTACTGTGGTCGCAAAGGAGGCGAATGGGCCTGCCCCATTTTCGAACAAAGTTCTGGAAGCAAGATAGAAAATCGCCGGTGGTACGCATTTCTTCAACGTGTATAATATGTGACTTTCGGCCAAAGAAGATCTGAGCAATCTTGGAGCCACCATCAATTGCTGGGACATCCTAATAGACAGCATCGGACATAACGTCGTCATTGAAGGGTCGAACGTTCATGGCCGGTTGTGGGGAATGGAAACGTTTGAAAATGTTTCCATCAGGGCTAACCGCTACTGAGCCATATTGGGTTGAGTTTTCAAACGTGGCTTTGATGCGGTCAGTGGAAACCCAACAAAAGAAAGGTTTCAGGGATAAGTAGTCATGTTCGTTGGGGTATCTCTCACGGGGCGTAGCTGCAATACGTGTAGTATCACTGGCAGTACAATCCGTCGGAAACGCAGTGACTGTCCCAGAGGCTTCAGGTAGAGTGCAGCATGTGAGGCGTTCCTGGTGAATGTAGTCAGTAGGAGTAAGCCAAAATGAGCAATCGTTGGTTCTATGATCATCAATAGGAAGGAAGGTAGATTGAGTGGATTGGCTGGAATATGAACTGAGGGACGTGACCGTGGAGGAGCCGGGTGATACAGAGATATCCAATCCTTCAAGACAACATGGGTTTCCATATTCGTCGTAATCGGCATATGGGAGTTGCTGTGGCTGAGGAGGATATTTCTGGAGAAATTGTTCATCCTTTGCACTGATGGTGGTATCAAGAACAGATGGGTCCCAATGCTTATTGGATGTCATGATAACATGTGGGAGCGTGTCAAACTCAATAGTCGTGTACTTTTGCATCGCAAGGTATGGTAAACCATGTCGTATGCTAAGAGGCAGTGCATATCCATCGGAGGTGGTGATTACCTGTCCACCGCCCGCTTTGATGGATGTGTCATCGACAGTGGAAAAATATGCTTCCATCTGGCCGGAGGACAATATAGAAGGGTGTCGTCCTGTATAGGCACATTCATTGAAAATGAGGATGACGGGACCTCTGTTTGATATGGAATAAGCTCTGCATGTAGCAATGGGAATATTTTATACCTGGTGGTTGTTAATGCCGGTGACATTGACATATCGTGGTGGGATATCCTTGGAGATGAGGCATGCATCATTGCCGATGATGCAACCATTTGCGCCGCGATCGACCATGGCAAAACCAGGACTAGTAACCGTAGTTTTGTGTATGCGGTATGTATACGAGGTTACTGGACTATCGTTAGGGAAGGTCAGATCATCGTCAGGAACATACCACTGGTGAAAATTGGCGGAATAGGAGGATGTTCCTACAGGTATTTGGGTGTCACCGTCCTTTTTGTACCGAATGTCAGGGTTTTCAGAGAGGAATCGAGCGGGATGCGCGGGTGACACGGAAGACTTGAGAGGTCGTTGGTCCTTGGACGAAGAGGTTGTTGATTTGTATACACCTAATGATGCATGGAAAACACCTCTACGGTCATTTTCTACAGCGGGATGTAGATCTGCTGCGGAATTGGCATGTTCATCTTTGTTCGAAGTGTCGTCTTCTCGGAACGATACCGAGTGTCCATGTTGATATGCCTTCCGGGTGATGGGTTTGACATTGTTGGGGTCAGGTTGATCCTTTGAGAGTAAGTCGTGTCGTAACGATGCGACCACAATTTTCTTGCCTTCCGGAGAAAAACTTAGCCAACTCTTCATGTCCTGACGTGACAGGGCCTTCCATATGTTTGTAGGCAGCCGCGTGGTAGGGTCAGGGGTACGTCCAGCCTTAAATACCGCATAGTCTTGATAGTCTCCTTCAAATTCGATAGGGAGAGCATAGTCATCATGGTTTTGGCTTTGTTCAGATGAGAAGTCATGAACGTGTGCACGTACAGTCGACTGAGGAGCAGCCATTGCGGACTGGGAATCGAGTCGAGTTGCTTCGAGTAAAAGCGTGATTTTAAGTTTGTGAATAGCAGCTGCTTCGGCGACTGCATCTGTCACGGTGCTATTTGCCCCACCTGGATCCTTGACTTTGGCAAACTGTTCACTTAGCTGAAAGCTGGAATAGCATGCCTGACATAATGCTGATTTTGCAGTATGGTACTCAAGGGGCTTGTTGGGAGGACGGAGCTTATTGAGGTGATTTAATTCATCAAACCAATGTGTAATGAATTTCACTTTGGATTCTTTCCAATTGTTGATATTCAACTTTAGCAACGCTTGTAGCTGAGTCAAATTGTCATATACCTTGGCTTTTGATTCGCTGTGAAGGTTTACGAAATCAAAGTATGCTTTACGTCCATCACGAGTGGTAGAATGGCTGTGTACACACGATGCAGAAAGATCGCTTTTGAAGACTTCCAACATTAGTACCCAGAAGAAGGCACACTGTTTGACGAAAAGATCACGTGTATAACCCAGAAGCGCAGCTGGAGGCCAAGTTTCATCAAGGAATGTCTCTGTGTTGATGTCGTATGCCTCGAGTTTAGCTTTGAAACCTATGAGCCAATGTTCGAATCTTGAGTCATTCGTGAGGGGCGTAAAAGACTTTTCATCCCGTGTTTTTTGGCACCAAGATTCGTACTTTACCTGCTGAGGTGACTTTTTGTTACTTCCTGGCGGAGGAGGTGGATGGTTCAGAGCAGATTCGTTCCGCATGCGTGTGGCACGTTCTGTGCGGAATGGTTGGAATTCCTTATATGTATACGATTTTACATCTTTCCAACCTTTCTCGTCTTCTTGTAGATCGATATCGTCTTCTTGTAGATCGATAGCGAACTCCGCAAGTGCCTCTATGCTCCTTTGAATGGATCGAGGGATATGCGTTGGTAGTCCTCCCTCAGTATAGGTAAGCTCCCGTGCAAAGTCCGGTTCGATAAGTGCGTCGAGGAATGCATTCCACTCGCATAATCCGCCTTCCTTGAGAGCTAAGCACAACTTACTATTAGCCTCACTTGTTACGTTGAGTAGGGATACGAGTATCGTCTTCATATCAGTATCAAAACTGGGAAAGTGGTTGGCAGTAGTAACTTTGACATCACCTGTGTTCTCCTCGCCCCCAAATACATTGGTGGGCATCATCGGTATTTGTGACGGTTCCGATCCTTCGAAAGAATTGCGCGGTGACTGAGAATGAGAACTGCTTCGTGTACGATGTGCGATTGGCATATGCCAGCGTAGGGATTGTATTCAATTCTGTTCCTGTTCCTTTTGTGTGCAAGCCACCTTAGAGCTTGCGACTGTTAATCTATTATTTTCCTTCTGAATCCGATTCGTTGAAGGTCTGATTCAAAGGCTTCTGAAGAACAGCAACGCTGCGTTAGTGTGTTAGTAGACAAACGATTGTACTCTACGCGTGACAATTGTGTTTGGATACTTTCGGCAACGGATAATCGGACTACAGGCGAGACTAGGGAAACGCCAGATCTCTTCTTGCTGTGACTTGTTCAGATTGCAGCAAGACAGACCATAGTATGTAGATTACAAGTAGTTGGTAGCAACTAGTGTGAATTTTGGGATATAAATCAGTTGAATGTTAAAAGTATGAGATAAAGTGAAATCTTGCTGAAATGCAAGATGTCTCTTTTATTGAGATGAATACGTTGCAACTGCTGTTGCGTAGTGATGAGATTACTCGCTGATTATTTCCGTACATGTATTGGTCGTTGACCATATATATCTGTATGCATGTATATATACTGTGTGAGAATCACACGCCAACGGTTTTCTTCTCTTGTTCCGTTAGGAAGACTCCATGAATTGTTTATCATTAAGGTCAGGAATTGCTCCTGTAGCTCGTGTGATATTTTATGAAGTCAGAGTTTGCTCACCGAAGAACGATGGCAATACTGTAAAACAGGGATTGCTCACCGTTGATGCGCGATGGGAATCGATGCACCGTGGGAATCGATATGCCGTGGGAGTCGATTACTTTGATTGATACGGGACTCATGGATTCGTATGGATAGGGTATCTACCATCTGGTAGCTTTGGTACTTCTGGTCACGAAAGGAATTTAATAAGATTGTCCTGTCATGTGTGGTGGTTTTGAAGTTGAGATCAGGGCCCTTCAGGAGTTTGTTGATGTGGGTTCCCCAAAGTCTTCCTGATTCAGGTGGCCTTTGGATGCTCCTCAAAGAACATGGAGCACCAATATTCTGTCTATATCTGTGCCATGCTTGTGCCTGTACCATTCTGCGTACGCATCATCTATAGTCATATACGTTGGGATGTTGGGTCCAGGGCTGTGCGCATAGGCATCTGCAGTGTCACCCCCATAGACCTTGAGGTTAAGAGATGATGCAATAGCAAAGAATAACCTTTGGATGGAATGTTCAACACAAGATGAATATGACATGGCAATGGCATGCAGAGTTGGAGCTACATATTTGCTTCAATTGCAGCATTGCCTTGCTCTTCTCACGCCATTCCTCTTGACACTGTATTGCCAATGAGATCTGAGAATAATTGCTTCTGGCTGGGTCCTTGGGATATGGAATTGGTGATCCAAACATTTCTAAGTCTTCAAACTGATCAAGTTGTTTTCACTCTCCAGCTTCCCATTCAGTCCATGTGGATAATGACTTGAGGTTCCTGCAAGTGAAATGTCCCAAGGCTTGTTCTTCGGGTGTGGTTTCCTTTGAATTGATGGCCTTGATTAAGAGTTCAATTTGTTCAGTTGGTACTGAATCTGCATCAAGTGGTAATGCATGGTTGCCAGCCTTATGAATCTTGGTGATCGCTCTGAGTGACGCAATATCAATAGTGGGAATGAGAACATCCATATCATCTTCAGTTGGTGCCAGGTGTTTTTGGATGGAAGCATGGAATGCTTCAGCGCTATCAACGTGGTTGATTTGGTATTGGATGATGTTCTTGTATTTGGTGCCAATTTGCTTGATGGTTTTGATGGATGAAATTCGTTCCAAGAATGGTGGATCTTCTTCTTCAGTGGGTTCCTTCCAGGAGGTATTGGGGACAAATAAACCATATTCGTTCACATGTTTCCTGACTTCCTTCATGGATAATTTTTCTTCAAGTGCAAAGGTTATAGGTATCTCTATTGAATCATCTTGCACCCCTCGATCGTATGAGGAATGCAGCGCTGTGGTGACATCAGCTGCAGTGAAAACACAATTGTGATTGATAGAGATAATGTATGCACCCCGAAGTTTAGAGAGAGACTTTTTATGAGAAGGGAAAAGTCTGGAGGCAGGGCTTTTGGGAAGGATATCAGTGACATAGGCTCTTCCAAGAAGGGAATCATTTGCATATCTCAACCCAAAAGCTTTATCAGTGCAGGAGGGCATGACAGCGAGCCTGAGGTTGGTGATATCCGCAAATGGGGAGATAGAGGATTGAAAATCACTGGAGTTGACTTCAGTGCTTTCTGGTGGAAGAGGGAGGTTGTCATCAGTTCTGAGTAGATGCTTGACGTTGGTGGGTAGGTCAGAAAGAGGGAGATCATTCATTCCTTCATCAAACCTGACATGGGTGGCAATTTTGACATGATGGGTTTCTGTATCATACCAAAGAATGTTTCTGGTTGTGTATGGTACAAAACCTAGAAATATGCCTTTTCTTGCATTGGGTTTGAGCTTGACTGGTTTCTTGCCGGGGGGCCTTACTCAAACTCTACATCCAAAAGTTCGGATGTCAGTGAGATTCTCTTTCTTACCAGTTGCCAATTCCAAGGGTGAATGGTTCTGGTTACCTTCAGGGAATGCATTTGACAAGCGCAGTGCATGGTAGAAGGCAAAGGGCCAGAATTTGATTGGAAGATTGGCACCACTAAGCAAGGTCTTCATTGAGTTTGCAAGGGTTCTGTGAGCTCGTTCTACAGTACCATTTTAATGTGAAGCATCTGCGCCAGTTGGGAAAACAGTGTATCCAAAGGCAGAGAAAAGGTTTCTGATGTCTGAATTGTGATAGAGTTTGCCGCCTTGGTCAATGGTCACATACTTGTTGGCGCAAGTTGGGTTGTGCTGTGAGAAGAAATCTCAAGCCAGTGAAGAGGTGCTGCCTTGGAGATTCTGGTGTCACCATACTTCATACCACTGAAATGATCAGTGATGAGAATCCAAGCGGTTTCACCAAGAATGCCTTCATAGTCACGCTTTTGTTTGGGGTTGGATGATTTGGTTCCTGAGAAAGCAAAGTCAATAGATAAACCTTGGAAAGGTTGAGTAGCCTTCCTTGTAGAATGGGAGCCGGCTGGGGTCTTAGTCTGCTTGCATTGGATGCATGTGCGGCATTGATCAAGGATGCTTGTTTGGCGCTTGAACGTTGGAATACCAATAATGTGCTTGTGGGCGTTGTACAAGAAGGCATCGCAAGGGTGTCCCAATCTTTGGTGCCAGAGGAGCTTGGAAGTCTTTGTCTTGATGGCATGGATAGGGATTTCTTGATCAGTGATTGTGGTGAAAAACAATTTTGCATCAAATCAGGGCTTGTCACTGGAGTCAGGTTTTCCTCCAGCAGCTTCAGTACATTTTTGAAGGGTGACAAGGTTTGTGTAGATGTCATACCTGTAATTGCTGATTGCTTCCTTGGAGGCTAGGTCACAACAAGCTTGTTTAAACTCCATGTCAGTTGCTAAGGCATAGGCTGAAGAGGTGGCACAATTTGCATATGGGGATTCCAGATCTACATCTGGGATCAACAATGGATGAGTATAACACTGACCATCAATGATAGTTCCATGAAGGGTGACGCTTTTGGCAGTGCTGTGTTTGTGGTGACAAATAATGGTGAGGTTGCCATTCTTTTGTGTAGGGGAGTGGTTGCTATCAGTGAATTCTTTATGTATGGACTGTGCGCTGAACTGGTCTCTCATGCAAGATGTGGTTCCACACAGATCATTGTCACTTAGCAATGTTGTGGAAAGCAGTGGAGAATAGTAAAAGAAAACACTGATGTATCCTCTGTCATTTGGGGCTGGTATGTGCACGTAACCAGACCCTTTTGGAATGCAAATGGACACTTTGCCTCCAAATGCTGCTGTTAGCCTAACTAGACATTTTCTCAGCTTGGTGTAAGGTTTGTAATCATGGAGAATATGCAGTAGGTTTGTGCACGAAACTCTGGTGCCTGTATCTAGCTGTGCTCTCTTGCTTTTTTGGAAGTATGATGCTGCGGCAAGTGGGTTGGATGGCACAAGTTTCTTGACATAACTGGTATCAATTATGATGGGGTTTGGATTTGAGGTGTGGTGTGCCTCTGTGC
This sequence comes from Pseudo-nitzschia multiseries, assembly GCA_037355745.1. Taxonomy (NCBI): domain Eukaryota; phylum Bacillariophyta; class Bacillariophyceae; order Bacillariales; family Bacillariaceae; genus Pseudo-nitzschia; species Pseudo-nitzschia multiseries. Next base: position 8,489,201 of record CM074788.1, read on the forward strand.
ATGGATTATCACGATCAAAATTGGGGTCCCCATTGTTTTCCAAATGGCGTTCCAATGTAGGGGTTGTAACTTCAAGTGTTTCCATATCACAATACACATCAGTTGGGATGGATGGTTGAAGGGTAGCCCTAGGGATCAAGTTGACCGCACCAAGTTGGATGGATTCATAGGAACTGACACTGCTGGAGTCCAAGGTGGGGCATGAGCCTTGTATTGGTGTTGTTGGAGCATTGTTAAATCCTTGGGGATCATCTGGAGGTGACGTCATGTGGCGGCAAGAAAGTCTGTCTATTCTTGGCCTTGGCAAAAATTTTGGTCTTCTGGTTCATCATCTGAAAATTCCTCATCCTGGTTCTCATCTTCAATGTTGATCTTGGAGATGCGTTGGGTAGAGTCCAAGAGCTGCTGGGTTTCCCTATTGCATTTGCTTAGAAAAACGGCTGTTGCAATCCTGTGTTTCCTAAGAGATTCAACGTCTTGTAAGGCAGAACAATTATCAAAGCTATGACCGGAGGTGTGACAAACAATGCATTTCCTGGATGTCTCAAAGAGACTGGGTTGTTTATCAAATGCAGCGATGGCATTACAGCAGGCTTGATGGAGGAATTGATTGTCTGGTGCTTCATTCATTTCAGGGTAGCCAAGTGATTCAATCAGAGTGATTGAGTGGGAGGTCAAAGTAGAGGGGGATCTGCTAGTGTTGTGGCTGCCTGCACGTTTTTGAAATCTATCACTGCGGCGAGGGCCTGTTCTAGCCGCAAATGTCTGTTTGGGTAGGCTTGATTTAGAGGCTTTGTTCTTGTACTTCATCTCTGCTTTGATTTCTTGCTCATATGTTTGGAGGGTTTGTAGAAGCCTGCCTGCCTTATACTTGTCACGTTTGAATTGATCATCTGACTCTCGCTCATCTTCTGTTTTCTTGCGTAGTTCATAAGAGAGAGTTGATCCTTCAATGATATTGCTCACTTCTTCCATTGAGCTGATTGTACTGGGTTGGTTGTGGAGGAATACTTGAAGCCTGAGGTAATCTTTGTATTGGAAGAAATATTCCTCAAGTGACTCATCTTGTTCTTGATTTGGTGGGTTTCTAACCATGCTTCCTTTGTAGGATGGTCTTTCTGAGTTGGGATGTGTTTTAGCAATCACACTGTAGAGAGCCTCGTATCCTTGGCCACCGTCAAAGCTCTGAATTGCAGCTGTCACGCTTTTGCATGAGTCAGGGATGATTTAATCAGTTCTGAGTGCAGTGTAGATTAGATTTCCCCATTCATGGATTGCCAATTCATATCATGCAGGGAGGTTGTCCATACCGGTGTCCCCAATGGTGAATCCTCTGAGATGATCAGCTTCTCTTCTGTGGAGGTAATATGGATGGATATAGATGTGATGCTGCTGCGCATGAGCCATGACTTCCCTGTACCACTTTTGGACCTGAGGGGCTGTGGAATTCTTCAGTTGTGGGAAGCCTGAGAGAAACAATTTGTCTCGCGCTGCCTCTTTGGATTTGTCAGAAGCTCTGGTCAGATCAAAGCAATCACCACTCCTTGTGATTAAGCGTTGGTCATTTCTACCACTGCCTAGGTTTTGTAGGTAGTAGTTCTGTTTTACAGTTGTTTCATTCCCCGTTGCATCTGTGGAAGTGATTTCAAAGTATTTCATTTCTTCGCTGGTAAGGAATTCTTCTCTTCTGTTGTATCTTTCCTGGACCATAGGAGGTAGGATTCCTGGGTTCCATGGAAGGGTAAGTGTAGCTTGGTTGTTGTTATGGTTTGTGTTTCCATTGTTTACCAATTGCTGTAGTAGATTTGCCAGTTGTCTCATTTCTGTGGGAGGTGTGCCTTCAGCAGAGAGTGTGTCCTCATTGGTGGCGTTATCTGCATCAGCGTTATCTTCATTGTCAGATGGTGGGTCCCCGGTGTAGGCTTCCATGAATAGATCAGAGTGCCATTTCTTTGTGAATCTCAAATGAGTGATGGTGAGTTTGATTACTACTGTAGGTTCGTCATCTGTGTTGGTATGAATTGCATGTTTTGCAGCTGCATCAAATTCTGTCTTGTATCTCATCCGCTTGGTGGATCCGTTGTTTCTGACATGTTTGATAACACATTTGCTGAGGAGATTGGCAATGTGGCCTTTTGTGATTTTGTCTGGCGCCGGCTCTACTAGGTTGATAGCGATAGCCTTGGCAATACAATTTAGGATGTGAAGTTGTGGATCTGGTGCTATTTCTAGTGGGCCTTCCTCTTCTGCATCTTCGCGGGTCGCAAAGGATTTGGAGAGTTCATCCTTGTTGATGATTTCTGAATAGGCTTTGTTAAGGGATGTGGCTGCAGTTGGGTTGCTAGCGCTTGCAAATCAGAATTCAATCCAAAAGATTGGAGTCCAGTCAAATGGGGCCGGCATGGTTTCGATATCGTTGTCAATTTAATCTTCTGATTGGTGTTGTTAGTCCGTTGTATTTAATTAACCGACGATATTGGCGTTATTTTGTTGTCGTTGTCCGTTGATGGTGGCGAAGCCTTTTCTTGGGATGTAATTAAACGACGATGTTGGCGTTATGGCGACGAGGACGATAATTAACCTTGGCCGCCGGTCACAGATGTCCAAAACGTTCGTCAGAGGATGGGTCAATGGCGGGGGTGGCGATTGATCATCGTTGTCGCTTGTTAATCGTAGAAAAGAATTAACCTTGGAACGTTCGTCGAAGAAAAAATCGATCGTCAGTGTTTGGTCGTGGATTACAAGGGAAGATTCCCGTATAAGATCTAGAAATCACGCGGTTAAGGACATACAGACGGACTAAACCAGTTACTCGTGATAGCCGCCAAAACAAATAACTGTTTATACGATTCATCTTAACGCATATACGACCCGTAAAGAGGGATCGACAGAGGTGCAGTTCGGTCCGGGTAGAACTTAATCATAATGCTCACAATTTTAGAATCTAATCAATATTACTGCAATCTTCCTACTGCAATCTACCAACACGAAGTAGGAATCAAAGTTTATCAGACCCAGCGGTTCTAACCAAACAAGGAGTGTTCAGTTGACAATAGATGAAGCGAGATCGATTACCGACTGATCACCGGTTAATCAAAGACTCTCCTGAGGGCTATGTCCACGTTTGGGCACTTAGATGGGTAATGGCACTAGTGCAGCCGGGCTTGAGCTAATATCTCTTGCTTCTCTCAAACGACATAACGGCCTAGGGGAACAAGCAAACGCCATCGATACAATACATCAAACTTGGGGCTAGAACAGCTGCAGTCTCTACATTCAAATGTAAACGTGTTCCAATTCAAGCATGGAAGAGACCCACACGGCGTCTCAAAATAACACTATAAGGACAAGCTGAAGGCCCCACCAACAACAACAACAACAATGGTAACACCAACAGTTAGGAGCGTAAAGCTCACGAGTAACAGTAGGTGTGAATACAATTAGGAGGGATCGATTCCTTCATACGAGTAAATATGATACTACCAAGAGGTGGGACGGCGTACAGACGTGTACACTAAGCTGCTCTAAGCCTCTACACGGAGAGGGCAGTTGAATTATTCTACAGTAATTTCAACTCCCGCCGAATAGGGGGATCCGGCGGACTTGTAACCGTAAAATAACGGGAAAACAAACCAACGGCCCCAATCCCTATGAAAACAATTCAACGGCCTCAAATTCCTGCGGGAACGCATAGTGGGCCGGATCTAACGGCCACTAGATTCCCGCACGAATAAATTCAACGGCCGGCAGAGGGATTCATAAGCCAAATCAACGGCCGTGATTCAAAATCAGAACCCAAACAGTTTGCCTAAGTACGGGGCAACTGAGGGATTTCATTCGGAATAGAAACGTTTGCAGAATTTTACAAGGAGAAACACTAGAAAAATATCCACTACTAGTGATATCGCGAGAGAGTGATCGATTGAGAAATACAAAATTCTTTCAGAAAATCATTCATATATCACTTACAGAACAAGTAAACACCTATTCCGGACGAAAGATACCAACCATGGTGAGAGGAAGAACAGCCCGACAGAACCAACGCAATGACAATGCGGCCGCTAATCCAGCGGCTGCAGCGGCTAACCCAGTAGCTGGTGGACCTGCCAACAATGGACCAGCCATTCCTGCCAATCTTGGTTTTACAGCAGCGCAAATGGAATTCATTAGGACCATGATGGATACGAACCGGGCTCCGTCGCTTACGCAAGAGGTTCAAGATGCAATCGAACGCGCTAATCAACTGGAGGGAATCCCCGGATACGCAGGGGAAAGGACTCTAACCCCGACGGAGGTAGTTTTCAGAGAAATCTTGGAATCCTTTGGGTTGAACCGGATCACGGCAGATGAGCTTTTCCGGACTGGTTACAGCAGTACTGACTCCCTCCGAGATATGGACGAATCTGCAATCAAATCCCTGGTGAATGGTGTCAACAAGACCAAGCACAATTACTGCCCGGACCCAAAGCAAGTGTATGTGGGGAGGGTTTTTGGGGATTGTCTCAAGTTGTTTGTGGCTTGGATCGAATTTCAGCCTCTCATTGGAGCTACAGCTACTCCAGTTGACTGGGTGGCCGACCCGGACGCAGAATCCAAGACCCGAGATCGCCTCAAGTCTCTCAAGGAGGATGACAGCAACACAGCAACAGGGGACCTTACTCTCCCAGAACCACTCACTGCAATGTCGAAATTCAAGGAGTTTGACGAACGTTTCAGGGAGTATCTAAGACACAAGAGGGGTGTAACCAAAACATCTCTACTCTACACAATTCGGAAAGACTCGATGGTCGGCGATGCTGAGAGGGGGGGGGGGGCTGTTGGATCTACCCCAACGGATATGTATGCCAACTGGAATGAATACTCTATACAATGCACGGTTCATTCCGGATCCCATTGGACCAAAGACAACAATACACTATGGGGAATTCTTTTCAAATTGGTAGGAGCGGGTCCCGGTTGGTCCTACATCCAAGGCCTTGGCTCAGAAGGGGATGGGAGGAAGGCATATTTCACCCTCTATTCCCAAGCATACGAATCAACGAATATAAGACTTCTCATAGAAGAAAAGAGGGCCTTCCTACAGAGTTCTACCTACTCCGGGGACACCAAGAACTACAGTTTTGACAAGCACAAAGGCGTTGGTATGATGCAAAGGAGTTCCTGTTGCGACATAAGGCCTTCCCACCGGAAGATCAGTTTGTTACTGACTTCTGTCACTCTATCTCGGATCCAAGACTCGAGATGGCAGTGCAATTGGTCCTAAATGAAGCAGGTGGCATGTACGATAATTTTGACAAGGCTGCCGCCCACTTCACTCAAGCGCTTGGTATCAAGAAGATGCAAGCCAGTCGCAAAGGCAGTCGCAGAAATATCTCTTCCTTCAAGGGAAAAGGGGGCAACAAACGCAACAATGATAGCAACTCCTCCTCCAACAAGAGGCACGGCAACAAGAAACAGAAAACTTCAGGTACATACGATGGACCTCTGGAGGGAAAAATCTATCCGAAGGAAATCTGGGTCACTATGTCCGCTGCCCAGAAGAACCAAGTCCGGTCCCTACGCTCAGCTCTCAACTCCAATTCGAAGTCTGCACAGGTTTCTCTTGTTGAAGCCAAAGGGGACAACGCTACAGCAAAAGGGTCGGCCGGCTATCAGTTCAGTAGCCATACTCACAAGAAGAAGAACCAAGACTGATTTGCCGGCCGGGGCCTGTCGATTGTATCCCGGGTAGGCCGGCCGATAGTCCATATCAAGAGTTTTGGCTCACCGTCTCAAGATAACGGTCGATGCGAGTTGGACAGCCATGCTGATACAACAGCTGCGGGATCAAATATGGTATTACTGGATTCATTGGATTCTATCTTGACATATGTGGATGTTGCACCATTTTCAGATACATACTCACCGCTTAAGAATGTCCCTATTGCCCGTTGCGCCACAGCTTGGACTGACCCAACTGATGGGATTACCTACATCTTGGTCTTTGGGCAGGCTTTGTTTTTTGGCACCAAGTTGCAACACAGCTTGGTATGTCCCAATCAAGTTCGGGACTGCAACTTCAACAAGGTTGAGGATACTCCACGAAGATACGACTCCAATTCTACACACGGGACTACATTTCAATCAGAAGACACAGAACTCTTCATCCCTCTCCAAGTCGAAGGAGTCATATCCTATTTTGACTCCCGCAAGCCTACAAAGAAGGAAATGGCGAACTGTACACACATACTGGCTACTGATACCCACACCTGGGACCCCTACTCTGATCACTTTGCAGAGGAGGAAGAAGCCACCAATGCCTCTTTCCCGCGAGTTGTTGCGACTCTTTCAGGGTGCCTGCCGGCTTGCGGGACCCAAGTCAAATATTCATCCATGATTCATCCCGAACCACTCGGCACAGGGTACGACACGAACCGGCTACTCCATTTGGCTTCTGTCTGTACTAATAGAGTTCCTTCCTAACGCACCGGATATTCCCCAACGGACGTCTCCACCCGATTCATTTCAGCCCTTGCTGGAACCAACGGGGAGGACCAAGAAAATCTACGAACTTCAGCAAATTCTATGATTTCTGATGTTTCCACCAAGACTTCATTATCTGAAGCTGAGCTTGCCATTCAACAGGAAGCCAAGGCTCGCACCAAGGAAAGGAAGCTACTAAGGCGGCAACAGGATGTCCTAGACCAAGAAATGTCCCTTGATAAGAAGTCTTTCATACGGCGGGGACAATGGGGACCTCCAATAAGGATACCTGACAAGGTGGACAGGTATGATGCCAAGGCTATTGCTACGAGGTGGAACATCAGTGAGAAGCAGGCCAAGGCTACTATTGAAGTTACTATCCAGGATGGCATCCGACAATTGTCCCAGCCTATCACGAAGAGACTGAAGACACAGAAGTGGAGGAATAGGAGGATGCTCAAGGGTCGCTGGTACGCCGATACTATGAAGTTCAAGGTTCCCAGCATCATCAGAAATGATACAACAGCTCAGATCTTTGCAAATGGAAAGGGCTATGTGGCCTTCTATCCTGTCAGAGGAGAAGTTCGATGCCATGATGGCTTATCTTGCTTTATCAACGAAGTGGGAATCCCAGAACACCTAGTTACCAATGGAGCAAAGGCCCAGGGGAGTCACGAGACACACAGCACTGGCTGGCACAAACTCCGATCGGAGTATCGCATCCGACAAACATACATACAACCTCACTGCTCTTGGCAGAATACAGCGGAACACAGTGCCGGGGACTTAAGAAGGGCAATCCGTTTGATGACTTCTAAGAAGGGCAGTCCCAGGAGGTGCTGGGCCTTCTGTGGAATGTTAGCAGCCAGCCGGATGAACCTCGTGGCATCGAGTGATCCTTCTTCGATGGGAAGGACTAGCTTTGAATTGGTACACGGATACACACCAGATATCACCCTCTACATGATCCACGATTGGTACGACTTCATTTGGTGGTATGATCTAAACGGAAAGACAAATAGGCTCGGCCGGTGGCTGGGCCCATGTGGAGATACTTTCGGTGGTGGAGATTCCCACTATATCTTATTTAAGACTGGGAAGGTTCACATAACTAACAGCACCCGGGCTATATCTGAGGAAGAATGGAGACATCCGGATATCCTATCACAGTTGGAAGCACACAACAAAGAAATCAACGCAAAGGTAGGCGATGAGATTAAACCCTCTGATACTTATCTTGAAAATGAGCTTGGCGAACCACCTCTGGGCCTATTTGATGGCAAATATGAGGGGGAGGATGAAGTGCTCATGGCAGAAGCTGAGGCTTCTTCCCCGGATGTTGACGACCTATCTGATAAAGACCTTGATGAGTATCTTGGGACTGAAGTATTACTCCAGATAGGGGACCAACATATCCGGGGGCTAGTCAAGAGCCGTTGCAGGGACAAGGATGGTGTACTGATTGGTGAAAAGAACAACAATCCCCTCTTAGACACGAGGTCTTACGAGGTCACTATGCCAGATGGATCTATTGAAATCTATACAGCCAATACACTTTCAGAGAGTATCTATTCTTCCGTTGATGATAAAGGGCGCATGTATTGCCTGATGGATGAGATTATCGATTTCGAAAGGGATTCGGAGGCCTTAACTATTGAACAGGCTACTTATACAACCTGCAAGATTGTAAGGGCCTTATATGGACTCCCAGTTGCTGGGGCATCTTTTCGATCACACTTGGCTAGTCACTTAAGAGAGCTAGGTTATGTATCTTGCAAGGCCGATCCTGATGTACATCTCCGATCCGCGTTCAAACCAGATGGCTCGGCTTACTACGAGTACTGTGTGGCCTACGTTGACGATATCCTTGTATGTGGAATGGATCCAAAGTTCCAAATGGATGCGATAGAGAGGCAGTTCAAGTTGAAGAATGGAACAGTTGAAGAACCTTCTTTCTACTTGGGAGCTGATATAGGAAAGACCTACATAGATGGTAATCCGTACTGGTCCATGGCTTCATCTAAGTATACTGCAAAAGCCATCAAATCAGTTGAAGAAGAACTACTGACCGGAAAATATGCGTTTAAGGTACTACCCAAGACGGCAAGATCACCTCTGAGCGCTGAGTATAGGCCCGAGATAGAGGCGTCACCAGAACTCGATCCGGAGAAACAAAACTACTATCAAGGTTTAGTTGGGATACTTCCGGTGGATATGTGACCTCAGTCGATTGGATATCATTATGCCTGTGTCGCTTATGTCTCGATATCTTGCGCAAGCCAGGGAAGGTCATCTCAACCAGTTGTTTCATCTGTTCGCATACTTAAAGAATTACAGCAAGTCCAAGTTGGTGTTCAATGCATCTATGCCCGAGGTAGATGAGTCAAATTTTCAGTCGTGCGACTGGAGTGAATTCTATCCAGGGGCCAAAGAGCTATTGCCTCCAGATATGCCTGAACCAAAAGGAAAGGCAGTTATTACCACATGTTTTGTGGATGCGGATCATGCAGGTTGCAAGGCTACCAGGAGATCCCATACAGGAGTCATTATCTTTGTTAACAGAGCACCTATTTTGTGGTTCTCCAAGAGGCAAACAACTGTTGAAACATCTACATTTGGCTCAGAGATAGTTGCACTCAGGATAGCAATCGAGATGGTAGAAGGGCTAAGATACAAGCTACAGATGATGGGCATACCTATAGAAGGACCTACCAATATCTATTGTGATAATGAGTCAGTCGTGAAGAACACTACACGACCAGAAAGCCCTTGTAAGAAGAAGCATAACAGTGTTGCTTATCACAAAGCACGGGAGTGCATAGCAGCAGGAACTATCCGGATTGCAAAGGAGCCAGGCGAGTTCGAATATCGCTGGACTTACTCACTAAACTAATGAGTGGGACCAGGCTAATTGAACTAGCAATGAGGTGTATGTGGCGAGACGGGGTCGATGAAAAAATGAGGCCCGCGGGATAAGTATCTTCTACTAGTATCATGTTACTACCACGAAGACACGGGGACTCTAGAAATCACGCGGTTAAGGACATACAGACGGACTAAACCAGTTACTCGTGATAGCCGCCAAAACAAATAACTGTTTATACGATTCATCTCAACGCATATATGACCCGTAAAGAGGGACCGACAGAGGTGCAGTTCGGTCCGGGTAGAACTTAATCATAATGCTCACAATTTTAGAATCTAATCAATATTACTGCAATCTTCCTACTGCAATCTACCAACACGAAGTAGGAATCAAAAAGAATCGGTAGTACCCCCCCTGATTCACGAGCAGGGAGAAAGAGAGAGAAAGAATGAGACGGGGGGGAGAATGTGCCGCAGAGGGAGCTAAGCACACAATTTCCTATGGAGTTAACCAACAGTGGAGGTGCTGAGCGGCCGGAGATAGGTAGCTTACGGTAAACACTAGTGCTCTTGCGGGACACGAGTGTAAGTTAGATACTAGAAACCAAGAATACATAATTTTTTGGGAAGTGTCATTGGGAGATGGGCTCTTCATCATACATTCTGACATAAATTGCTGGAATGGAAGGAAATGAGTTAAATAAATTTGTTCCTTTATGGAGGGTTGTTGTTACTCTAAAAATCAACCAAAAGGTATATGATGTGAGCTCGTGGAGACGCTCTTAGCTTTACTGTATTTTTCCTGTGTTGGGGCTCTCTGTATTTCATATAGTAGAGATCTTCCCTGGTTATTTGTTACCATTCTCATACTGATACTGTTGCTGCTGTTTCTGTTTTAGTGTTGTCATGTTGGTCTTACTGTATCGGTCATTCAATGGTATCGGTCATATATGAGGTTAAGTGTTTTATTCGATGGGGCATATGCTTGTTTGTGGTATGTATGATAGATGAGGCCCATCCTGTATCGGTATTGATTTTCATGATTCCAATAAGTAATTTCCTCACAGGAAATTGAGTGTATCCATTTGAATACACTTAAGTGTTTCAAGTGTTTACTTATCGGTCAGGTCTTTGGAGATGTCTTGTTTCTAACCGATTAACCTCTTTTGTTTGTAATCTTAAGTGATATCGTTTTTATCACATAGGGATTTTCATGTAGTGGAGGTGCGTTTGATTCTAACGTTCAATGATTGGAATGTTCGTATTTCATATTTCGCACCTTGGTTTGTTTTCGTTTGTCGGCTTTTCCGATCAAATTTGATGCCGACAAAGTTCGTATTTTGCGCCGACAACAAGGGTAATGTCTGATGGAGACGACAATGTTGATTGAACATTGGGAAAAGAGTTTTGTCCAACCACCTGAAAAGAAGAATCCACGTTGATCCATTTCTTCTGAGTCTGGAAGGGTGTATCATGACTTAAACAGACAACTCTGATCACAAAATCGCAACACACGCACTTAAAAGAACGATTGCAATGGTGGGAGCAGTAGTTTGTTCTTTGAAACGTGGTGATCTTCAATCCCCACCAATTGAAGCGGTATGCTCCAAGAAAGTCGAGCAAATTGTCCGTGGAGGAGGAAAAAACAGGAGTCCGTTTGCATGACATGGGCGACCATGACTTAATGGGTTTGTGGTCTGAAGTGGACAAATTTATCATCGGAAACTGTGCTCATTCAAAAAAAGAGTACGCCAGGAAATAAAATAAATAATAACCAATGAGCAATGAATGATGGGATGTGAATCGTGAAACAAGTATAAAGTAAAGAAGAAAAGTCCGATCCCGATCAGGATGGGAGGGGTGGGGGGGGGGGGGGGGTTGAGAAATATGGACTAAGAAAAATTACCAAATTAAAACTAGATTTGACCAAAAATAATGAAAGCGATAAAAACGTTACAAGAATAAAATACATGGGTGGAACAAATTTAAACCCGAAAAAATTACGGAAATGATTCCGTAAGAAGGTAGGCAAGGGGACCTATCACCAGGCTCAAAAGGTGCGGATAGTAAATTTGTAAACCAACACTGAGGTCCAGCGGAACATAAACAGCAGGTTAAATGAACACACGTGGTCAGGCGAAGTATGGAGAATTTGGCGGGGTTTTAGGTACTACAAGGCTGACAAAGATTTGAAAAACCTATTCTGAGTCTCTGGCCCCGCCCGGACAGGTTAAGATTTAGAGGTTAATGCTACTCGCTGACGCTCTGTAGATTCTGGTACATTTTATACGTGTCCGCATGGCATTAACCTCTAAACCTGTGGTAGGTGACGGTGCGAGAAGACAACAACACCCTCTCGCCCCTGATAAGCGCCAATTTCACAGAAGCGCCTTTTGCCACAGCCCCCGCTCTGTTTTTTCATTTACCGGTACGAACCGGGTATGAGTACCAGTACCAGTACCAGTACCAGTACCAAGAAATTAGCAGTAAGAATAGATTACGAAGTACAAAAAATAATACGGTACGAGTAGTACCGGGGGTACTCGTATGTTTTTGTCACATTCCTCCACGATACGAACCATAATCTTCCGTGCATTGGGCGACGAATACCAAAACCATTGGCGGCAGGGAGCATCATCAATTACGAAGTGGAAGTACTGTACAGCCGACTCAATCTCACATCCTATCGACGCAGAGTTGCTTGTTCTGTTCAATATTTCTCGTAATTATTGAGTCTCGGTTGGTCGAAAGTGAACGACGGAAGGAAAACAAATAATAATGAGACCGGCAACAACAAGAAAGAATGGTTCATTCTGTTCACCACCATGGCAGGGGCAAGCTGTCGTTTTTTTCGCGTTTTATTTCTTGGTATGTCTAAAACCCCTTCCGGAAACGCAAGGGGCCTCCATTCGATCCGCGTTTCCAGTAATGCTCGGCAAGTTTTTGGATCGTCGTGGGGATTGGGATGGGAATAGAAACGATGACAGCAAAACCTATTGGTACAAAACCAAAAAGAACCCGTCCCAAACAGTAACAAGAATAGCCGAAGTCGAGGATACATATGTGCACATGAATGTCGATGTTCACATGGATGTGAATGGCAAGGATCGGTTTCCCTTGTCGTCGCCGGTGTGGTTTCAGAAACCGCAGCAGCAAGACCCACAGCAAGAAAATAGTGTCAGCAACCCGGATCATTCTTCCCCCAAGCACCAAAGGTTTTCTTTCTTAGCATTGCTTCTGACCACCGGAGCGACCGGTGGAATGGGAGAAAACCGATCCTTCTGGGGGCGAAACTTGCGTAAGATACTGCCAACAACCTCTCTTCCGCCCACGAATCCCAGGGTGCTGGCAGCGGCTGGAACCGCCGCTCTCGTGATACACAGGGCCAATTCCCTCTACCATAGCGAAGCAGTCCGCCGAGCAACTGCCTTTTGGCGCCGCTGTGGTCCCATGGTTGCCCACTACAAATTTACCAAGTGGTGGCTCCGAGCCAGCAAGGCACCGCTGGAGCGACGAGACGCGGTCTATCAGAAACTCCACGACCGGTACGCTCCGACCGCCTACGGAGTGGCACTAGACCTCAAGGGTCTTTACGTCAAGCTCATCCAGGTGGCGTCGTCACGGCCAGATTTTGTTCCAAAACAATTTCTGGAGCTCTTCGTGCAGGCGCAGGATTCGCTCCCACAGTGGCCCATCCAGGACGTCAAGACCATCATCGATGAAACGTTGCGGCAACTCAATGAGGACAATCTGAGCCCAAACGATCCCACATACTATTCGTACGAAACTGTGTTTGAGGACATCGATGAGAATGCTCTCGGATCGGCCAGCATCGGCCAGTGTCACAAAGCGAGAATCAAGGGGAAGTACGCACGAGAGCTGCTCTGTGACACAGACGGTGACACCTTCGCGGCCGAAGACGCCAGCCCGCTCGATGTTGCTGTCAAGGTGATGCATCCCGGAAGTGAAGAACGCTTCCGTCACGATTTTCAGGTCTTTCGGTGGCTGTGCAAGGTAGCCCTCAAGGGATGGGAACCAATCCTCGACGAGTGCTACCGGCAGATCATGTCGGAATTTGATTACCGGAAAGAAGCCGAGTCGTTGGCCAAAATCCGAACCAACATTCTGCAAAGTCCCTTTTCCAAATCCATTCGAGTCCCGAAACCGGTCGTTGGTCTATGCGGGAAAGAGTTGCTCGTGATGGAATTGCTCGATGGAGCAAAACTTTCGGACAGTTTGGAAGGCGACCTGGCGGAAATTCTTGGGGACGAAAAATCCAAACAGCTTCTGGAACGAAAACGTTTGGAACTCATTCTGGGACCAGATAAAATGAAAACACTTGAGTCGTCATCGCCATCGTCATCGGCAGTATCATCGCCATCATCACTATCACCATCTGCTACAGCTAATGAGGAAAGCATGGAGGGGGGGGAGGAGGAGAACGACGATGAATTCGCATCAACTAAACTCATCGGAGGAATCACCGAAGCTAGCCTTTTGAAAGATTGCGGCTGGAAGACCAAAATACAACTACTTCGCCTTTACAAACGAGCCCAAAGCACTATAGATTTGTTGGTGGACGTACAGGGGTACCAGATGCTGCGAGATGGCATCTTCCAGGGGGATCCGCATCCGGGAAATATTTTAGAACTGCGAGCCAGCAGAAAGAAGGGTGGAATCATGCTTGGCAAAAGAAGCCCGCTGCTGGGATTGATCGATTACGGACAAACAAAGGCCATTAGCGATCGGGAGAGACTGGGAGTTGCGAGGGTGATCTTGGCTCTGGGAGAAGGAGGCAGCGATACCGAGTTTTCGCTGGATGCGGCGTTTACCAATACTGCACGAGTGGAGCGCATCGCCGATGCGATGAGAGACCTCGGTTTTGTGACCAAGAATGATGATTCGGGAGTATTGGCGCAATACGCCGGTTTGTTTTTCGACTCGGACGAGATTGGGAAACGCTTGTACGACTGTCCAACGCCGCAAACATATTTCAAGCTTTTGACCGAGATGGATCCCCTCGTAACGGTTCCCGACGTGGCCGTCTTCGTGGCTCGGTGTGGATTTCTCTTGAGGGGAATGGGAACCATGCTCGGAAAGCATATCAAAACGTCTAAACGATGGTCTGTGTACGCAAAACAAGCACTGGATGAGTACGAGCAAGGTGAATGATACAGTGGTCCGAAGAGAGCCTTTGTCTACTACGATGCCAGTAGGTTGGGACAAGCCGCAAAATCCTTCCAACCGATAAATCTCTGCAATAGTGCTCACCATTTGCATGTGTAGGGTCAAGGACAGGGCTGAATGCTACTTGTTGTCAGATATTGCCATTGCCAACACAGTTGTTGCTGATGAGATCGGTTTCCAAGCACAGGCGCTAAGCCCAACGACCGTGACTGCATGTTGATGCTATTACGATGAAATATCGTAGGTATGCGCAAATGCAATTGTCATCTTCCAAATCGGCAACTCTGGCTGGGCCGGTTTGAAGCAAGACCGAAGGAATTTTAATCGTGTTCTCTTCACAACCGACATAAAAATTGATTCTCGAAAAGTTTATTGCAGGGTAATAGAAATCAGCTACTTTTACTTTGTAGTTACTAATTGCACAATGAAGCTGTTCCGATTCAACAGTTTTCCAGTATGGAATGCAGTAAACGGAAAGGTGTAACAAGAATTCCGTTGCTACAACATAAAATTCCCGTTCCTACATTCGAGCATCCAACTTCCCGTTACTGTTGAAATTCAGTAGCTACGTGAAGCAAGCTACGAAACCTTTAAGAATAATCTGATCCTATTGGTTAGATACAAGTCAATAAAGGATGAGAATAGTGGTGTATCCTACGACCTATTCTCATGTGTCTGTGGGTGTTGTTGATTGTGCAAACTTGGATCTTATCAATGAACCTAAACATCATATTGGTGACATGATTTGCTGATATCTTTCATGTAGAAGCAACCGGGTGTCAGTCGTGTCGGTGGGTGCGTCATTGGTAAAGCTCGCCCGTCTCTCAAATATCCACAGTGTTAGCCAAGCAAGTCAGCCATGCGCGGGTATATTTCCAACAGTTACAGTTGCTATTCCCGGTGCTAAAAAATGGTTAGTACCTGCGAAGAGTTTATAATTGCGCGACGTGAAATGATGATGATAAAAGGTTTTTGAATTGAGATAAAGCGAGCCAAGGGATGGGAGCTCCATGTGATCTCACGCCCAGCGCTGTGTAGCTCGTACGAGATTAGCAAGGTCAAGTTGGAACCGAGCCATTTCAGCAGGGTTGATGCTCTGCGTTCGGACTATAGTGTCATCATCAGAGAGCTTGCTGGTGATTGGACAAGTGCTTGATTGGGATTGGTTGGCAACAGTGAGTCCGCTAGAAGGAGTTGTGTCCTTCTTGGTGTCCCATCCGCCCAGGGCGTGTAGCATCCGAAGTGGGGGGGGGGTGGGGGGGGGGGGGGGGGGTGCCCATCAATGACTCGCTTGCCTTGCTCAAAGGGCTCAGGAGGTCTCCACTTCTGAGGGGTTGAATTTCCCTTAGGTCACTTGTTCTTGTAGTAGAGCTTCTTGTTGGCTTAAATGCGGGCTTCATTCTTTGTTGGTTTGGGACATCTGAAGACATCACAGCCTTCCTTTCCACAGCTCCAAACCGTGGTGTTTGGAGGAGGAACGTGGTGGAGTGGTTTGGGCTTCAACAGCCTTCATCACTGACTTGTTATCAATATCGGGGCACAATGCCTTGTCCCACTCATTGCTGGTTCAGAGGCCTCTGTAAGTGGCATCAGCAAAGGCAAATACAAGATCACAGTATGCTGGCGTGTTATCCATTTGCAATGAAGATGCTGAGTTGCCAGCTAGTAATGGTGTCTTGTGCAGAAGAGCAGAGTGGGTCACAGAATTGAATCGCTTGCTTTAGGTAATATCATCTTCCAGCTTAGCAAACGTGCAATTGAATTCTGATACACTAGTGGTTTGGTAGCCTTTGGTCAGGTTCCTGAAGTAGTCGTCTGGAAGCTGGTGTGCTTTGTGGTCTCTGATCGTCATGACCGTAGCAGTGATAGACGATATCAGCTTGGTGACTTCAGGGATATCTTCCTTCCAGTTCTGTTGAATTTTGTAGTTCTTGACAATTTTGACGAGAGCTGCCTCGCTTGCATCATTGCTGATAAGTAGGTGATCAAGCAGGAGTGTGAGAAACAGGGGTCCTCCTTGTTCTTGGGATTTGTAGGTAGCAAACTCCTTCTGAACAGTTTCATACATTCACAGCTCATTGTTGTTTTGGAAGTAGTAGCTGTAAGTCCATTTAAGTTCACGGGCAAAGGTTCCTTCCGCTTTCCTGGGGGGAACCAAATTGACGTGCTGGGCATAGTATTTGCAGGATGCAGCAACCTGGTCACTGGTTACATGCCAATGGTTGGTGAAGAGGTAAACTTGCGTGATCTTCCCGTTAGCGTTGGTTTTCAATCGAGCCGTGTTTGCGGTGGGGAAGAGGATAGAACATGGATTGAGTAGGTTTGCACTGTTCCATATTGCTTGGGTGTGGTTTAGACGCTGTCTAAGGGAAAGATTGCTCCTGAGGCTGTCAGGATTCTTGATAGATGTGTAAATTTTCTTGAAGGGTTCCCCTTGCTTTCTGGTAATGACCTTGATCAGCTCGGCTTCTTCTTTTGATCCAATCTTTGGCCGGAACTCTTTCTTGTAGAGAATGTCTATCTGGATTGGCTTGTTGACTTCAGGTTTGGTGGCGGGATTTACTGAGAAGGTTAGTTTGCCCACCTCGTAGGTCTCATCATCGTTAGGATTGGTGGTTGATTCCATTGTGGTGCTCTTGGGTGTTTATACTGGTGTTGTTTCTTGGAGGTGCGGGTATGTTGTCTACGCGTAACTGAAGGGTACTAGCGCTTAGCTCTTCATGATGTAGGGACTGTAATCTGGGTGATAATGAGTACTAGGAGGAGTCAGTTCCGGGATGGGATGTATTGTTGCAGGTGGGGTTTATTGCTGTGGTAAAATGTGTGTGTTGTTATGGATAACTAGGTTTAAAAGGGTAGTAGCTGTCGATTGCAAGATCTGAAAGGAAGAGCTGTTGTATGAGTTATCTTTTCTGTCACCGTAGAAGTTGTACTGTATGCTACAGGTGATGAGTTTGGTGTCAGAAGGATTCTTGATTGTCAAGGTCTTAGAATAGAGCTCATAACCTGTAAAGAGTTTATTATTGGGTGATTCCCAAAATGCCTAAATCCTAAATCAAAAAAGACCTAAAAATGCTATTATTTAGGACTTTTTCACCCAAATCGTGGTTCACCCCCTCACCCCACCCCCTTGAGCACCACAATTTAGGACTTTGACCTAAAATTCATTGGAATGTAGGATTGGAAAATCTCATCCCCTTACACCCACCCAACAGACTAGTCCCACACCCAACAAATCACCAATTATGGCTGATTACACTACAAATTTTTCCAACGCATCCAAAAAGAGTTTATAATGCGTTATCTGCATGCTTTGTCTGCAGTTGGTCCGTGACAAAGACGAAGAGATACGTATTCAATCGGGACATAATTTTTGAATCATCACCATCAGCATGCCCCCAGTCAAAGGAGGAGGGCGTAAGTCTAGCGCCAACAACTATAGCCGAGCCCCTCCAACTGCTCAGCACTATCAAAGAATTCATTCCCATTAGTCCCAATGAATGGAATGCAGTCACTCTAATTCATAAAGACAACTTTCCTGATGCCAACAGGATAGCTGGCAACCTCTGTAGGAAATACACGGCCCTTTATCATAAAACAATTCATACTGACAATCCAAATTGTCCCGAAGATTGGAGAAGAAGATCAAAAAGTTGATTGGTGATAGGGCACATGTTTGGTGATTGCAATGATGAGTTTGATTTGGAAGAAAGTTACAAAAATTCCAACAGTAGTGGTGAGGATTATGACCGTGACATTTCAGACGGCAACATCCCTCCTCTCCATCAACCTCTGCAACCAATTCAACCAACTCAACCAACACAGGCCAAACAACCCAACGCATATTGTTACTGAGAAAAACTGCCAAGAAAGAGAGGGAAGACCGCTGAATCCAAAGAGAACCCAAAGGGGAAGATAGAGAACATGACCGGGAAGATAGAGCAGAGGAAATGTTCGATGCTATCCAAGCCCATACTTAAGTTTTTAAGAGTTCTACAAGATGGAGAACCGACTTCTAATTCAACACTCCTTTCACCAATAAGTGTTGAATCAAGGGGTGTGTTGTCGGTTAAAAATACAACGACAACGCTACGGTAAACAAAGCAGAGGTACAAACACGAATACTTTGAGGTCAAATCTGGCTTAGAATCAAGCGCATCTCCACTACTCGGAAATCCTTAAGTGGTGAAAACGATTCCACTTATGACTACAAACAAAACAGGTTAGCCGGTTCGAAACAAGGCACCTTTAAAGACCGGATCAATAAGTATACACTTGGATTCCTTATGTGCATTCAAAAATGGGCCTCATTTATTCTCATTTACTCCTCGATCAAGTACAAGGCCCATCGAATGAACTACTTAACCTCCTGAAAGACTGATACTGTCAATACCATGGAATGACCGATACAGTAAGACCGATACATGACACTAACACAGCAACAGTATTGGTACGATGAGGGTAACAAATAACCGGGGAAGATCTCTACCATGTAAAATACAACAGAGAGCCCCTGTTGTCGGTCAAAAATAGTGCAAAATACATAGTAAAAATAAGAGTCTCTCTCTGAGCTCACATCTCTTTAAATTTCAATTATCCGATACCTTTCGGTCGATTTTTAGAGTAACAACAGCTAGATGAGAAGTCCAGCTTGTTGTCATCGATTTTGTACCCGTTGCCGTTTTGGCGGCGATTTGGTCTTTCGTACCTGTGCTGATTGAATTGTCATTCGACTTGGCTGTTTTATTGGCTTCTGTACCCTTATTTTTGGTTTTGGTTTTATTTTTATGGATGCGTTCGTCTGTAAACTGGACTTGTCGTGAGCTCTTGTCAGCATCAGATATACGTCCTGTAGGCTCCGTCTCCCCTTTTGTGGAGAGAGGTCCTCCTGTGAGCCCAATTGGCAGTGCCAAATTGGCATCCAGGTCCTGTGGACCTGGAGGCAGGGTGACTGCTCTTTGGCTTCATGGAAGCCATATTTGCTCACCGCTCAGCACGCTGTGTTCTGCTTTGCCTCCGTGTTGTTGGAGGAAACCCTCTTTTGTGCGCTGCATGTGTGCTTGGAATGATTCATTGCTGTCTGTAGTGGTGGTGCCAGCCAAGTCATTGTTTTTCTTGTTGTCCGCGCGTTGTTTTTCCGTTGTTTGGAATACCTATTCTTTGGGCATTCGGACCAGTCATGGTTGTGACTGGGAATACGACAAGGATTGGAGGATTTTCCTTGGTATTTGGTGTAACACACTAGGGGTAGAATTTGAGTAGGAGTGATAATTATGAATGGATTAATACTTTACGAAAATGGATGGAAACTTAACAGATAAAATAATGAGCGATCGAGCTGGCTGGCTTCGATCGGGCCATGCTGTCTTCCATCGCCCATGGATATTCATATAGAGTGTCGTGATATGAATCCTGCGCCTGCCTGGTATCGGTATACCATTGTATACAGATAATGCTTCGCTACTTAATGATTCTTAGAGTGGTCCCAAGTCTCATTAGTTTGATTGCACGTATCCTTCGAATGGTATCTTGGATAGTACGACTTGTGCGGTAGATTGCAGTACGTAGCTTCGTCGTACGTAGCTTACGTTACAGAGTCCCCCAATGAGTGACTTGAGGGTTCTCGGAATTGTTTCAGTGCTAGACTTCTTCCATGTCTAGATCATTGTTTGCCGGTTCACCTTGTGCTGGATCATTATTTGCTGGATGTTCTTTGTATGGAGTCAGCTTTCGGATGTTGACTGTTTCTGTGACATTTGGAGACAGCCTCAGTTTCACTGTACCATTGGTATGTACCTGCACAATTTGATATGGGCCTTTTTTCTGAGGTTGTAATTTGTCTGGATCTGGTTCCTTCATCCATACCTTGTCGTCAACCTTGAAAACATGCTTGATGCGTTTGGCATTCTGTCAGAGCAGATTCATGTTGATACCTTGTTGGCGAATTTGTTGTAGCGCAATGAGATTGGATGTGAGTGGGATATCCAATAGCATGTCCCTGTTGAAAACCAGGGCTCCTGGAGATGAGCCCATAGATGCATTGATTGCGCACCTGGTTGCGTGCATGCAAGTAGCTAATGCATTGTCCATGAGCTGCGTGGCCTGCCGTGTTGGTTTGAGGTGGATTCACATGTACCAATATTCGCAGAGTGTCTGCAATGGTATGATGGGCCCTTTCGCAGACAGCATTGCTTTGAGGATTCTTGACTGTGGTAGCCACACCTTCAATTCCATAGGCTGCCAGTGTATTTTGGAATTCATGGCCTAGGAATTCTCCACCATTGTCATAGACACATTTGACGGGTCTTGGATATCTGGATAACCAGCAGTTGGTGAATTGGTTGGAGACATGTTGACTTGACTTATCTCTGATGCGAATGATCTCCAGCAGGTTGGTAACTGGGTCAATGCACGTGAGAGCCTTGAAGTTGTAGACTTTTCCTTGGGCTGTTACCTTCCATGGTCCAATCAGATCCACATGCACTTCACTGAATGGTGCCAATGGCGCTTGCTTGGGCGCCAGCAATCCATAACTAGCATTTCTGCTCTTGTACTTGATGCAATCATCCGGGCATAGGTATTCTTGGCATAGCTTGGTAAGACGTTCCACGTGGAACCTGGCAGCTATTGTTTGGTTGAGCCTGGTGGATCCACAGTGCCCTAGTAGTAGATGGTACCACTTGAGTAATTGGGGAGCAAGGGAGGTTGGAATGTAGATTTTCCATTCCTCTCTGGTTTCTGCTTTGGAGTAGCACGTGATTTCCTGATTACCAAGTTGTTGTTTAGAGAAGGTTGGTAATTGCAGCTTGGCTGGGAGCGTGTCATCGTTCTGTTGATGTTGAGCAATATTGATGTAATTCACTGGGCATTCCATTTCCTGGAGTGTTGGTAGGTTGACCAGACACTCATTGTTCAGTAGACATGAGTATAATTCACCGTCCGCGTCATGGCATAGGTTTGGGAATACCTCTGGGAATTCTTGTAAGAACAGCTCTTCATCTGCTTGTTCAGGGACGTCTAACTTGAGAAAATCGATTAGAGTTCCTTTGCCTTGCTTCTGTTTCTCCCCCACTGTAGGTGGATCCATCCTGGGTAATCTTGAGAATGCATCCGTGAGAACATTCTTGGGGCCTTCCACATAGTGCCATTTGAGGTTGTATTCTTGTAGAAAGAGATTCCATCTGAGTACCCGTTGTGGAGAGAGGGTTTTGAAGGTGAGATTCTTGTGGTCTGTGTAAATGTTGAGTTCACAGCCTAATAGTAGTTTCCTGTATTCCTTGCAACACAAGACTATTGCAAGTAGTTCCTTTTCTGTTGTAATATAATTCTTCTGAGCTACATTCAGCTTCTTGGACCAATAAGCAATAGGTTTTCCATTTTGTAGGATGGCTGCGCCAAGTTGTAGATCTGAAGCGTTGGTGTAGATGTCAAATGGTAGGTTCAGATCCGGGTATGTGTTCAGCGCGTCACTTGCTATCATTGCTTTCATTTCTTCAAATGCTTTTTCCTGAGCCGGCCCCCATGTGAAGGCTGACTTTGTTGATTTGGGCTGCCCATTGGCAGCAGTTTTCTTGGGGGTTCCCATGAGTTCAAATAAAGGAGATAGGATATGTGATCGTCGCGGCCACATATCTCTGTAGTAATCAACAGCGCCTAGAAAGGACTTGACTTGAGTGATAGTTTTTGGTCTGTCCATTCGGAGAATAGCTTCAATCTTTTTCTTCCAAGGTTTCACTGCTTCTGGAGTCATCCAAAATCCGAGGAATTCGGTTTCCTGTACAGCCCAGTCACATTTGAGAGGGTTGCACTTGAGACCATTTTCATTCAGTCTTTGCAGAATTGTGTCCACTGTTTGCATGTGATGGCCGAAGGTGCCATTTGTCCAGATTCCAATATCATCAATATAGACGGTGCAGTTGGTGTCCTGCAAAATGTCTTCCATGAGTTGTTGTGCCACATCTGGAGAGATTTTGACACCCATTGGAAGTCTTTGATATTCATAGCAACCATATGGGGTGACAATCGTGCATAGTTTCTTGCTTGGTTCATCCAGTTCAAAACAATAGTATTGCATGGATAAATCAATCTTGGTGAAGTGAGTGTATTTGCTGCGTCGATGCATGATGTCCTGAATTCTTGGTATTGGATATGGCCTCCTGATTAGTAGTTCATTGAGTTCCCGAAAATCTGACACCCATCAAACCCTGTTGTCCTTCTTTGGAATGATGAAAGTAGGAAATGCCCGTTCAGCTGGTCCCTCGCATCGTCTGAGGACTCCATCATCTACAAGATTCTGGAGTTCCCTTTTGAATAGTTCTTCTCTTTTGTATGCAACTGCATAGGGCTTCTTGTGAACTGGCTTGGCGTTGGGCTTCAGTTTGAGTGAGATTTTCTTGTGCGGGTATTTGCCTAGTTTGCCATTGAAGACGTTTGGATATCTGGATAGGACAGCTTGGAACCGTTGTTTTTCTGATGCTGTCATATGTGCTTGCTGCTCAGCAACCGAGGTTGGATCAGTTGCTTCGTAAGCTCTGTCAAGGATGACAGGTGATGAAGATACTGCATCATGCACAAATAGCTCGGAATCAATGGATTCCTCCAGTAATGCTTGAAAATATGCTTCTTGCAGATCTGGAGTAATATCAAAACTGGCTGTTTCGCGCATTGGAATTTGTCGCGTGTTCTATTGCATCATGCTGGATTCAAATAACAAGTTGATGTTGGTGCTGCATAGAAAGTCTCAACCGAAGATAATATCATATCTGCATGATTTGGATTCAAATAATCTGGCCTCACAACGCTCGATTGTTGTGTTCCCAAATTCTTGTAGCTTGAGATTCTTCATTACAACAAACAACGAGGTGTCGAATGATCCATTGGCTGTGGTTGTAATGGTCCTTGTTTTGGATTGAATTGGTAGAACTCCAAAGGGAAGTGCCCTTTTGTTGACGAGGGTTGTTGTGCTGCCGCTGTCGAGTAGGGCAAGCATTGTTTTTGTTGTTTTTACAGGAATGCCTTGAATGTATTGGATGGTCGTCAAAACAATAGGAGCCACATCGCTCTTATGTTTGGTAGATACGGGATATTCGGTATTTGATTGTAGGGCTGTGCTTTTTGCTAGACGCGAGGTCCAGCTTGTGGTCATCATACCTGGGACAATAGAATTCTCATCCGATTTGGCTGTCGATGTCGCTGCCCCATTCATTTGGTCATTTGTACCCGTGCGAATTGAATCGTCATTCAATTTGGCTGTTTTGTTATTGGCGTCTGTACCCATATTTTTCTTTTTACCGGCGCGTTCATCCATAAACTGGACTCGTCGTGAGCTCTTGTCAACATCAGATATACGTTCTGTAGGCTTCTTCTCCCCTTCTGTGGAGAGAGTTCCTCCTGCGAGCCCAATTGGCTGTGCCAAATTGGCATCCAGGTCCTGTGGAGCTGGAGGCAGGGTGACTGCTCTTGGTTGTTGGCTTCAAGGAAGCCAGATTTGCTCACCGCTTTGTACGCTGTGTTCTGCTTTGCCTCCATGTTGTTGGAGGAGAGCTTCCTTTGCGCGCTGCATGTGTGCTTGGAATGATTCATTGCTGGCTGTGGTAGTTTTGCCTGCTGAGTCATTATTGTTTTTCTTGTTGTCCGCGCATTGTTTTTCTTCTGTTTGGAGTACCTGTTCTTGGGGCACTCGGACCAGTCGTGGTTGTGACCGGTAATGCGACAAGGATTAGAAGATTTTTGGTTTTTGTTGTTGGTTTTGCGTTTGGATTGGTTGGCATTGTTTCCAGGACGTCTCCCTTGTTTTTTGCCTCCTCCATTCCTCAGCTTGGTAGAAAGAATGTGTCGTAACAGTAATAAAACAAATGTAATCGGTCTTACGATCGATTGATTTAGTGAGTAGGAGTAATCGTAATCATTGTTACAGTTCATTCGGCTTTGTCGATGACGATCGACAGGTTAATTAATCGTCGTCAAATTACCGTCGTATCGTGTAATTTTAAGCATACAAAACACATGTAATTCTTAAGACACAAAACACACGCAAACCATCTTCGATCGGTCTTTTACCGTATAATTCACCGTGATATTCTCATTGAATATCACATGTGATTGTACCTTATTATGTAGAATTAGTACTAGGTTGTACATAGATTTTAGTGAAAAGAATTCACCGTGTAACGCGTACTGTACGAAAAGTCATAAGGGCAAATAACCTTATTCGTAAGGTTATTTAACTTGAGTGAATAATCGTCGGCGTTTCCATGTGGTTTGTCTCTTTACCAAATTTCCCCATCAGCTCACTCTTCGAAGAATTAACAACTCTAAAACACTATCATGCCCTAAAATCTATGTACAACCTAGTACTAATTCTACGTAATAAGACCGATTGCATTTGTTTGTTTGTTACGACACACTTTTTATAGTTTATCAGACCCAGAGCATCTACGGGCTGTGGCCAGCATCCTACAATGCTGAGGACGGCGTTTCACCGAGAAACGCAGTTGAGCTCGAAGACCAGACTAATCCGGATTAGCCTGATCAGCTACCGGCATCAACCCTCAAGGATGTAAAAGGGGCAGTTGCTTGTGGAGCCCTGGAATAGACCAACGCCAGGGCGGTCTCCCTGAAAGAAGAGACCAAAGAACCGAACAAAGGTGGTGGCTCCACCGGGTTTCGAGATCCAGCAAAACAAGCAAGGGAAAAGAAACTGGACGATTCAGCTGAACGAGTCGCCCAGGTTGGCATCAGTTGAAAGGAATCAATATCCAAGAACACTGATCTTTCACTGAAAACAAGAATGACGCGAGCTAGAAGATTGAGCCAGAAGTATTCTGCGGTGAAACGGATTGAGAAGAACATCTGCTTGCAAGAAGGAACAGATCGCAAAGAGCATCTGCCCGCATGAAAACAGAAAACGAAAAAAAAAATCCAAACATATGAGAACACCAAATCCCGAAGATCGAAAGATCCAATACGAAAAAGAGAACACCAAATTCTCAGGAAACAATCTTTCAACCTTTCACCACAGAAATGCAGAATGAGCAAAATCCCAAGAAAGGGTAGGAAAGCTCACAATCTTGATTTGCAACAAAAGCAAAAGCTCACACAAAAGTATAACAAAACCGGAACGAAAATTCGATCCGGATAAATACAGAACGACAGTCACCAACGATTAATACCCATCTCTCACATCCAAACCCCGATTACCTTCTCTCTCTCCACATACCACCTCCGACTCACACTGAATACCATCCTCCGAATATCCCAAAACGAATATTCCGAAACGAACATTTCGAACCTCCCTCTACGAATCGACCACCCATACTCCTTCAAAATAATTCCAAACACAGTTTGAAATATCGCACTCCACCATGGTACGAACCAGAGCACACGAAAATAGTGATATAGAAGAAACAAAAATGGAGGTGGATCAAGATCCGAATGGTCCTGATGGAGACGAGGACGAGGATTCCGAAAAGTATCCAGATAGTGAAGAGGAGTTCGATGCAAGGATCATGAGAGTAATGGAAAAGGCCATGACTGATCCAGAAACAAACTCAACTTGGAAAAGAGTCATCGACAAGGAAGTAAAGAGAAGGATCAGAAGGATACAGGATGCGGTAAAGCAACACAGAAATCCAGATGACGTTAATCAGAGTGATAGTGATAGCAGCGATGAAGATGAGAACCAACTAGACGTCGACCTAAGGGCTGAACGGTACGGAAGGAGGTCATCCCAACCAAAAATAAAAAATCAGGGGATTCAACAATGGAAGATTTCTGAATCCAGAACAGCTTGCTTTCAGGAGCAGCCTAATGGATTTTGGTATCAACTATGAATCAGCCGAAGAAATTATGAGGGGAGGGATGTCTAATATTCGTGAAATTACAGACCTCAACAAGGAAAGCATTAAATTGTTCATGCATGGATTGAAATCTATCAGTCCGGACTGTCCTAATGCAAAAAGTATCCACTATGGTAACAGGCTATCATCGAGGCTCCTAACTTGGGCAAATTGGGCCCGGTATCAACCATTGATTGGAGTCAAGCCAAGGGCTATCGACTGGAACGCAAACCCAAACAACCTGGAACTGCAGCAATTCAGAATCAAGATGATGGAATCAAGTGTGAAATCACAGGAAAAGGCAACTCCACCCGAGCTAAAGGATCTCACAAAATTCAGGGAATGGGAGGAAGGCTTCCGACAAAACCTGAGATACAGATTCAACTCTGAGGGATTCCCAATCTTGTATGTCATAAGACCCCAAGAAAAGGAAGAAGTTACTGATGAAGCCAGGGCTGGAACAGTTGGGCAAAGTACAACAGATACTTATCCAACTTGGAGTGATTACAATGAAAGATGTGGCGTCCTGTCAGGTCACCAGTACGACGAGGACAACAACGTCGTCTGGAGGTTGCTGTGTGATGCAACAAGAAAAGGTCCTGGGTGGGAATATGTGGCACATTTCCAAAACACTGCACTGAATTCTGGTAATGCCAGAAACGCTTTCATTTCTCTCATGCAACATGCTTACACTGATACCAATATCACTATGGTTCTGAATAAGACATATCAGGATATGAAAGATTCACACTACACTGGAGATTCCAAGGGTTATGACTGGAACAAGCACAAGCGAAATTGGACTGCTTTTCATGGAACAATTCTGAGATTTGAAAAGAATCATAATGAAAGAAGATTTGTTTGGGATTTTATCAATTCAATCAGTGATGAGCGACTTGATGCTGCAAAAGCAGATGCAATT
This sequence comes from Pseudo-nitzschia multiseries, assembly GCA_037355745.1. NCBI lineage: Eukaryota > Bacillariophyta > Bacillariophyceae > Bacillariales > Bacillariaceae > Pseudo-nitzschia > Pseudo-nitzschia multiseries. Next base: position 8,516,474 of record CM074788.1, read on the forward strand.
GATGAGAGCAAAGACTATCGTGACAACTTCAATGAATGTTTGATTCTATTCACCAATCGTCTTGGATTGAAAAAGCTTGCAACAGGGAAGAGTAAAAGAGGTTCCAGAAGTTTGTATTCTATGGGCACAACCAGCAACAAAAAGCAAAAGACAACTGGAACCTTTACAGGAAAAGTTGAGTGCAAGCCTTACCCAACAAGTGTTTATAAAACAATGTCAAAAGAACAGCGCCAGGAGCTTTACCAGATGAGACAGGCTAAAAAGAAAAGAAATCTCAAGGCTACTGAGACTAAAAAGAAAGAAACTGAAAATGAAGGCGCGGGTGACAGTTTTGGATCAAAATCTAAGAAATGACATAATAACCGGACACTATCACTAGAACACAAATTGTTAACAATGGTGAGCCGGTCATTATACAAGATGAATGTCCCTGTAGGTTTTGATGATGGGGAAAATGAAGAAGGATATTGTGAGTTAGACTCACATGCAGACACTACTGCCGCAGGAAGCAATATGGTATTGCTGAACCCTGATCAAATCACAACACACGTTGATGTTGCACCTTTTTCTGAAGAATACAAGCCCATCAAGAAAATACCCATTGGAAGCTGTGCTACGGCATGGACAAATCCAACATCAGGCCAAGTATATATCATAGTGTTCCATCAAGCACTGTACTTTGGGGACAAATTGAAAAACAGCTTGATATGCCCAAATCAAGTGAGGGACTGCAATTTCAACTCTGTTGAAGAGACACCTCGCCAATTTGATCCAAGATCCAAGCATGGAATTACAATTCAAACTCCACTGGAGGATGATGACCCGAAGAAAGTTTTTATCAAACTGAGTATGAGAAACGTGATCTCATATTTCCCCACAAGAAAGCCAACAAGAATTGAGCTTGATGAATGCCAACATTTGATTGCAACAAATGATACCCCGTGGGATCCACATTCACTGAAGTTCAGGATGGCTGAGTTAGCAATCGACAATGGAGATCCAATTTCAGGGGACCAATTCAGCCTTCAAGCTATGTCGACCGAAGAGGACCAAGCAATGGAGGAAAGTTCTGTTGTAACAGAACCTGCTAGTAATGTTACAAATAAACTTCCCAAGACCAGCTTAGGACAAGAACGGCATCCAAGTGTCATGCAGCAATGCAAACTGATGAGGGTCCATCAAGTATCCACAAGGAGAATGCTAACTGAATGCCAGATTGCAACAGATGGAAATATTGCTCATCGGATTTCTTCAGTAAGGAATATTTCAAGCGCGCGAAGGGTAGACCAATTTTTGTTTGATGATACAGAATTTGACTTTATGGAAGCTCCTGAAGCAGAATCAAAACAGGCCCCTAGCTTGCAAGAAATTGACAATACACTAGAAAGGAGGTCTCTTGACAGAAGAAATCAATGGGGGCCATCAGTGATAACAATTGAAGGTCCAAACAAGGTTGACTGTGAACGCTTAGCCAAAACTTGGAACATTAGTTTTAAGAAAGCTGAGCAGACATTGAAAGTCACAACGCAGAAGGCACTCAGGAATTTGCAATCACCATTGATGAAGCGGCTGCCTACTCAGCGCTTCAGGAACAAGAGAGTCGCACAAGGAACCTGGTACACTGATACATGGCATGCAAGAACCACGAGTATTATGAGGCAAGAAAAATGTGCACAGATCTTTACAAATGGAAATGGGTTTGAAGTATTTATACCAATACAGGACAAATCACAAGCCCACCAAGGACTGAAGACATTTATTCATGAAATTGGAATTCCAGAGCATTTGATTTCTGATGGTGCGCCAGAACAAGGATCCCCAAGAACCTACAAAACACACTGGAATTCAATTGTAAAGCGCAACCATATCCATCAGACATTCATCCAGCCGCATTGCCCATTCCAAAATCGGGCAGAACAAGCAATTGGCCATCTTGGTAGTGCAATCACAACCAAGTCTGCAAAGAAGAAGTCACCGAGAAGATTATGGTCATTTTGTGGTGAACTATGTGCTAATATCAGGCAGCGAACAGCCTCCAACAACCCTTCTTCAATGGGGAGAACTCCATTTGAATTGGTCCATGGCTATAGACCGGATATTACATTATACACTTCATCAGAATGGTATGATTTTGTGTTTTATTATGAAAAGGGTGATTCTTCCACCCGAGGTGTTGAAAGACTGGCGCGATGGTTGGGCCCCTGTGGAAATAGGGTAGGTGGGGGGGATTGTTTTTGGCTACTGCCCGAGTCGGCAATACCAATATCTACAAATTCAATAAGACCCGTCAAGGAATTTGAATGGCGGGACAGAGATATCCTCAGAAGAATGGAAGCAATTGACAAATCAATTGAATCCAAGATTGGAGATGAAGTAAAGGATAGCGCATCATTCTTCCAGGAAAACTACCCAGAGCCCCAAATAGAGCTATTTGAGAATCAACCAGTAGAAACACTGGATATGAAACTTGAAATGGCTGAGCCAGAAGCATCGGTAGAAGATGTTGATGAACCAGATGAATATCTGGGAAATGAAGTGATCATTGAAAGAGGTGATGAAAGACTCAGGTGTGTTGTCAAGGACAGGGTTCGCGACTTGCAAAACAGACCAATAGGAATCAGAAATGAGAATCCCATACTAGACACGAGGCTGTATAAATTGCAACTACCCGATGGTACAATGGAGGAATACACGGCAAATATTGTGGCAGAAAGTCTGTATAGTTCTGTTGATGATGACGGACGGATGTTCACTTTACTGGATGAGCTCATTGACCATGAAAAAGACAACACTGCTTTAAGTGACGAGGAAGCAACAACTATAGCCAAAAATGGCAGGAAAACCCATAAACCTACAACTAGGGGTTGGAGAATTTTAGCCAGTTGGAAAGATGGCACTGAATCTTGGTGTAAGCTAAGTGATGTGAAAGAGTCATTTCCAGTGCAATTGGCTGAATATGCTATCAACAATAATCTTGAAAAAACACCAGCATTCCGATGGTGGGTGCACAAAATTTTGAGAAGGAAGGATCGAATCCTTAAAGCGGCCAAAACAGCAAAGTATTGGTTGAAGACTCACAAATATGGAGTTGAGTTGCCACATTCAATCAAACAAGCGCTGGCTATTGATAAGAAAACAGGGACCGACCACTGGGAAAGAGCAATTCATAAGGAAATGACAAATAATATGGCAGCGTTTGAATTTTCTGATGATGATGTTATTCCAGTTGGCCATAAGCAGATAACAACTCATATGATCTTTGACATCAAGCTTGGATCCCTAACAAGGAAGGCCAGGTTGGTAGGGGACGGTCACAAAGTCCCTGCAGTGGCCAAAGAAAATACTTATTCATCGGTTCCCAGTCGAGACTCAGTAAGAATATTCTTTCTGCTGGCAGCGCTGAATGATTTGAAGGTTCTATCAGCTGATATTCAAAATGCATATTTGACAGCCCCGATTAAAGAGAAATACTTTCTAAAAGCGAGAGCAGAAGATGGTTTTCCACCTCACCTTGCAGGAAGGCCTTGCAAGATTGTCCGAGCATTGTATGGACTGCCGGTTGCTGGTGCATCTTTCAGGTCATACCTCACCCAGCATTTGAGAGATCTTGGATATTCACCTTGCAAGGCAGATCCGGATGTGCACTTAAGAATTGAAACCAGGAAAGATGGATCCAGATACTGGGCAATGCTCATTGCATACGTAGACGATATCTTATGTTCTGGCGAAGATCCAAAGTTCCAGCTTGAAAACATTGAACGAAAGTTCAAATTGAAGGATGATACGATAGAAGAGCCAACACTGTATTTGGGAGCTGATGTTGGGAAATTCTACTTTGAAGGTGATTCAAAGCCAAGATGGTCATTATCAAGCACTAAGTATACAGCGAAAGCTGTTGCAGCAGTAGAACAAGAGTTAGGAACTGAAAAATATGGCTACAAGTATCTACCAAAATCAGCATCCAGTCCACTATCACATGATTACCGACCGGAAATTGATATATCAGAAGAATTGAATCCTGAATTGCAAAATTACTATCAAGGTTTAATTGGAGTTCTCAGGTGGATTTGTGAATTAGGAAGACTTGACATAGTAATGCCAGTCTCACTGATGTCAAGGTATTTGGCACAGGCAAGGATCGGGCATTTGAATCAGCTATTTCATATATTTGCATATTTGAAAAAGTATAACAGGTCAAAATTGGTTTTTGATGATACTGTACCAAATGTTGACGAGAGTAAATTTCAAAAATGTGACTGGTCTGAATTTTATCCTGGTGCCGCTGAAGTCATACCAGCAGATATGCCTGAAGCCTTGGGAAAGCATGTAACAATGAGCTGTTTCGTTGACGCCGACCATGCCGGATGCAAGGCGACGAGAAGGTCTCATACTGGTGTTATTATCTTCATTAATAATGCACCGATCATTTGGTTTTCCAAAAGACAAACAACAGTTGAGACATCAACTTTTGGATCTGAAATCATTGCTTTGAAAATTGCAATCGAATTGGTTGAAGGTCTAAGGTACAAGTTGAGAATGATGGGTGTTCCAATTGATGGGAGCACAAATGTGTATTGTGATAATGAGTCAGTTGTCACAAATGTTACACGACCTGAAAGCCCATGTAAGAAGAAGCACAACAGCATTGCATACCACAAAGCGCGTGAATCTATTGCAGCAGGAATTATCAGAGTTGCAAAGGAACCAGGTTCAACAAATATTGCTGATTTGTTTACAAAGCTAATGAGCGGCGCTGTTTTCCGGGAACATTGTTCTCGTTGCATGTGGTAAAGTAAAGAATCAATCGTTCGGTGGAATGTTCGATCGATCGTTCGATTGAAGTAACAAGTTGATTCGTACGATCATGGAATAAATCGATCTGCAATGAGCATTTCGAAAGAAAAATGGATAATTTGATCCATGAAGTAATATATCAAACCGGCAAGGATCAGGGCAAAATGCCATGATATGAGCCAGAATGAAAGGCAAAACGCCGCCCCATTTCTTTTTGATAGGGCCTCTGATGGTAGACTGGATACAGTTTGGTATTCAACTCACGATGAACATATTAAGCCATAGAATCCAGCCGCTTAACGGTTGGAGGATTTATGACTGAAGGGGACTGAAAAGAATTCACCGTGTAACGCGTACTGTACGAAAAGTCATAAGGGCAAATAACCTTATTCGTAAGGTTATTTAACTTGAGTGAATAATCGTCGGCGTTTCCATGTGGTTTGTCTCTTTACCAAATTTCCCCATCAGCTCACTCTTCGAAGAATTAACAACTCTAAAACACTATCATGCCCTAATATAAAAAGTGTGTCGTAACAAACAAACAAATGCAATCGGTCTTATTACGTAGAATTAGTACTAGGTTGTACATAGATTTTAGGGCATGATAGTGTTTTAGAGTTGTTAATTCTTCGAAGAGTGAGCTGATGGGGAAATTTGGTAAAGAGACAAACCACATGGAAACGCCGACGATTATTCACTCAAGTTAAATAACCTTACGAATAAGGTTATTTGCCCTTATGACTTTTCGTACAGTACGCGTTACACGGTGAATTCTTTTCAGTCCCCTTCAGTCATAAATCCTCCAACCGTTAAGCGGCTGGATTCTATGGCTTAATATGTTCATCGTGAGTTGAATACCAAACTGTATCCAGTCTACCATCAGAGGCCCTATCAAAAAGAAATGGGGCGGCGTTTTGCCTTTCATTCTGGCTTATATCATGGCATTTTGCCCTGATCCTTGCCGGTTTGATATATTACTTCATGGATCAAATTATCCATTTTTCTTTCGAAATGCTCATTGCAGATCGATTTATTCCATGATCGTACGAATCAACTTGTTACTTCAATCGAACGATCGATCGAACATTCCACCGAACGATTGATTCTTTACTTTACCACATGCAACGAGAACAATGTTCCCGGAAAACAGCGCCGCTCATTAGCTTTGTAAACAAATCAGCAATATTTGTTGAACCTGGTTCCTTTGCAACTCTGATAATTCCTGCTGCAATAGATTCACGCGCTTTGTGGTATGCAATGCTGTTGTGCTTCTTCTTACATGGGCTTTCAGGTCGTGTAACATTTGTGACAACTGAATCATTATCACAATACACATTTGTGCTCCCATCAATTGGAACACCCATCATTCTCAACTTGTACCTTAGACCTTCAACCAATTCGATTGCAATTTTCAAAGCAATGATTTCAGATCCAAAAGTTGATGTCTCAACTGTTGTTTGTCTTTTGGAAAACCAAATGATCGGTGCATTATTAATGAAGATAATAACACCAGTATGAGACCTTCTCGTCGCCTTGCATCCGGCATGGTCGGCGTCAACGAAACAGCTCATTGTTACATGCTTTCCCAAGGCTTCAGGCATATCTGCTGGTATGACTTCAGCGGCACCAGGATAAAATTCAGACCAGTCACATTTTTGAAATTTACTCTCGTCAACATTTGGTACAGTATCATCAAAAACCAATTTTGACCTGTTATACTTTTTCAAATATGCAAATATATGAAATAGCTGATTCAAATGCCCGATCCTTGCCTGTGCCAAATACCTTGACATCAGTGAGACTGGCATTACTATGTCAAGTCTTCCTAATTCACAAATCCACCTGAGAACTCCAATTAAACCTTGATAGTAATTTTGCAATTCAGGATTCAATTCTTCTGATATATCAATTTCCGGTCGGTAATCATGTGATAGTGGACTGGATGCTGATTTTGGTAGATACTTGTAGCCATATTTTTCAGTTCCTAACTCTTGTTCTACTGCTGCAACAGCTTTCGCTGTATACTTAGTGCTTGATAATGACCATCTTGGCTTTGAATCACCTTCAAAGTAGAATTTCCCAACATCAGCTCCCAAATACAGTGTTGGCTCTTCTATCGTATCATCCTTCAATTTGAACTTTCGTTCAATGTTTTCAAGCTGGAACTTTGGATCTTCGCCAGAACATAAGATATCGTCTACGTATGCAATGAGCATTGCCCAGTATCTGGATCCATCTTTCCTGGTTTCAATTCTTAAGTGCACATCCGGATCTGCCTTGCAAGGTGAATATCCAAGATCTCTCAAATGCTGGGTGAGGTATGACCTGAAAGATGCACCAGCAACCGGCAGTCCATACAATGCTCGGACAATCTTGCAAGGCCTTCCTGCAAGGTGAGGTGGAAAACCATCTTCTGCTCTCGCTTTTAGAAAGTATTTCTCTTTAATCGGGGCTGTCAAATATGCATTTTGAATATCAGCTGATAGAACCTTCAAATCATTCAGCGCTGCCAGCAGAAAGAATATTCTTACTGAGTCTCGACTGGGAACCGATGAATAAGTATTTTCTTTGGCCACTGCAGGGACTTTGTGACCGTCCCCTACCAACCTGGCCTTCCTTGTTAGGGATCCAAGCTTGATGTCAAAGATCATATGAGTTGTTATCTGCTTATGGCCAACTGGAATAACATCATCATCAGAAAATTCAAACGCTGCCATATTATTTGTCATTTCCTTATGAATTGCTCTTTCCCAGTGGTCGGTCCCTGTTTTCTTATCAATAGCCAGCGCTTGTTTGATTGAATGTGGCAACTCAACTCCATATTTGTGAGTCTTCAACCAATACTTTGCTGTTTTGGCCGCTTTAAGGATTCGATCCTTCCTTCTCAAAATTTTGTGCACCCACCATCGGAATGCTGGTGTTTTTTCAAGATTATTGTTGATAGCATATTCAGCCAATTGCACTGGAAATGACTCTTTCACATCACTTAGCTTACACCAAGATTCAGTGCCATCTTTCCAACTGGCTAAAATTCTCCAACCCCTAGTTGTAGGTTTATGGGTTTTCCTGCCATTTTTGGCTATAGTTGTTGCTTCCTCGTCACTTAAAGCAGTGTTGTCTTTTTCATGGTCAATGAGCTCATCCAGTAAAGTGAACATCCGTCCGTCATCATCAACAGAACTATACAGACTTTCTGCCACAATATTTGCCGTGTATTCCTCCATTGTACCATCGGGTAGTTGCAATTTATACAGCCTCGTGTCTAGTATGGGATTCTCATTTCTGATTCCTATTGGTCTGTTTTGCAAGTCGCGAACCCTGTCCTTGACAACACACCTGAGTCTTTCATCACCTCTTTCAATGATCACTTCATTTCCCAGATATTCATCTGGTTCATCAACATCTTCTACCGATGCTTCTGGCTCAGCCATTTCAAGTTTCATATCCGGTGTTTCTACTGGTTGATTCTCAAATAGCTCTATTTGGGGCTCTGGGTAGTTTTCCTGGAAGAATGATGCGCTATCCTTTACTTCATCTCCAATCTTGGATTCAATTGATTTGTCAATTGCTTCCATTCTTCTGAGGATATCTCTGTCCCGCCATTCAAATTCCTTGACGGGTCTTATTGAATTTGTAGATATTGGTATTGCCGACTCGGGCAGTAGCCAAAAACAATCCCCCCCACCTACCCTATTTCCACAGGGGCCCAACCATCGCGCCAGTCTTTCAACACCTCGGGTGGAAGAATCACCCTTTTCATAATAAAACACAAAATCATACCATTCTGATGAAGTGTATAATGTAATATCCGGTCTATAGCCATGGACCAATTCAAATGGAGTTCTCCCCATTGAAGAAGGGTTGTTGGAGGCTGTTCGCTGCCTGATATTAGCACATAGTTCACCACAAAATGACCATAATCTTCTCGGTGACTTCTTCTTTGCAGACTTGGTTGTGATTGCACTACCAAGATGGCCAATTGCTTGTTCTGCCCGATTTTGGAATGGGCAATGCGGCTGGATGAATGTCTGATGGATATGGTTGCGCTTTACAATTGAATTCCAGTGTGTTTTGTAGGTTCTTGGGGATCCTTGTTCTGGCGCACCATCAGAAATCAAATGCTCTGGAATTCCAATTTCATGAATAAATGTCTTCAGTCCTTGGTGGGCTTGTGATTTGTCCTGTATTGGTATAAATACTTCAAACCCATTTCCATTTGTAAAGATCTGTGCACATTTTTCTTGCCTCATAATACTCGTGGTTCTTGCATGCCATGTATCAGTGTACCAGGTTCCTTGTGCGACTCTCTTGTTCCTGAAGCGCTGAGTAGGCAGCCGCTTCATCAATGGTGATTGCAAATTCCTGAGTGCCTTCTGCGTCGTGACTTTCAATGTCTGCTCAGCTTTCTTAAAACTAATGTTCCAAGTTTTGGCTAGGCGTTCACAGTCAACTTTGTTTGGACCTTCAATTGTTATCACTGATGGCCCCCATTGATTTCTTCTGTCAAGAGACCTTCTCTCAAGTGTATTGTCAATTTCTTGCAAGCTAAGGGCCTGTTTTGATTCTGCTTCAGGAGCTTCCATAAAGTCAAATTCTGTATCATCAAACAAAAATTGGTCTACCCTTCGCGCGCTTGAAATATTCCTTACTGAAGAAATCCGATGAGCAATATTTCCATCTGTTGCAATCTGGCATTCAGTTAGCATTCTCCTTGTGGATACTTGATGGACCCTCATCAGTTTGCATTGCTGCATGACACTTGGATGCCGTTCTTGTCCTAAGCTGGTCTTGGGAAGTTTATTTGTAACATTACTAGCAGGTTCTGTTACAACAGAACTTTCCTCCATTGCTTGGTCCTCTTCGGTCGACATAGCTTGAAGGCTGAACTGGTCCCCTGGAATTGGATCTCCATTGTCAATGGCTAGCTCGGCCATCCTGAACTTCAGTGAATGTGGATCCCAGGGGGTATCATTTGTTGCTATCAAATGTTGGCATTCATCAAGCTCAATTCTTGTGGGCTTTCTTGTGGGGAAATATGAGATCACGTTTCTCATACTCAGTTTGATAAAAACTTTCTTCGGGTCATCATCCTCCAGTGGAGTTTGAATTGTAATTCCATGCTTGGATCTTGGATCAAATTGGCGAGGTGTCTCTTCAACAGAGTTGAAATTGCAGTCCCTCACTTGATTTGGGCATATCAAGCTGTTTTTCAATTTGTCCCCAAAGTACAGTGCTTGATGGAACTCTATGATATATACTTGGCCTGATGTTGGATTCGTCCATGCAGTCGCACAGCTTCCAATGGGGATTTTCTTGATGGGCTTGTATTCTTCAGAAAAAGGTGCAACATCAACGTGTGTTGTGATTTGATCAGGATTCAGCAATACCATATTGCTTCCTGCTGCGGTAGTATCTGCATGTGAGTCTAACTCACAATATCCTTCTTCATTTTCCCCATCATCAAAACCTACAGGAACATTCATCTGGTATAATGACCGGCTCACCATTGTTAACAATTTGTGTTCTAGTGATAGTGTCCGGTTATTATGTCATTTCTTAGATTTTGATCCAAAACTGTCACCCGTGCCTTCATTATCAGTTTCTTTCTTTTTAGTCTCAGCAGCCTTGAGATTTCTTTTCTTTTTAGCCTGTCTCATCTGGTAAAGCTCCTGGCGCTGTTCTTTTGACATTGTTTTATAAACACTTGTTGGGTAAGGCTTGCACTCAACTTTTCCTGTAAAGGTTCCAGTTGTCTTTTGCTTTTTGTTGCTGGTTGTGCCCATAGAATACAAACTTCTGGAACCTCTTTTACTCTTCCCGGTTGCAAGCTTTTTCAATCCAAGACGATTGGTGAATAGAATCAAACATTCATTGAAGTTGTCACGATAGTCTTTGCTCTCATCAATTGCATCTGCTTTTGCAGCATCAAGTCGCTCATCACTGATTGAATTGATAAAATCCCAAACAAATCTTCTTTCATTATGATTCTTTTCAAATCTCAGAATTGTTCCATGAAAAGCAGTCCAGTTGCGCTTGTGCTTGTTCCAGTCATATCCCTTGGAATCTCCAGTGTAGTGTGAATCTTTCATATCCTGATATGTCTTATTCAGAACCATAGTGATATTGGTATCAGTGTAAGCATGTTGCATGAGAGAAATGAAAGCGTTTCTGGCATTACCAGAATTCAGTGCAGTGTTTTGAAAATGCGCAACATATTCCCAACCAGGACCCTTTCTTGTTGCGTCACATAGCAACCTCCAGACAACATTGTTGTCCTCATCGTACTGATGACCTGATAGGACGCCACATCTTTCATTGTAATCACTCCAAGTTGGATAAGCATCTGTCGTACTTTGTCCGACTGTTCCAGCCCTAGCTTCATCAGTAACTTCTTCCTTTTCTTGGGGTCTTATGACATATAAGATTGGGAATCCCTCAGAGTTGAATCTGTACCGCAGGTTTTGTCGGAATCCTTCCTCCCATTCCCTGAATTTTGTTAGATCCTTTAGCTCGGGTGGAGTTGACTTTTCCTGTGATTTCACACTTGATTCCATCATCTTGATTCTGAATTGCTGCAGTTCCAGGTTGTTTGGGTTTGCGTTCCAGTCGATAGCCCTTGGCTTGACTCCAATCAATGGTTGATACCGGGCCCAATTTGCCCAAGTTAGGAGCCTCGATGATAGCCTGTTACCATAGTGGATACTTTTTGGATTAGGACAGTCCGGACTGATAGATTTCAATCCATGCATGAATGATTTGATGCTTTCCTTGTTGAGGTCTGTAATTTCGCGAATATTAGACATCCCTCCCCTCATAATTTCTTCGGCTGATTCATAGTTGATACCAAAATCCATTAGGCTGCTCCTGAAAGCAAGCTGTTCTGGGTTCAGAAATCTACCATTGTTGAATCCCCTGATTTTTATCCTGGGTTGGGACGACCTTCTTCCCAGTCGTTCAGCTCTTGCGTTCTCTGCATTTTGGTCAACATCATTTCGTCCGTCCTCATCATTTTCACTATTCGCGTCACCTGGATTCTCACCCCTTCTTTCTGCATCTCTCATTGCCCTGACTCTCTTCTTTACTTCTTGGTCGATGATTCTCTTCATGGTTGAGTTTGTTTCTGGGTCAGTCATTGCCCTTTCCATTACTCTCATGATCCTTGCATCGAACTCCTCTTCACTATCTGGATACTTTTCGGAATCCTCGTCCTCATCTCCATCAGAACCACTCAGATCTTGATCCACCTCCATTTTTGTTTCTTCTATATCAATATTTTCGTGCGCTCTGGTTCGTACCATGGTGGAGTTTCGCGGGAGTATTGCTGGTCGATTCGTAGGGGAAGGTTCGAAATATTCGTTTCGATATTCGGAGGATGGTATTCAGTGTGAGTCAGAGGTGGTGTGTGGAGAGAGAAGGTAATCGGGATTTGGATGTGAGAGATGGGTATTAATCATTGATGACTGTCGGGTGGTCTGCTTATCTGTTTTGTATTTATCCGGATCGAATTTTCGTTTATACTTTCTTGGTGGTTCTCGATGCAATCCGGTCGACATGGTTGAGGTACTTGCCTAATTTGATTGTTCTTCTGCTTTTTTTGACGTATTCGATGTTTTCTTTACGTTTGCGATGTTTTGTTTGATTTCGATGCTTTGTTTCGCAAGATTCGACATTGTTTCCGATGGAGAGACAGGAACTTGTTTTGTTGATTAACAATGTTGAATAGGCGTGAGACCGCTTTTGTTTCGGTTAGTTATTTTGTTTCGAACGAATTTGGGTAGGTTATTTGTTAGCGAAAAACCGTTGTCGTTCAAAAAAATTAGTGCTTTGCAGGGGCCCTGTGGAGTTGTTGAATAGGTAGTTACTGTATGTATTGTAAGTATGTGTCACTATGGTAAGAAGTACTAGTACGATAACGCGTACAATTTCTACTAGTAGTGTGCATCAAGTAAGATCAGAATTACCAAAGGTGTTCTGATCTGTACCACCAATTCTTACCATTACCAATTCTACAATTAGCCAACCAACCAAATTTACGTGTAAGCTATCAGCAAGGTATCTACATTCATAGGGATGGGGTTAGATTCGAACAAGCAAGCTGTAGGAGCTACCGGTAATTACAAGCTACCAGATCTACAAGCAAGCTGTCTATGTTCTTCCCAATCATACCAATTATTTGAAGACAGCGCAAATCCTGACCATCCCCAACCTAAAATTAACTCAATCATCAACCCAAAAACTCACCAGATTTGAAGACAGTGCAAATCCTGCCAATCCCCGACCAAAATAAAACTCATTCATCAACCAAAAAACTAACCAGATTTGAAGACAGTGCAAATCTTGCCAATCCCCGACCAAAATATAACTCAGTCATCAACCCAAAAACCCACCAGATTTGGAGACAGTGCAAATCCTGCCAATCCGCCACCAATACATAAGTCAGTCATCAACCAAAAAACCCACCAGATTTGAAGACAGTGCAAATCCCGCCCATCCCCAACCTTAAATTAACTCAATCATCAAACACAAAAAAGACCAGATTTGAAGACAGTGCAGATCCTGCCAATCCCTGACCAAACTATTACTCAGTCATCAACCCAAAAACTCACCAGATTTGAAGACAGTGCAAATTCTGCCAATCCTCGACCAAACTATAACTCTGTCATCAATCCAAAAACTCACCAGATTTGAAGAAAGTGCAAATCATTCCAATTCCCAAACTAAAATGAACTCAATTATCAACCCAAAAACCCACCAAACTCGAAGACAGTGCAAATCCTGCCAATCCCCAACCAAACTATAACTCAGTCATCAACCCAAAAACCCACCAAACATGAAGACAGTGCAAATCCTGCCCATCCCCAACCTAAAATGAACTCAATCATCAACAATCCAAAAACTTACCAGATTTGAAGACAGTGCAAATCTTGCCAATCCCCAACCAAACTATAACTCAGTCATCAACCCAAAAACTCACCAGATTTGAAGACAGTGCAAATCTTGCCAATCCACGACCAAACTATTACTCAGACATCAACCCAAAAACCCACCAGATTTGAAGACAGTGCAAATCCTGCCAATTCCCGACCAAACTATAACTTAGTCATCAACCAAAAAACTAACCAGGTTTGAAGACAGTTCAAATCCTGCCCATCCCCAACTTAAATTTACTCAACCATCAACCCAAAAACCCACCAGATTTAAAGACAGTGCAAATCCTGCCAATCCCCAGCCAAACTATACCTCAGTCAACCCATAAACCCACCAGATTTGAAGACAGTGCAAATCCTGCCCATCCCGAACCTAAAATTAACTCAATCATCAACCCATTAATCAACCAGATTTGAAGACAGTACAAATCCTGCCAATCCCCGACCACACTATACCTCAGTCATCAACCCATAAACCCACCAAACTTGAAGACAGTACAAATCCTGCCCATCCCCAACCAAAATATTACTCAGTGATCAATCCAAAACCTAATCAGATTTGAAGACAGTGCAAATCTTGCCAATCCCCAACCAAACTATAACTCAGTCAACAACCCAAAAAATCACCAGATTTGAAGTCAGTGCAAATCTTGCCAATCCACGACCAAACTATTACTCAGTCATCAACCCAAAAACTGACCAGATTTGAAGACAGTGCAAATCTTGCCAATCCCTGACCTAACTATAACTCTGTCATCAATCCCAAAACTCACCAGATTTGAAGACAGTTCAAATCCTGCCCATCCCCAACCTAAAATCAACTCAATCATCAACCCAAAAGCCCACCAAACTTGAAGACAGTGCAAATCCAGCCAATCCCCAACCAAACTATAACTCAGTCATCAGCCCAAAAACTCACCAGATTTGAAGACAGTGCAAATCATGCCAATCCCCGATCAGAAAATTAGTCAGTCAACAATCCAAAAACTTACCAGATTTGAAGACAGTGCAAATCTTGCCAATCCCCAACCAAACTATAATTCAGTCATCAACCCAAAAACTCACCAGATTTGAAGACAGTGCAAATCCTGCCAATTCCCGACCAAACCATAACTTAGTCAGCAACCCAAAAACTAACCAGGTTTGAATACAGTGCAAATCCTGCCCATCCCCAGCCTAAAATTTACTCAACCATCAACCCAAAACCCACCAGATTGGAAGACAGTGCAGATCCTGCCAATCCCCGACCAAACTATAACTCAGTCATCAACCCAAAAACCCAGCAGATTTGAAGACAGTGCAAACCCTGCCAATCCCCAACCAAACTATAACTCGGTCATCAGTCCAAAAACCCACCAGATTTGAAGACAGTACAAATCTTGCCAATCCCTGACCAAACTATAATTCAGTCAACCCATAACCTACCAGATTTGAAGACAGTGCAAATCCTGCCAATCCCCGACCAAACTATGACTCAGTCATCAACCCAAAAACTCAACAGATTTGAAGACAGTGCAAATCTTACCAATCCGCGACCAAAATATGAGTCAGTCATCAACCCAAAAACTCACCAGATTTGAAGACAATGCAAATCTTGCCAATCCCCAACCAAACTATAACTCAGCAGTCATCAACCCAAAAACAGACCAGTTTGAAGACAGTGCAAATCTTGCCAATCCCCAACCAAACTATAACTCAGCAGTCATCAACCCGAAAACTCACCAGATTTAAAGACAGTGCAAATTCTGCCAATCCTCGACCAAACTATCTCAGTCGTCAACCCAAAAACTCACCAGATTTGGAGACAGTGCAAATCCTGCCCATCCCCAACCTAAAATGAACTCAATCATCAACCCAAAAACCCACCAAACTTGAAGACAGTGCAAATCTTGCCAATCCCCAACCAAATTATAATTCAGTCATCAACCCAAAAACTCACCAGATTTGAAGACAGTGCAAATCATGCCAATCCCCAACCAAACCATAACTTAGTCATCAATCCAAAAACCAACCAGATTTGAAGACAGAGCAAATTCTGCCAATCCTCGACCAATCTGTCTCAGTCATCAACCCAAAAACTCACCAGATTTGAAGACAGTGCAAATCCTGCCAATCCCCAACCTAAAATGAGCTCAATCATCAACCCAAAAACCCACCAAACTTGAAGACAGTACAAATCCTGTCCATCCCCAACCTAAAATGAACTCAATCATCAACAAAAAAACCACCAGATTTGAAGACAGTGCAAATCTTGCCAATCCCCAACCAAACTATAACTCAGTCATCAACCCAAAAACTAACCAGATTTGAAGACAGTGCAAAACCTGCATATCCCTGACCAAACTATAACTCAGTCACCAACCCAAAAACCCACCAGATTTTAAAACAGTGCAAATCTTGCCAATCCCTGACCAAACTATAACTCAGTCAACCCATAAACCTACCAGATTCTAAGACAGTGCAAATACTGCCAATCCTCGACCAAAATATAACCTAGTCATCAATCCAAAAACTCACCAGATTTGAAGACAGTGCAAATCTTGCCAATCCCTGACCAAACTATAACTCAGTCACCAACCCAAAAACCCACCAGATTTGAAGACAGTGCAAATCTTGCCCATCCCCAACCTAAAATGAACTCAATCGTCAACCCAAAAACCCACCAAATTTGAAGACAGTGCAAATCATGCCCATCCCCAACCTAAAATTAACTCCATCATCAACCAAAAAACCCACCAGTTTTGAAGAGAGTGCAAGTCATGCCAATCCCTGACCAAACTATAACTCAGTCATAACTCAGTAATCAACCCAAAATCTCAACAGATTTGAAGACAGTGCAAAACCTGCATATCCCTGACCAAACTATATCTCGGTCATCAACCCAAAACCCCACCAGATTTGAAGACAGTGCAAATCTTGCCAATCCCTGACCTAACTATAACTCTGTCAACCCATAATCCTACCAGATTTGAAGACAGTGCAAACCTTGCCAATCCCCGACCAAAATATAACTCAGTCATCAACCCAAAATCTCAACAGATTTGAAGACAGTGCAAATTTTGCCAATCCCCGACCAAAATATAAGTCAGTCGTCCACCCAAAAACCCAACATACTTGAAGACAGTGCAAATCCTGCCCATCCTCAACCTAAAATGAACTCAATCATCAATCAAAAAACACATTAGATTTGAGGTTAGTGCAAATCTTGCGAATCCCCGACCAAACTATAACTCAGTCATC